>CM061223.1:100881769-101481769 GCA_030844895.1 Ambrosia x helenae
GAAAAGTGTCACACCCTCAAATTCCACGTGCGGGGTTTTACCGCGAGGCGCGTGACACACCAGGATCTCAGTCAACGATCACAATGAACATTCAACAAACATGCATTCATAATTATATTTAAACCAAAATATCATGCTTTGAGCTGTAAACCAGCAGCGGAAGCATTCTTGTTTACAACCAAAAGACATATCATTGTTTACAAGACATTGTTTAATATGCTTCAAAATATTAGACGCTGTGCATGACTCCGTGCGCCTAGCCCATTGACTGCTACCTTAGCGACCTGAGAAAACATGCCAAAAATGTCAACATATAATGCTGGTGAGTTCACAGGTTTTCTTTCATAAAGTGTTGTTATAAGTTCGGTAAGATCATTTCCCGTTACTACTATGTTATGAGAACGTTAGCTAGACGTTAAGTGTTGCTACTACTGCGGTTGGGAATCCATTACTAAACCGGTATAAGTGTTGAAGCCAGCCCAGACGGACGGGATTACCGATGCCTCGGTAACCCCCAAAGTATTAGAGACAATATGCACCCGCCCGGCTCCAGCCGTCGGGTGGGGTTTGTGAGGCCCAATAGATCTATCCACATTTCCCCCGTTGTGCATCCCCGCACATTCATGGTTCCCCCGGGACTTTCTGTAAAAGCCGCATAGTAGTGTAAATAACCATAGTATAACATGATCTATGATGAGTAATCAAAATAAGTAGCATGTTTCTCCCCCGAAAGTAAAACGGTAAAAGTGGGGCTGTGAACTCACCTTGGATTGCGTTACTTGAAAACAGTTAAGTAATTATGTTATGATAGCCCCAAATAGCGGCGACCTATCATAAGATGTGTATAAGTATTGGACTAATAACCCGCAGGCTAACTAGTCCCCGAATGTCCAGACCGTAACCATAAACGTTTGAAAACACCTTTAACTGTTAAACCGACCGTGCCAGACAAGACCCGACATCCCATTGGTGACCCGACATTCCACGTGTTAGATAAATGCAAGACATCATGCAACATATGCAATTAAACACTTAATACGCGCAAGAGTTCACCTAGTCTAGCATAATGTCCAATTAACGCATAAACAGGTCCGAATACGTCTTACTAAGTCATTGGGTGTATCCCGGGGTTCCTAGCATGTTCCTAGGTGTCAAATCGTGTTCCGGGATGTCAAAACGCGTTCACCACAGCAGTACATGCGATTAGGAAGGTCACACGCGAGTAGGCATCAGCCTACAGGCGATTAGGGGCTAATCGCATGAAGCATGAGGCGATTAGGGTCCTAATCGCCCCATATGTCTGCATATCGCATGGCATCAGGCGATTAGGATTCCTAATCGCCTGTTGTTGCTGTGTAACGGATTTTCGCGCGTTTAACCCTCCAAATCAGATCCGAAACATGCAACAACACCCAATATCAAACCTAAATCATTTACCAACCCATTTCAAGCAAAAACCCCAACATATCACTGATCTATCATGTTCTAAGCAATTATTTCCTAAAATGGCAAAGTACTAGGTTTCACAACCAACCTTATCTTTCCTTAAATGGAAACAATCAGATTTCAAACTTTACAAACATGTAAATCATCAAACCTCTGATCTAACATCTTCCTAGTATGAATCCTAACAACATTGCATCAACAATCATACCATAATCATCCTAAATCCTCAAGAACATACAAAATGGGTCAAAATATGCATTTTCTTCAAAACACCACAATAATGGCTAAAATTCTAAGACAACCTTCCTAATAATCTCTACATAGCAGAAGTACAATCATATCTTGAAAACATTATGTTATAATCACCAAGAAGACCAACATATGCATGTAAACTTCACAAATAACAAGCATTAAGGTGTAGACTTGGTTTAGGACTCTTTTGAAAGGTTTTTAAAGACACAATTTGGTTAAAACAAGGTCTGGAACTTTGGGGAACTCAAAATAACAACTTTACAAAGGTTAGGGATGAAGAACACACCTTGGGTTTTGTTAAAGAAAGGTGTGTAAGCTTGAGAGATGGTGATTTTTGTAGCAAAAAGAGTTCCAGAGGTGTTTCAAGGTGTGTGGGCGACTTGGGAGCAGCTAGGGTTGTTCTAGAGGTGTTTGGGAGTTAAGGGTTCTATTTATAGGTGTTTTGACCCGGACTCTGCTGTTCATGCGATTAGCAGTACCCTTCATGCGATTGGGGGCCTAATCGCATATAACATCAGGCGATTAGGTCCCAATCGCCTATAACCTCCCCTAATCGCATGACCCTATAGGCGATTAGGCCCTATTCCAGGCCCTAATCGCCTGATACCTGCCAGTTGGGTTTTCGGCGCGTTAAACGCTATTTTAACATATATAAACACGTATTCACATACCGACAAGTCACATAATGATTTCGAACATATAATGCATGATAACTAACACGTTCACATCCGTTCACCAATTCCGGGACTCGAGACTCGTGTGTGCATTAAACCCGGCGATTCCACGAATCGCCGATCCTTGTACCCATAGTTATGGACCGACTCCCGATGACCCGCGGATCATCATAACGACTCCGATGATTCCCAGAATTATCATACCGACTCGACTGACCCCGTTAAGGACGTAATATGCATGACTCGCTAAGGTAGACTTACTAGTTTAGTCAACGTTACTAACCTGAGTTTGCCGGGTGTCACATCATCCCCCTGTTGAAAGAATTTTCGTCCCGAAAATTGCCCAAGGCCAAAAAGGAAGAGACGAAAGAGAAGAAAAATTTTCCGGTTGCCACATCATCCCCTGTTGAAAGGAATCTCGACCCGAGATTCATTCAGCTTCAGCAGGGACATGTCTTGATTCGAACGCGCGCTTGGGAAATAAATGGGGATACTTAGCCTTCATTTGGTCTTCCCGTTCCCACGTGAACTCCGGTCCACGATCAGAGTTCCAACGGACTTTAACAATGCGGATTTTACTCCGGCGAAGGCTACCGATTTTATAGTCAAGAATTTCAACCGGTTCCTCCACGATACGCAGACGATCATCCACCTTGATCTCTTCGAGAGGAACAACCAAAGATTCATCCGCCAAACACTTCTTCAAATTAGAAACATGGAAGACGTTATGAACATTACTGAGCTCAGCCGGCAGATCAAGCCTGTATGCTACCGGTCCAATCCGTTCCAGGATTGCGAACGGTCCCACATACCGAGGATTCAATTTGCCCCGCTTCCCAAAACGTATAACGCCCTTCCACGGAGATACCTTCAACAAAACCCTGTCGCCAACCTCAAACTCCAAAGGCTTGCGACGACGATCGGCATAGCTCTTTTGACGATCCGAGCTGCTCCCATGCGGTTACGGATTTGTACGATCTTTTCGGAAGTCTCGTACACAAGTTCCGGGCCGGTGAGTTGACTCTCACCCACCTCGGCCCAACAAAGAGGAGACCGGCATTTCCGCCCGTAAAGAGCCTCGAACGGAGCTGCCTTGATGCTAGAATGGTAACTGTTGTTGTAGGAGAATTCCACCAACGGTAAATGACTCTCCCACCCCTTGCCAAAATCGATCACACATGCCCGAAGCATGTCTTCTAGCGTTTGGATTGTCCGCTCACTTTGACCGTCAGTTTGCGGATGATACGCTGTGCTCATGTCCAACTGAGTACCCAGAGCCTTATGCAAGGACTTCCAGAAGTTAGAGGCGAACCGAGGATCACGATCAGAAATAATAGAGACAGGCACCCCGTGCCGAGAGACCACTTCCTTGAGATATAACCGTGCCAAACGCTCGAGACCATCGGTCTCTTTGATAGCGAGGAAGTGCGCAGACTTTGTCAACCTATCGACAATCACCCAGATCATGTCGCAACCACTGGGCGATTTTGGGAGTTTGGTCACAAAGTCCATCGTGATCCGCTCCCACTTCCACTCGGGGATTTCAGGCTGTTGCAGAAGGCCGGATGGCTTTTGATACTCGACCTTGACCTTGGCACAGGTCAAGCACTTGCTCACGTACGAAGCCACGTCCGCCTTCATGTTCGGCCACCAATAAAGTATCTTTAGGTCTTGGTACATCTTATCGGAGCCAGGGTGAATAGAGTACCGGGACTTGTGAGCTTCATCCAGAACAAGCTCCCGCAAGCCCCCAAATAAAGGAACCCAAATACGTTCAGCGAAATAGTGTAACCCATCGGACCTGAGTTCAAGGTGGCTATCAGCACCATGCATGGTTTCAGCTTTAAGGTTTTCCTCCCTCAAAGCTTCTTGCTGCGCTGAGCGGATTCGATCGGGTAAGCCGGAATGGATAGTGAGCTGAAGAGCTCGAACACGACGAGGTTTAGCCGTTTCCTTCCTGCTCAAGGCGTCTGCGACCACATTCGCCTTGCCAGGATGGTATTTGATAGCGCACTCGTAATCATTAAGAAGCTCGACCCAGCGACGCTGTCTTATATTCAACACCTTCTGATCAAAGATATGCTGGAGGCTCTTGTGATCGGTGTAAATAGTGCATTTGGTACCGTACAAGTAATGCCTCCAAATCTTTAAAGCAAAGACCACCGCACCCAATTCCAGATCATGGGTGGGGTAGTTTTTCTCATGAACTTTGAGCTGACGAGAAGCATAGGCGATGACCTTCTCGCGCTGCATCAGTACACAACCAAGACCCCGGATAGAAGCGTCGCAATAACCACAAAATCGTCTGTACCCTCAGGCAAGGACAAGATAGGAGCAGAACAGAGTTTAGCCTTTAACAACTGGAAAGCCGACTCCTGCGAATCACCCCAGTCGAACTTTCTGTCCTTCTGGGTAAGCGAGGTGAGGGGTTGAGCGATCTTCGAAAATCCCTCGATAAAACGACGGTAATAACCTGCAAGGCCTAGGAATTGCCGCACCTCAGATGGCGTCTTTGGTGCCTCCCAGTCTTTAATAGCTTCAATCTTGGCTGGGTCAACGTGAATTCCTTTCTCATTAACAACATGACCAAGGAACTGGACTTCACGCAACCAGAAGCTACATTTAGAAAATTTGGCGTACAACTGTTCCCGCCTCAGGAGTTCTAACACAAGACGTAAGTGTTCCTGGTGGTCCACCTCGTTCTTGGAATAGACTAGAATATCATCAATGAAGACAATCACGAACTTATCAAGATAAGGCTTACAGACGCGGTTCATCAGATCCATAAAGATGGCAGGTGCATTGGTGAGACCAAAAGGCATGACCAAGAATTCGAAATGGCCATAGCGAGTTCGAAAGGCGGTCTTCGGAATGTCAGCTTCTTGAACCCTCAACTGATGGTACCCGACCTCAAATCGATCTTCGAATAGAAACTAGAACCCTGAAGCTGGTCAAATAAGTCGTCGATGCGAGGAAGAGGATAGCGATTCTTGATGGTAACCTTATTCAACTCCCGGTAGTCGATACACATCCGTAGGCTTCCGTCCTTCTTCTTGACAAACAAAATAGGGGCTCCCCACGGGGACGAACTAGGTCGAATGAAACCCTTCTCTAACAGCTCCTGCAACTGGTTCGATAACTCCTGCATCTCGGGAGGTGCAAGACGATAAGGGCATGGGCAATAGGGGCCGCACCCGGAGCAAGTTCAATACCAAATTCGACCTGGCGATAAGGCGGAAGACCAGGTAAGTCTTCGGGAAATACATCGGGAAAGTCACGGACAACAGGAATATCTTCAATCTTCTTCTCTTCTTCAGACGAAACCGAAACAAGTGCCAGAATGGCAGAATACCCCTTCCGAAGATACTTATAGGCTTTCATACACGAAATGATACTCAATGGGACCCCGCTCTTCTCACCGTGCACCAACAGAATTTCTCCATCAGGGAGAGGAAGTCGAATGACTTTATCAAAACAAACGATCTCAGCATGATACAGAGACAACCAATCCATACCCACGACAACATCGAAACTACCCAAGGACACCGGCATAAGATCAATAGGGAAGGAATAACCCGACAACTCAAGGTGACACTCCCTAAGGACGTGCGTCGCCTCAACTTTCTTACCATCAGCCAATTCTATCAAGTACTTAGCCTCTAAAGGTGTAGGTACCCTATCAAGCAATTGGCTAAACCCAAGAGATATAAAACTCTTATCGGCACCAGAATCGAATAAAACCGTAGCATAGCGATTATCGAGAAGAAACGTACCAGTAACAGTGTCGGGATCCTGTCGAGCACCACTTGAACCGATCACGAAGGCGCGAGCATTCCTGCCTCCGCCCCCATTGTTTCCATTACCCGACCCATTCTTCCCAGCTTCACCCTGTTTCAACTTGGGGCAGTTACGCTTGTAGTGACCAAGCTCACCACAGTTATAGCACCCTTGTTTCCCCTGATTTCCCTGGGGAGCAGCGACTTGAGGGGCTGGGGCTGGTGTGACCGACGGGTTTCGGTTCCCCAAAGGGTTGGACCTACAATCTTTGGCTTGGTGCCCAACCTTATGGCACCGACGGCAACGGTCCTTATCATCGCAAGAACCGGTGTGATGATAGTTGCATCGATCACACTTCGGCAACTTCCCGGCATAAACCCTCGGTTGTCGTTCAGACGACGATCCCCCAGTATCAGTCTTCCTCACCTGCTGAGGCTGAGCCGAGCTCGAGCCTTTCCCCACAGTTTCCCACTTCCGCTTGCTACTATCGGAAGTCTTCACAGCAGCGCCTCGAGGAGGCAAGACCCCTTCAGCCACCTTCATGTTGGTCAGCCTGTGGGCCGACCGAACCACCTCAGAATAAACAGTGAGGTTACCCGCAGCAACTAACCGGCAATCTCCGGTACTAACCCAGCAACATAATGCTCAATCCTTCGGTATTCGGGTGCGTGCAGATCGGGGCACAACACCGCCAACTCATTGTGCCTAGCAGTGTAAGCTTCAATCTCAGAACCCACCATCTTATGATTCCAGACTTCATGCTCAAGCTTCTGGATTTCATCCCTCGGGCAATACTCATTTTTCAGCAACTGAATGAACTCCGCCCAGGGCATAGCGTGGGCTTCCCCAATGCCCATAGTCTGGGTGGTGGAGTTCCACCAAGTCAAAGCTTGACCCTCCAGGGTCGCAGAAGCATATTTCACCCGGTCGCCTTCCGGGCAGTTGCACATTGAGAAAACAGATTCGATTTTCTCCAACCAACGGAGCAGTCCCACCGCTCCTTCAGTGCCACTAAAGTTGTGGGGCTTGCAATCCATAAACTTTTTATAGGAACACTGGGATGGAGGAGGATTGACAGCACCACCTGGAACAGACACGTGGGTGAGAGTCAAGAAAAGGTAAAGTACCCAGAACAAGGTAGAATAGGTGAGAACCGACGTACCACCCATAGCATTATGAGCGGCTTGGAATGCAGCCAGAGCAATATTCACGTGCTGCTGCATTAAGTTATCCAATTCAGCCTGGGTCATATTAATATTCCCGCGGCCACCGCCGCCACCACGGCCGCCAGCACGACCGCCAGCACGGCCGCCTCTGCGACCTCCACGAGCTCCCGACATCTTCTGTCACAACATGAAACAAAAGATTTAGGCTTGCCCGTGGTATAACCCATTAGGAATTTCAAGAAATTAGACAGAGCCCAGCTCGGGTCCATCCGTTCAAGCCCAAAGTCCGCCAGGGATCCCATGCGTCACAGTTTATGATCTCGTGTGCACCCGACATGATAAACTGTTCCACATGGTCCTCCAGGCGCGCTTTAAGTTTGAAGTTCAAGTCACCGAACACTAGCGCCAAATCATGGTATTATCATAAGTATAAGTACGAGATAGTATGCATAAGAACGGGCGTGTTCATTAGGGCGTAGAGGGGAGATGTCCAAATCCCTGGACAGATCTCAAGAGTACGCCGAGGCTACCCCAATGTACACCGCCGTCAAGAAAGTTCAATAGTATATCGTTCGCCATCGGATCATAGTATGGACGAGTCAAGAAATAGAATGATAAAGAGTAAATAGATGATGTAGCGTAGTAGACGATGACACCGACACCCCCGACAAGTCATATTGTTACCCACTTGCTAAGACTCGACTAATTGTGACCGTCTAGTGTGTGCGACTCAGTTATAGACTAGACTCTACATGCAGTCCTAGTTCACTATAACCGTTGGGCTCTGATTCCAATCGGTCACACCCTCAAATTCCACGTGCGGGGTTTTACCGCGAGGCGCGTGACACACCAGGATCTCAGTCAACGATCACAATGAACATTCAACAAACATGCATTCATAATTATATTTAAACCAAAATATCATGCTTTGAGCTGTAAACCAGCAGCGGAAGCATTCTTGTTTACAACCAAAAGACATATCATTGTTTACAAGACATTGTTTAATATGCTTCAAAATATTAGACGCTGTGCATGACTCCGTGCGCCTAGCCCATTGACTGCTACCTTAGCGACCTGAGAAAACATGCCAAAAATGTCAACATATAATGCTGGTGAGTTCACAGGTTTTCTTTCATAAAGTGTTGTTATAAGTTCGGTAAGATCATTTCCCGTTACTACTATGTTATGAGAACGTTAGCTAGACGTTAAGTGTTGCTACTACTGCGGTTGGGAATCCATTACTAAACCGGTATAAGTGTTGAAGCCAGCCCAGACGGACGGGATTACCGATGCCTCGGTAACCCCCAAGTATTAGAGACAATATGCACCCGCCCGGCTCCCAGCCGTCGGGTGGGGTTTGTAAGGCCCAATAGATCTATCCACATTTCCCCCGTTGTGCATCCCCGCACATTCATGGTTCCCCCCGGGACTTTCTGTAAAAGCCGCATAGTACGTGAAATAACCATAGTATAACATGATCTATGATGAGTAATCAAAATAAGTAGCATGTTTCTCCCCCGAAAGTAAAACGGTAAAAGTGGGGCTGTGACACTCACCTTGAATTGCGTTACTTGAAAACAGTTAAGTAATTATGTTATGATAGCCCCAAATAGCGGCGACCTATCATAAGATGTGTATAAGTATTGGACTAATAACCCGCAGGCTAACTAGTCCCCGAATGTCCAGACCGTAACCATAAACGTTTGAAAACACCTTTAACTGTTAAACCGACCGTGTTAGACAAGACCCGAAATCCCATTGGTGACCCGACATTCCACGTGTTAGATAAATGCAAGACATCATGCAACATATGCAATTAAACACTTAATACGCGCAAGAGTTCACCTAGTCTAGCATAATGTCCAATTAACGCATAAACAGGTCCGAATACGTCTTACTAAGTCATTGGGTGTATCCCGGGGTTCCTAGCATGTTCCTAGGTGTCAAATCGTGTTCCGAGATGTCAAAACGCGTTCACGACAGCAGTACATGCGATTAGGAAGGTCACACGCGAGTAGGCATCAGCCTACAGGCGATTAGGGGCCTAATCGCATGAAGCATGAGGCGATTAGGGTCCTAATCGCCCCATATGTCTGCATAATCGCATGGCATCAGGCGATTAGGATTCCTAATCGCCTGTTGCTGCTGTGTAACGGATTTTCGCGCGTTTAACCCTCCAAATCAGATCCGAAACATGCAACAACACCCAATATCAAACCTAAATCATTTACCAACCCATTTCAAGCAAAAACCCCCAACATATCACTGATCTATCATGTTCTAAGCAATTATTTCCTAAAATGGCAAAGTACTAGGTTTCACCAACCAACCTTATCTTTCCTTAATTGGAAACAATCAGATTTCAAACTTTACAAACATGTAAATCATCAAACCTCTGATCTAACATCTTCCTAGTATGAATCCTAACAACATTGCATCAACAATCATACCATAATCATCCTAAATCCTCAAGAACATACAAATGGGTCAAAATATGCATTTTCTTCAAAACACCACAATAATGGCTAAAATTCTAAGACAACCTTCCTAATAATCTCTACATAGCAGAAGTACAATCATATCTTGAAAACATTCATGTTATAATCACCAAGAAGACCAACATATGCATGTAAACTTCACAAATAACAAGCATTAAGGTGTAGACTTGGTTTAGGACTCTTTTGAAAGGTTTTTAAAGAAACAATTTGGTAAAACAAGGTCTGGAACTTTGGGGAACTCCAAATAACAACTTTACAAAGGTTAGGGATGAAGAACACACCTTGGGTTTTGTTAAAGAAAGGTGTGTAAGCTTGGAGATGGTGATTTTTGTAGCAAAAAGAGTTCTAGAGGTGTTTCAAGGTGTGTGGGCGACTTGGGAGCAGCTAGGGTTGTTTTAGAGGTGTTTGGGGAGTTAAGGGTTCTATTTATAGGTGTTTTGACCCGGACTCTGCTGTTCATGCGATTAGCAGTACCCTTCATGCGATTGGGGGCCTAATCGCATATAACATCAGGCGATTAGGTCCCAATCGCCTATAACCTCCCCTAATCGCATGACCCTATAGGCGATTAGGCCCTATTCCAGGCCCTAATCGCCTGATACCTGCCAGGTTGGGTTTTCGGCGCGTTAAACGCTATTTTAACATATATACACACGTATTCACATACCGACAAGTCACATAATGATTTCGAACATATAATGCATGATAACTAACACGTTCACATCCGTTCACCAATTCCCGGGACTCGAGACTCGTGTGTGCATTAAACCCGGCGATTCCACGAATCGCCGATCCTTGTACCCATAGTTATGGACCGACTCCCGATGACCCCGCGGATCATCATAACGACTCCCGATGATTCCCAGAATTATCATACCGACTCGACTGACCCCGTTAAGGACGTAATATGCATGACTCGCTAAGGTAGACTTACTAGTTTAGTCAACGTTACTAACCTGAGTTTGCCGGGTGTCACAAAAGAAAAAACAACTAAGTGTGAGTTCTCCTCATTTCATCTTTCTGATCCTCTCTTGTCCTACACTTATTTATAAACCTGCAATTTTTTTTTTCTCAAACCATTTTATTTTCTTTTTTAATTCTTAACCTTTCTCAACATTTCTTTACTTTTTGTTTTATATAAACTGTCATTCATTTTGATTAATATTTGATTAACGATTTTGAGGCTCAAACATAAAAAAAATCAATCGAAGTAAGGACATCACTATTGTCATTGAGTTATTGGGTGCAAACAAATACAAATTCTATTATAATGTTTACTACATAAACCCAAAAAATCACAAATGCATAACCTAAAGTTTTAAATAGAGTCAAAATTCAGCCCCCCCAAAAAAAAGCATGTATTACTTGAAAATTAAAACTACCCAAACTTATTGTGCTTCTTCGTTGAAAACAAAAATAACAAACAAAATAATAAAAGAATCAACAACACATTGAAATCACATACTGCATTATTACCAACAACTAATTGAACATGACAACCACTTCATTGACACAAACCAAAATACAAAAACAATGTTTTTATTTGTCTTAAAATTAAATGAAAATTACTATCTTATCTATCCAGAATCTATTAAATATACAAAATGTGTGTTTTGTGAGAAGGGTGAGAAATAATTGTGTCCTTTAGATCATAATGATGGATGGTTAAGATTAAATGAGTGGCAAAAGTGTAAATTGTGTAATAATTTAATTAATAAAAATAGGCTTATGAGGGTATAATTGTCGACACACACAAAAGTCATTAAACACCTACTTATTACAAGGAGACTTTCCTTATCTCTAATTCTCTCTCTCTCTCCTTTATACGGTTCCTTTTCTCTCTCTCTCTCCCCCTTCTCTCTCATCAAACCTTAAAATAAAACTTGCAAATCATGAGTAGATCGAACAAAAAGATTCAGATTTGTTGGTGTGTTTCAGAGAAAAAAACCAAACAATGGCTTTTTTGTATACGATTCCGATTTGTTGGGTTCGACTTAAAACACAACAGGTAAATGCAACAGATTTGGGTTAAAACACAACAGGGGAATGTACTTGGATTGGCTTTAAAACACAACATGAGAATGCATTTGGGTTTGATTTTAAAACACACGAAGGGTTTATGTTAAAATCAAAACAAAAAAATCAAAACAAAAAGGGTTTATATTAAAACACACGAAGGGTTAATTAAAAAAAAGAAATATGGTAAAACACAAACATTTGTAAAGGGGATTTGTTGTTAAGCCTTTTGTGTTTTAAGCAAAAAAATATAGTAAAACATAACAGTTGATTTTAAAACACACAAAGAGTTAAGCAAAAGAAACGAATACTTAAATTGATCACTAGATAAGTGTTGAGCTCTGACTTGATGCTACGGTTGAACTTCTTCTTTGGGGTGATGGTTAAGGAGGGTTTGGTGGTGAAGAGGGAGGTGGGGTCGCTTGGTTTGTTGAGTGGTCGAAGACTTTGGAAGGTTGGTGAAGATAAGAAGGTGGAACTTACCATGGTTCAGATGTGTTCTTTTAAATGTATTTAAACACATAAAAGATAAGATGTTTATTTGTTTAAATATAAAGCATTTATGTGGTACAACAACAAAATAAAAAATAGTTTAGAAGACAACAAACATAACTATCGAAAAAATTAAATTAATCCCTATAATAACTCCTTAATTAAAAAAAGATTTAAATTTAATAAGTTAATTATTTGTGTATAATTACCTTTGTATCCTTTATCTTAGTGCCACTTGTCATCATGAGAGTCTTTCTCACCCCCTCTCACAATATTAATCTTTTGTATGGGAACCCTTATATATATATATTAAAGCATTGTACGCATGCTAGTGTAGACCCACACGTAGTGTTATTTGTAAACATACATAATAGATGATATCTAACTGTTCTCGTATATAAATGTGTCCCACTAAAATTATACAAGGTCATTTCTTTCATCTCTATATCTAACACGAGTAATACAATTAAAACGTGTTATAGTTATGAGGCTCAAGGAATCAAATGTGATGGTTTTCGGTATAAGCTTTATATTATTTTTTATGTCTCATCAATGTAAGTTCTCCACGTATAAACCTTTAATTGTGAAATGTTTTGAGATATACATCCTACTTAATATTGTCATTTTGGGTCTATAGGTGGAAGAAATGAATTCAGTCACATGGGAGCATTCGCGATTCCACCACCAAAGGATTGTACTCCACGTTGTAAACTATCGGAAGATACTAAGTCGTACTATTGTTGCGATAAATACTTTGCAAGTGAGTTAATCTGTAAAAATAATTGTAAAGACAAGAAAAGTTGTTGCAAGACACAAACATAATTATTAGTGTTACTAAGGACAAAATATATAATGAAAATTAACTATTTGGATACTTGTTGTTACGAGAATATATATAGGATAATTTGGATTATTTGAGAACCTTTGGCTTAATTGAGAATTGAAAGAACTATTCTGAATCACATATATTTCTAAGGCAAATTTTTTTTTTTCGCTAAATCGCTCATTTTCCTGTAAGATCTTTTTTTTTTTTTTCATTTATACATATATGTATACTAGTTAATACCCTGACAGCATCCTGAGATAGACAAATATAATATAAAGTGACAAAATGTGTGTACGATAAAAGGAATAAGCCCCCTTTTCAGAATTATTTTTGTAAAGGATCAACAATCGATAACTCATAAAACGTACTTCTAATTCTAGGTGTGCACCTCTTGCTCGAGTGAAGTCTCTATGCGTAGACATGATTAATGAATTACGTACACACATTGTGTTGTTTTTCCTGTATGAACAAAAGCCCACTAAAAAGTTTTTTTTTCGTTTTTTATCTAGCACTATGGTACTTGTTGGAAAGATAATAAAATGTTCGTTAGTTTCGTGTAATTTTGTTTTAAAAAATCTCGTATATAAATGTTATTAACGTTTAAAAATTATGGAGGATACATGAGAGAGAAAAAGATTTTTGTAAGGAAATAAGGGGGAGGAATGCATCACCTATTATCATGTGTCACTCCAGGTTTTTTTAATAACCATACCTAGTGCCATGTGGCACACCTAAGGGATGAGGATGACCTAAATGAATGCTATGTCAGCAAAAGAGCTTTCTTTTATTTTATACTAGGTTAGAGTCCCGTGGGAACCCATGGTTCACCCGAAAGTAAAATGAAAAAAAAAAGTAGGAAAATAAGAATTGTATTATGCAATTTGTTTTGGTTACTAAATGTTTAATAATGTAATATGTAGGAATTTTGATGTTAATTGCAAAATGTCATCTATCGGTTTAATGTAACGAAATGATGGATATATCGAGTAAGTAAAGTTTAATTTGACAACTGCAAACTACATAGCATACTATCACAATATCACACATTACATCATTTGAGTAATATCTATATTCTAATCATAACTAAGCTTAAGCATAGAACACTTATCATTTAGTTGGGGCTTAACGAACATCAACTAATATCACACCTTACATCATTTGGGTAATATCTATATTATAATCATAACTAAGCTTAAGCATAGAACACTTATCATTTAGTTGGGGCTTAACGAACTTCAACCAATGGTCCATTTTCATTACTTCAATCAAAATCTTCCAAATCTTGCTCATTGATAGCTGATTTTTCACCTTCGCAGTTGTTATCATTGTCATCACGATCCTCGGAGTGCAGCTCATTTTCAATAGTTTATGAAAACCTCCACCATTGTATTCCATATATGTGTTCTACATAAAATATAGTTGTAAAAATATGGATACGGTGATAAGTAAATCAAGAAACAATCCTTAACCCACTTGCTTGAATTGGTAGCTTAAATTTTACATGTTATCTCTCCAATGGTTCAAACCGATTACATAGTTAAAAACAACTAATAAGAAAATGGGTCCAATGTCACATGATGTAATATACATTTCCAATATTTTATTAAAAAATGTTAGAAAATAAAAGATTTATGAGATCAGGCCCACATCATTTCCTATTTTATGTTGACCCTCTAATTCAGCCTTTTAGGACCGTTAGTCCTTCAATCAAGGGGAGCCAACCTTGCATGTTTCCTTGTTTCACTATTTCCTTGTTTCTTGAATAGTCCATCTATTTATATCTCATGTCTGTAATGTATATGAATTAATTAAAAACATTCGAAGAAATAATACTAGCAATATTCAGCCTCTGTAATCCCATTTACAACATGGTATCAGAGCGGTGTGATCGATCTTAGAATTATTCCGCTCGTTATCTACCGTTTTCTTGCAAATCATGTCTGATGAGGCCAGAAATGATGATCTTGCGCTGCAGATCACAAATCTCCTCAAGAATAGCATTAATAACCAAACTCAAACCCAAAAACATAGTCTTTCCGACTCCTTAAAAATCAGCCTCAAATTAAACAGCCAGAATTACGCCTTGTGGTCTCGGATGATTCGAGTCGCAATCGGCGGCAAATCAAAACATCTCCTGAGCCACTTGACGGGAGATTCAAAACCGCCGAAACCGACAAACAACCAATACGAACAATGGGAACAAGACGACTTAGTCGTGTTCTCATGGTTGATACAAAATATCGAACCCGCCCTCGCCAGTAGTCTTACCGAGTTCCCGACAGCAAAATCGTTGTGGGACGCGTTAATCGTTACATACAGCACCGGGAAAGCTGCTACCACCATCAGATATACAGAAGAAACAAACAAGGGAGGCAGCTACGATCAGATGAACAGTGGTTTCGGAGGCTTCACCTCCGCCTACGGTGATGATAAGAACTATGGAGGTACCGGGTCTTGGGATTTTATCTCAAACCCCTCTTTTCCTTCTCTCAATAATATAGAATCTTGGGGTTTTAATTCCTTTCCTTTTCATAAGAATTTACGTTCAAATCAACATTCCTTTATTGACTTTAAGGTATTTAATTATGATATATCTAGAGTTGCACAATACCTCCCTTAAGAATACAAACATTATGATAGTGGTCAAGTGTTTTTAAAACAACCAACAAATAAAGTTTTTTATGAAACTAAGCAATCTAATTTTTCCCTCTCACACAAAAACAACCAAAATAAAGTTAGTAGTGCGTCCAAGAGAAACTTCGGACAAGTTAATATGGCTCAAAATTATGGGAAACTAGATAGTTCTTGGATTTTTGATTGTGGTGCTACCGATACTATGACATTTGATTTATCGGATATAGTTTCGCAATCGAAACCTAGGATTAACTACATTAAAACCGCTAATGGAGGGGAAGCTCCTGTAAAAGGAGGAGGAACAATTGAAATATCCCCAACGTTAAAACTCTCAAATTGTCTCTATGTTCCCTCTTTATCACATAAATTACTATCTATCAGTCACGTCACAAAAGAATTAAATTGTATAGTCTTGATGCACCCCACTTTTTGTATCCTTCAAGATATCAGGACGGGATCAATCATTGGGCGTGGCACTGAACGTCAGGGATTATACTATGTGGAGGAAGTGACTCAACATGGGAATGTAATGCTTGCGCACGGGACTATGGATAGAGAAGCTTGGCTTTGGCACAGAAGATTGGGACACCCATCTAGCGGTTATTTACATCTTTTATTTCCAAAATTATTTCCTTCAAATAAACCATTAAATTGTGAGACTTGTGTTTTGGCTAAAAGTCACCGGAATACTTATAATTTCAAAAACACAAAAGTTGATTCACCTTTTTCACTTATCCATTCTGATGTTTGGGGGCCCGCGGAAGTTATTGGAGGTCAAAATTTTCGATATTTTGTTCTTTTTATTGATGATTGCACTCGTATGACATGGATTTATTTTTTAAAAAACAAATCAGAAGTATTTGATAAATTCACCATGTTTTATACAATGATACAAACACAATTTAAAACCAGCATCCAAATTCTTCGATCTGATAATGGGGGAGAATTTGTAAATGATTCAATGAAAGTTTTTTGTCAAAACAAAGGGATTATCCACCAAACCACTTGCCCACATACTCCCGAACAGAATGGGACCGTTGAGAGAAAAAATCGTATCCTCTTAGAAATAACGCGAGCTCTTCTAATAGAGTCTCAGGTTCCTAAATCTTTTTGGCCCGAAGCTCTAGCCACTGCCACCTATCTTATTAATAGACTTCCTACCAAAGCTCTTGATCTTAAAACCCCCTTAAAAGCCTTGTCTGACTTTACTAAACTCCCACCAATTCTCACACTTGAACCACGGGTATTTGGATGTTCCGCCTTTGTTCATCTACCCAAAACAGATCGAGGAAAACTTGGTCCATGTGCAGAAAAGTGTGTTTTTCTAGGGTATGGTATCAATAAAAAAGGATACCGTTGTTATAGCCCAAAAAGACGCCATATGTACACTACCATGGACTGCGATTTTCTTGAAACTGAATTTTTCTATACCGCCCAACACATTGGTCAGGGGGAGAAAGACATTGACACCCTGAGTTGGCTAAAATGGGTTCCTTCCTCGCAAGAATCCGTTCACAGTAGCCAAAATGAGTCACTAACCTCTCAAGAACTCGACAAAACTCTTAGTGCCACTAACCAAGATTCTCCTATGTTGGTGCATGAGGTAAGCAATTCTCAGACCTCTGAAGGTGACCCTAAAAATATAGACGCTCATAAGTTCCACAATAATAATGCATTTGATGATTCTCAAAATAATATATCTAATGACAATAATAATGCCTCTGAGGATTCTCAAAATAATATATCTAATGACAATGAGATACCTGTAGAAAATCATGTGCAGGAAGAACTGATACACGAAGAAGAAACGGTGGAAAGATTTGTTTTACCACCCAGAGCCAATAGAGGTGTTCCCCCGAAACGCTATTCCCCAGAAAAAGAACCAAAGTCGTCTAGGTATCCCATGGCGAATGTGGCCATGGGCAACATCTCAAAAGAAGCACAAGCCTTTACTTCATCCCTATATAAAGAAGAAATTCCTAACTCGATGGAACAAGCCTTGAAGTCACAAAATTGGAAGAAAGCAATGGAAGAAGAGATGGAAGCTCTTATGAAGAATAAAACATGGGAGAAGTGTATTCTTCCTTCAGGGAAGAAACCCGTAGGGTGTCGTTGGGTCTTCACAATCAAACACTAACCCGATGGAACCATTGAAAGATATAAAGCCCGATTAGTCGCGAAAGGGTACACCCAAACGTACGGGATCGATTACTCTGAAACCTTCTCTCCAGTAGCAAAAATTGATACAATTCGCGTCCTTTTTTCCATTGCCGCAAATCAAGGATGGCCACTTCACCAGTTTGACGTCAAGAATGCCTTCTTACATGGGGAATTAAAAGAAGAAGTGTACATGGAACCTCCTCCTGGATTCACAGAAGAGTTCAACGATGAGGAAGTATGTCGGCTAAAGAAAACCCTTTACGGGCTCAAACAATCCCCTCGAGCTTGGTTTGGCAGATTTACTCTAGCAATGAAGGGATACGGTTTCCGACAAAGCAATTCTGATCATACTTTGTTCCTTAAACGCAAAGGTAAACTTATAACATGCTTGATTATATATGTTGACGATATGATTATTACAGGGAATGATGAAGAGGAGATGACAAAGTTAAAAGCAAAGCTATTCACGGAATTCGAAATGAAGGACTTGGGAAGACTAAAGTACTTCCTTGGAATTGAAGTCTTGAGGTCCAAGCAAGGGATCTTTATATGCCAAAAGAAGTATATTCTTGATCTCCTAGCTGAAACGGGAATGATTGATTGTAAGCCAGCCGACACTCCGATGATAGCCAACCAAAAACTTTATATGGAAGATGGAGCAAAATTGGCCAACAAAGAAAGATATCAACGTCTAGTGGGCAAACTTATATACCTTTCGCATACTCGCCCAGATATTGCGTATGCGGTCGGAGTTGTTAGTCAGTTTATGCACAGACCTCAAGTTGATCACATGGAAGCTGTATGGAGGATTATCAGATATCTCAAGGGTACAGTAGGACATGGGGTTATCTTCCAACCTAACAAACATCTTAAAGTTCTGGCATATACAGATGCAGACTGGGCAGGAGATAAATTAGACCGAAGGTCCACATCTGGCTACTTTACTCTAGTTGGCGGGAATCTCGTCACTTGGAGAAGCAAAAAACAAAAGGTTGTGGCCCTATCCAGTGCAGAAGCAGAATTCCGAGGGATTGCTCGAGGTTTAGCAGAAGTCTTATGGATACGCAAACTCCTAAAAGAGATTGGTTTTTCTCAGCATGAAACTAGTACGATAATGTGTGATAACAAAGCCGCTATAAAAATCTCAGAAAATCTTGTCCAACACGATCGAACGAAGCATGTAGAAATTGATAGGCACTTCATCAAAGAAAAACTTGAAACTGGGGTTATTAAACTTCCTTTCGTTCGATCAGAAGAACAATTAGCAGACATTCTAACCAAGGCTGTTAATGGGAAAATATTTCATCACTGTCTTAGCAAGTTAAGTATCGGAAACCCCACTACTCAACTTGAGGGGGAGTGTTAGAAAATAAAAGATTTATGAGATCAGGCCCACATCATTTCCTATTTTATGTTGACCCTCTAATTCAGCCTTTTAGGACCGTTAGTCCTTCAATCAAGGGGAGCCAACCTTGCATGTTTCCTTGTTTCACTATTTCCTTGTTTCTTGAATAGTCCATCTATTTATATCTCATGTCTGTAATGTATATGAATTAATTAAAAACATTCGAAGAAATAATACTAGCAATATTCAGCCTCTGTAATCCCATTTACAACAAATAATAGACACCAAAAGGATCAACCCTAGACCCATTTCAACATGTAGCCAAAGGGACCCATTGTACACACACTTTAGGCAACTTTTGACATGTTATAAAAAGCAGCAAAAAAAACGTCATTATTTACTCTGTGTAAATATAGTACTTAACAATTAAAAATCTTAATAAATAACATCAAAATCATAATCAATCATTCAAATCAATGACATTAAAATAATTCGCGTCTGAAATTGCCTTACCCATTATATACAAATTATTATTAACATCTTAAAATTAGCATACTTATTGAAATCAAGATGATGTTATCACTTAGTAACAATTGATTAAAGGAAAGTCGTAATATCAAAATGAAAGTCGGTCAACAATGTTAAAATGAAATTCGTAACATTAGTAACATCAATAAATAAGATTAAAAATCTTAATAAATAACGTCAAAATCATAATCAATCATTCAAATAAATGACACTAAAATCATCCGCGTCTCAAATTGCCTTACCCATTATATACAATTTATTATTGACATCTTTAGTAATCATTATTAGTTGTGATTGAAGTAATATAATTCTTTAAAAGAAAGTAACATTTTGAAAATTTATATTATCATTTAATTTCGTTGTTAAAATTGGTATGACTTAAATGATTTTATTATTTGTTAAGGTTTATATAGTGTTGTTGTGTCTCGAACAATTATGCAAAATCGGAAATACTATGCCTCGATTGACGTGATTGAGTAGGAATATTGATTTATATATTTGAATTATAAAAAATGGAAAGATTGGTAATTGACGTGAATTGGTCACCAACGCTTAAAATTAGCACAATCAAACTCAAAAGACATAAAGTCAAAGAATTGACCTCCATCAAATTAACAAAAACGTAAAAAGTGTTTACTCAGATTGGGTCAACAATATTAAAATTAAGGTCGTAATATTACTAATAGCATTGAAAATTATCTAGAATACATTATATATTTTAGGAAACTGTTAAATAGATTTTAATTATATTTATTATTAAAAGAATAATAAAAGTATGGGAAAATAAATGTACACTCCTATCTTCGGATTATATTTAAATTATAAACTGTTAAATATATTTAACATTGTGAAATAGATTCAAATAAATGTTTGAAAGAAAGTCATATATGTTTAAAAAAATATCGTTTCATGATAATTGATTAAAGGAAAGTTGTAATATCAAAATTAAAGTCGGCCAACAATATTAAAATCAATTTCGTAATATTAGTAATATCAATAAATAAGATTAAAAATCTTAATAAATAACAACCAAATCATAATCAAATCAATGACATAAAAATCATCATAAATAACATTAAAACTCTTTATAAATAACATCAAAATCATAATTTAAATTTCAAAATCAATGACATCTTGTGGTGCAGCCATAGTAACAAACATTTTGTGATGGATTGAACACCATTTGAAGACACAATATCGCCAATGGAAGTATCTTTTGATTTAAGCAAATCAGGCCATCCAATCACAGTAAACCTTTACAAAAGCATTATGTATAGAAAATTTAGAATGTGTAAATAATTATAAAATAAGAATATTGTAAACATAAATGTTGAATATGCAAATAACAAACATAGCGACTTGAGAAACAATTTCTTCACGTAATATTGTATTAGTTAGTATTAGTAATTATTAGTAATTAGTAATGTATTCGTAAAAATAGTAATAGAAAATTTTAATTCGGTCAATAAGATATAAATGGGATTAAAATTAAAAATCGTAATATTAGTTTTAGTATTAGTAATATATTCGTAATTTAATTCGGTCAATGACGTGTGCGGATATACACATAATTTTACAATGAAATAACACACGTTTTGCTTTAATATTTATAAAAATGGTTTAGACCTTAATATTAAAACACACACAATAGGGCAAGTGTACCCTGTCATATATGTAGTAACGTACAGATAAGAACCAGATATCGATCCATGGACGCGCGCGGAGCAATGGTACTAAAACTCTATCCCGATTTACCAGTAAGAAAAGATAGTTTGAGTTTGTTGTTTTTAACTAAATTGATTCTAAAACATATAAATAACATACGTAAGACTCCAAATACAAAATATAACTATATAAACTATAACATATCAACCCTAGCATGTCATCTAAATATAATAAGTAATACAGGCGTGTGATCAACATTCCCATTTTCCGACAGTTAGTGTCCCTTTCGGGCATCCTAACATGACAACTATACAGAAAGCTAACACGAACACACACGTTAACCACTTCAAGTCGTTTATTAGCGAGCAGCTGATATAATCTCACGCAGATCTTCTAAAGATAAGTTAGTCATCTGTTAAGAGTTTTCTAACCTCACTAATTCAGGAAAGCAATACCGAATACACAACACAACCACCTAAACTAGCATAAAGTAGAGCATTTCACAACCTATTCCATTTTACCAACTTTGAACACGAATCTACTAAGATCGCCATTTTCACCAAAATAACAACCAAAGATCATTAACCGTGTCAAAGATCAGTAACAACACCATTAGGCTTTTAAAACCCTTTTACGTGCCGGTAAGCATTTTTAACCGTTATTCGACTGACTTTAACCAAACCAATACCCGGTTACAGTTTCATGGTGTAAACTTATTAACAAGTTAACGAGTCTACTACCGGACGATTAAACGGACGGTTTTTCAACATGTATCCGCCTAACACATTCGATAATCGCCAAAGTCATTCAAATACAACTACAAATCCAACAACAATGAAACAAGGTTGTGCTATGATCATCAAGATCTAAACGTGAAAAACGCCAAATTTATACAAGACATGATTACTACACGAATGATTGTTTAACGTACTAAATACTATTGTTCTTGCCCGTAGGCGTACGAATAACTATAACAACATCAAAATAGCATACAAAAATCAGATTTGGATCATAAAAAGCTTAAAGGATCAAACCATAAGAATGCTAAAGAGATGGATTGGATGATGAAGGATGGATCGGATGGACTCCCGAGCTTGTTAAATGGCCTTCCAGCAGCTTGGTTCGTCCAAAAATCGCCCAGAAAAGCGTCCCTCAAGATCCAACCATGATCAGTGAGCTGAAATGGGGGTTTTATAGAAGAATAGAGGGTTCGAGCGACCGCTCGGCCTCTTGGAGCGGCCGCTCACTTTATCAACAAGTGGATTGGTTGCTCGTTTGCTGACGTAGGCCTTCTGGAAGGTCCCAAGAAATATCTAGGAGGTGCGCGCGGCCGCTCGAAGCCTTGGAGCGGCCGCTCGAAGGGCCTGATGGCCTATTTGCGCGCCGAACTCTTCGTTTTTCCTTCCTTTGTGCTTCCGGGACATCGTTTAAGACCTGAAATCGTAAAGATACCCAAATAAGTACCAATTCCTATGTATGAGGTCAAAAACGTATGAAAATGGGAGTTAAACGGGGACTTTTATATGTGTAATTTAACGTATATCAGTCAATTCGGTCAATAATAAATAAATGAACTTAAAAATCGTAATAAATAACATTCAATTCGGTCAATTATTATTAATGTCAATTAGTATTAGTAATATATTCGGCCAACAATACTAGTTTTACAAATAGTAAAACTAAAATCATAATATTAGTATTAGTAATTAGTAATCTATTCGTAAAAATAGTAATAGAAAAATTTAATTCGGTCAATAAGATATAAATGGGATTAAAATTAAAAATCATAATATTAGTTTTAGTATTATTAAAACAATTGTAATTTAATTCGGTCAATAAGAAATAAATGAGATTAAAATTAAAAGTCGTAATATTAGTATTAGTATTAGTAATATATTCATAAATTAATTCGGTCAATAATAAATAAATGAGTTTAAAAATCATAATATATAACATTAAATTCGGTCAATTATTATTAATTTTATTAAAACTCATTATGAATATCATTAAAAAATGAATAAATCCTATTAATTGTAGGCAAGACCAATAAAAATTCGAACGAATAGTAATATAAATAATATTAAATATAATTTCAAAAGATAGATTAAACATAATTTCGTAGTAACATTAATAAAAATAAATGAGATTAAAAATCATAATAAATAGCATTCAATTCGGTCAATTATTATTAATGTCAATAAATGGGATTAAAAAATCATAATAAGTAGCATTCAATTCGGTCAATTATTATTAATGTCAATAAATAATATTAAACATCTTAATAAATAACATTAAAAATGAATAAATCTTATTAATTCCAATCAAAACTAATCATAATTTGTAAACATAGTAATATAAATAAATGACATTATAAATCTAAATAAATAACCTCAAAATTGTAATCAATAATTCAAATAAATTACATTACAAACATAAAAAATCATAATTTAA
The DNA here is from genome assembly GCA_030844895.1 of Ambrosia x helenae. Lineage (NCBI taxonomy): Eukaryota > Viridiplantae > Streptophyta > Magnoliopsida > Asterales > Asteraceae > Ambrosia > Ambrosia x helenae. The sequence goes on from CM061223.1 coordinate 100,905,700, forward strand.
ATTTGAATATCAATGACTTCTTGTGGTGGAACCTTAGTAACAAACAGCCTGTGCTAGATTTAACACCATTTAAAGACACAATATTCGCCAATGGAAATATCTTATTATTGAAGCAAACTAAAATCGTAATATTAGTATTAGTATTAGTTAGTATTAGTAGTTAGTAATATATTCGTAAAAATAGTAATCGAAAATTTTAATTCGGTCAATAAAATATAAATGGGATTAAAATTAAAAATCGTAATATTAGTTTTAATATTAGTAATATATTCTTAATTTAATTCGGTCAATAATAAATAAATGAGCTTAAAAATCGTAATATATAACACTAAATTCGGTCAATTATTATTAATGTCATTTAAACTCATACTAAATAACATTAAAAAATTGAATAAATCATGTTAATTGCAGGCTAGACCAAAAATAATTCATAAAGATAGATTTAACATAATTTCGTAGTAATATTAAAATAAATAAATGAGATTAAAAAATCGTGAGAAATAACATTCAACTCGGTCAATTATTATTAATGTCAATTAGTATTAGTAATATATTCGGTCAACAATACTATTTTTACGAATAGTAAAACTAAAATCGTAATATTAGTATTAGTATTAGTTAGCATTAGTAATTATTAGTAATTAGTAATATATTCATAAAAAATTTAATTCGGTAATAAGATATAAATGGGATTAAAATTAAAAATCGTAATATTAGTTTTAGTATTAGTAATATATTCGTAATTTAATTCGGCCAATAAGAAATAAAAGACATTAAAATTAAAAATCGTAATATTAGTATTAGTATTAATAATATATTCATAAATTAATTCGGTCAATAATAAATAAATGAGCTTAAAAATCGTAATATATAACATTAAATTCGGTCAATTATTATTAATGTAAATAAATAACAATCATTCAGATTAAATGACATTATATTCGGTCAATTATTACAATAATATTAAACATAATTTCGAACTAAATGGGAGTTATTATGGTAAACAGAAATTCATATTATTGTTAATATAAATTAATTAGATTTAAATCAAATGAGAATTATTATGGTAAACTGAAATTCATATTAATATTAATATAAATTAATGAGATTAAACAATAAAATATATGAGAGTTATTCGAAAATAAATGATGGTTAAATTGATTAATAATCAATCATTCATAATAAAAAATAAATGAAAGTTATTATGGTAAATAAATGAGAGTTATTTCGAAAATAAATGAGGGTTAAATTAAAAATAAAAACTTAAAAATAAATGAGACTTATTAGGGTTAAATTGACTATTAATCAATGAGATTAAAAATAAAAAATATATGAGATTTATTTCAAAAATAAATGACGTTAATAATGATTCAGATTCAAATTCGGATTCAATGACATCTAAAAATTAAAAATAAATTAGAGTTATTTCAAAAATAAATGAAGGTTAAAGTGATTAATAATCAATCATTCATAATAAAAAATAAATGAGATTTATTATAGTAAACTGAAATTCGTATTAATATTAATATAAATTAATGAAATTAAAAATTAAAATATAGTAATAAATAATATTAAATTCGGTCAATTATTTATTAAATTAAATAAATAACAATCATTCAGATATAAATTTCAGATTCAATGACATTAAATTCGGTCAATTATTATTAATGCAAATAAATAACAATTACTTAGATTAAATGACATTAAATTTATTCAATGAATACAAATTAATTTCGAACTAAATGAGAGTTATTATGGTAAACTGAAATTCATATTAATAATAATTTAAATTAATGAGATTAAAACTTAAAAATCTATGAGAGTTATTTCGAAAATAAATGAGGGTTAAATTGATTAATAATCAATCAATTATAATCAAATATAAATGAGTTATTACGGGACATAAATGAGAGTTATTTCAAGAATAAATGAGGGTTGAATTTAAAAATAAAAAACTAAAAATTAAAAATTAAAAATAAATGAGAGTTATTTCAAAAATAAATAAGGGTTAAATTGACTAATAATGAATGAAATTAAAAAATAAAAATAAATGAGAGTTATTTCGAAAATAAATAACGTTATTCATCATTCAGATTCAAATTCAGATTCAATGACATCTAAAATCTAAAAATTAAAAATAAATGAGAATTATTTCGTTCATAAATGAAGGTTAAATTGATTAATAATCAATCATTAATAATAAAAAATAAATGAGGCTTATTATGGTAAACTGAAGTTCATATTAATATTAATATAAATTCGATCAATTATTATTAATGTAAACAAATAACAATCATTCAGATTCAAATTTCAGATTAAATGACATTAAATTCGGTCAATTATTATTAATGTAAATAAATAACAATAATTCAGAAATAATGACATTAAATTCGGTCTAATATTACAATAATATTAAACATAATTTTGAAAAACAGTAATATAAATAAATGTGATTAAACAAAATTTCGGAAAACTGTCAATTATTACAATAATATTAAACATAAATTCGAAAAACAGTAATTCAAATAAATTTATTAATTTTAATTTGTTTTAATTAGTTTTAATTATAGGGATTTTGTTTCAAATAACTAACCGAATTATACGAATCTCCTATCTAAAATTCGCAAGTTTTTCTGTGATCTTTGATTGAATGTTACGACTTTAAACAAGAAACCCAGACAAAAGTGGTGTGTTTTACGCTGGTTAATCAAATTATATGTCTTGCACTGCTATGTCATTATCAGCAGCAATAAGAATTATCAGCAGCAATAAGAATTATCAGCAGCATGTTTTTTATCAGTAGCAGCAAGAATTATCAGCAACATGTTATTATGTGTTTTACACTGCTATGTCATTTACCAGCAGCAACAAATTACACGTCAATGTGTTATTACCAAACCGAACATAAGTCGCAAAAAGAAATCTAAACTATTATCCAAAACAAAAGTACCAAGTCCTTAACACTAAACCACCATAACAAAAGTCATAAGTCGCTAACCATAAAAGACTAAAATAAGTAGTTAATAAGTTTTTTACCATAAAGCAAAATTCTTCTTTTCCATGCAGACCTCTTGGAACTCTTGGGCCGCTTGGCACGCGGCTTGTAACACCCGGCCCCTCTCACCACCAATATTGTCCGTGTTAGGACAAAGAGGATTGGTGAAACCACTTTTGGAAACCTTAGTCTAATTCACTTCTGTCATTTTGGCTAAGTATAGAAGTACTGAAAAGAAAACAAAGAACTGCTGAAGAGAAGATAAGAGAAGTGCTGAAGAAGAAACTTCATCAGAAGTTCTGAAGTCCAAACCAGACAAGTTCACTTCAGAAGTACTGAAGACAAACTACTCATCAGTAGTTTGTCATTCATCAGCACTTAGCATCAGATATTTTCCACCGCCTTTTGCATCAGTAGTTTATTGTTTATTATTACTTTTAGCTGTATTTGTTAGTTTCAATGTTGCAACTTGTGCAACTTGTTTCTGTTGTTTCTGTACTTGCTTTTTGGGCAAGATACATGTATGTAAACGTCTATAAATAGGAGGCTTCAACCTTCTATTTTAGACATTGATTTTAATAGAAAAATCCTTCAAACACTTTCACTGTTCTATTCCATTTCAGTATTTATTGTGAATCTGTCTAAGTATCTAATTCTCATTTACTGCTTAGATTCATAATAAATACTTGTCATTTATTAGTTTCAATCATCAAGGGGGAGTAATAACTCTTCCTTAGTATAAAAAGTGTTGCTTTAACTTATACATTCCGCTGTGCTTATAATCTGATTTACAAGGGCTTGCTAAACACTTAAGTGTCAAGATAGCAAGTTCTTACTTAGCAAAAAGAGCAAACTGATCCCAACAATTGGTATCAGAGCATTGGTTTATCTGATCACATATCAATCTAACAAATTGAGAATCAGACACAAAGCTCTTATTGATATTCAATAAAAAGATCAAAAGTTCACTTTTTATCAACATCCATCACTTAAAAGAGTCATTTGACAAATCTATACTCTTTAAAATGGATCCACATATTACTGGTTCTGCCACTAAACCTGCCATGCTTGTTAGAAATGAATACAACATATGGCAAAAGAGAATGGCACATACCTTGTCACAAACCAACACAGGTTGTTGGAGATCTGTGATATATGGTCCTCACAAACCAGTAAATGTTAATCTTGAAACTAATGTTAAGGTCCCTAAGGACCCTAAAGAATATACAGATGATGATTTCCTAAAACTTGAGCTAGATGCAAAAGCATTCTCTATGTTGGCAATGGCTCTCCCAAATGAGATATACTCTGGCCTTTTACATTGTGAAAGTGCCAAAGAACTCTGGGATTGTCTTAAAGAACAGTTTGGAGGAACTGAAGAGGTGATTGCCAACACCAGAGAGATTTTAGCTCAACAATATGAAACATTTGCTCATGTTAATGGGGAAACTTTAACTCAACAATTTGAAAGATTCTCCTCATTAATATCTGAGCTAAAGTTAAATGGTCAGACCTATACAACAGTGTCTATGCTACATAGATTTTTAAGGTCTTTACCTGACAAATGGGAAACATACTCCATTGTTTTAAGATCCTCACCAGATTTTAGCTCCCTCACTCTTACAAAACTCCATGGGAGATTACTTACTTTTGAGAGAGAAATTGATCAAAAGAAGAAATTACAATCATCTGGTAAAACTGCTGATGACTACCTACCAGGTAGTACAGCACTTTTGGGACAAGATTCACCAACTTGTTCCTATGGATCTTATGACAATATTGACATAACCACTGGGATCTCATCAGAAAGATCTTTCCCAGGTTATGACAATAATGACCAAAGTCAAACTGCTGATAATCTATGTTTTATCATGGATGATTTGAAAAACTTTAGCAGTGATGACTTAGAAGAAATGGACATATTACACCAACTGGCCATGCTAAGCATTAAAACTAACAAGTTCAGGAAGGAAATTTCCAGGATTGACCAGTAATACAAAAATTGGTTTTGACAAATCTAAATTAAGATGTCACAAGTGTCAGAAGTTGGGACACTTTGCTAGAGAGTGTAGAAGCTCTAGCTTTAACCAATCACAATCTGGAAATAACTATAACCCCAATTATAATAGGAATAATGGAACTCAAGGGAGTGCTCATTTTGTACAGGCACAAGCTCCTCAACAGCAATACATGCCACAAGTACAATATGTTCAAGTGCCTGCTCAACAGATGCAGAGCCAACAATCAATCCCTCCCTTTCCAGCTGCTCAACATCCTCCACAGCCTCAACAACCCTCTCAACAAAGTCTTTTCACCTCAGGGTATGTTGACTGGAGCAGTCTCCCTTTTGACACCGCAGAGTGCAATCCTGATGCAGACAACAAAGTGTTTGACATCAACTGGGGAGAACCAGACAATGGCAGAAAGAACTTTGCCTTAATGGCATTTGAAGGCTGTACTTCAAAATCTGCATTGTCACAGGTATCAAAAGAATCTTTGACAAAACTTTGTTCAAATTCTTGCAAAGAAACTTTTGCTCTCATAAGAGAGACCAATGTGCACTTACAAGGAAAAGCCAATGATTTAGAAAGAAAATACACACAGATAAAATGTGATTTAGAAAGAAAACTGTGTGCTAAAACAAAAGAAGTTTCTAAATTAACTGACTCAGCTATTGAAACCCAAGCACAAATTAAAATCATGCTAAATGACCTGGGAGATGTCAGACAAGAGCTTGCTGACACCATGATCACATGTGAAAAATGGGTGGAATCTTGTAAGGGGTATCAATTATTGCTAAACAAACAAAGTGCTTCAAATGTTAAGTTTGGCATAGGATACCATCATGTTGAAACACCAACAGATTTCTCTCCCAAAACTACTGAAGATGGAAGAAGAATTGTTTCAAATGAAACTTCTGAAGGGAAAAACTGCACATCTTTCCATGAAAACTTTCTAAACAGAAATCCTGGCATTTTTAAAGAAAGTACTTCAGAAGTATTAACAAAATCTGACAATGAGCCATCAGTAGTTTCATCTACATCAGGAGTTGAGACCCTGAAAACTACTGATGAGCAAAATCTTTACACTAATGTCAGAAATTTGCCTTTAGATCAAAAACAAAAGGCAAAAGAGTGTGAAATTTGTGGTCTGTTCAACCACAAAACTGAATTTTGTAGATACAGAAAAGGAATTCAGTTCAATCAAAAAATTAAACAACAGGTTGTGGGAAATCAAATCAGAAATGATTATGAAAGAATCTTTAAACCCAAGAAACAACAACCTGAAAACACCTTTTCTCAGAAAAAGATAAGATCTCAACCAAAATATTTTTCTCAAAATTCTTTATCAGTAGTTAGACCTGAATCATCAGCAGTTTCACAAACTGCTGAGATACAAAATCTAATGAACATGGTACAACTACTGATGACCAAGGTTGATGGTGGTCCTGAAAAGGATACCACCATGGTTCTTAATGAAAAATCCATTGCCAAAAAGACATGGATTTCTCAACCTGGTCAAGAACAAACTGTAACTGTTCTCAAGAGCAAACCCAAAGCCAAACAGGCTTGGGTTCCTAGATTTAACTAATTTGCTTTTATGTGCAGAGAGTTTTCAGGGGCTTAAACAGCATATGGTATGTTGATAGTGGAGGCTCTATGCACATGACTGGATGCAGATACCTGATAAACAACTTTATCAGCCAAAGAGAAGGATCTGTATCCTTTGGGAACAATGCTAAGGGATATGTGCTAGGACATGGCAATGTCTCCTCTGGCAAAATACAGTTTGATAAGGTCAATCTGGTGGAAAACCTTGAATACAACTTGCTGAGTGTGTCACAAATGTGTGATAAAGGATATTCTTCCTTTTTCACAAAGACAGCATGCAAGATCATCTCACCAGAAGGCCAGAAGTTGATAGAGAAGATTATTGAAGATCATACTTTGCTTATTGCCAAAAGATGTGGCAATGTCTATGCAGGGGACATTGAGAAAGACAAAGTACTGAACAACACTGCCTGTTTCTTCTCAAGGGCATCAACTTCAGAAACAGATCTCTGGCACAGGAGACTTGGCCATGTGAACTTTAAAACCATAAATAAAGTCACAAAAATGGGCTTGGTCAGAGGTCTACCTTTGAAAGTATACCAGTGTCAAGAACACTGTGTATCCTGTTTAAAGGGAAAACAGCATAAGTCCTCCTATAAGTCTATTGAAGAATCAAAAACAACTGCATGTCTTCAACTACTCCATATGGACTTATTTGGACCTGTCAAGATTATGAGCCTTGGTAAGAAGAAGTACTGCTTAGTCATCATTGATGACTACTCAAGATTCACATGGTTATTCTTCTTATTCTCCAAGGATGAGGCTTCTGAAATCATCAAGTTCTTCATTCTACAAGTAGAGAAACAATATTCTCTATCCGTCAAAACCATTAGAAGTGACAATGGGACAGAGTTCAGGAACAAAACTCTGGATGAATTCTGTTTGTCTAAAGGGATTATTAGACAATACAGTGTTCCCAGAACTCCTGAACAAAATGGTGTAGTAGTAAGGAAGAACAGAACATTGATAGAAAGAGCAAGAACAATGTTAGCTGATTCTGGACTGCCCTTGTACTTTTGGGCAGAAGCAGTTAACACATCATGTTATGTTCAGAATAGAGTTCTTGTGGTCAAGAGACATTCCAAGACTGCCTATGAAGTTCTTCATGGCATGAAGCCCCTTATCTCCTTTTTCAGGGCTTTTGGGTGTCAATGTTTCATCTTGAACATCAAGGAATCTATTTCAAAGTTTGCTGCCAAAGTTGACTCAGGTTACTTTCTTGGTTACTCTTCAACTAGAAAAGCCTACAAGGTTTTTAATTCTCACACCAGGATAGTAGAAGAAACATTGAATGTCAAGTTCAATGAGTCAAAACACACTCTTATTCCAGCACATCCTGCTGAACTCTTTGACCTTGACAACTTCCACTTTGGACCTGAAAAGACTGTTACTTCTTCCAAACCTACTTATTATGGTGATCAAAGGTTTGAAGATGAGGATCCTACACCATGGACTCCTCAAACAGTCATTAAGTCAACTTCAACACCATCAGAAGTTTCACAAACTTCTGATCCAACAAATACTGAAGGCCAAACTCAAACATCTGCTTCAGCACCTGCAACTACTGAAGAAGCTAAAACTGCTGAACCAGATATTATAGACCTCAGTAGTTTGTTTGAAGAACAAGAGCCACCTACACCTGTCAGTGGTTTACAACAACTGATTGAACACAGAGATCATCCACTTGATCAAGTCATGGGTGATATAGCTTCAGGTGTTCTTACTAGAAACCAGCTCTCCAACTTTTGCCTATTTTCAGCCTTTATTTCACAGTTGGAACCAAAGAAGTACCAGGAAGCCCTCAAAGACAATAATTGGGTGCAAGCTATGCAAGATGAACTGCTTCAGTTCAACAAGCAACAGGTCTGGGAAATCTGTCCCTTACCTCCAAACAAGCAACCAATTGGCACAAGATGGGTTTTCAGGAACAAACAAGATGAAGCTGGTATGATAATCAAGAACAAGGCAAGACTGGTAGTTCCAGGGTACTCTCAAGAAGAGGGAATTGACTATGATGAAACCTTTGCTCCAGTTGCAAGGCTTGAGGCCATCAGGTTATTTCTGGCCTATGCCATTTCCAACAAAATTAAAGTTTATCAAATGGATGTGAAAAGTGCATTTTTGTATGGAAAAATAAAAGAGGAGGTGTATGTCTGTCAGCCACCTGGGTTTGAGGATCCTTCTCATCCTGAGTGGGTGTACAGACTAGACAAAGCTCTTTATGGGCTCAAACAGGCTCCAAGAGCCTGGTATGATACACTCTCCACCTTTTTACTCAAAAATAACTTTACAAGAGGTGCCATTGATAAAACTCTTTTCATTAAACATGTTGGAAATCATGTCTTACTTGTTCAAATTTATGTTGATGATATCATTTTTGGTTCAACAAACACAAAACTGTGTGATGATTTTAAGAAACTCATGCAATCAAAATTTGAGATGAGTACCATGGGAGAACTGCAGTACTTTCTAGGACTGCAGATCAAGCAACAAACAAATGAAACTTTTATACATCAATCAAAATATGTTAAAGAATTATTGAACAAATTTTCTTTAAATGACTGTAAATCATGTTCCACTCCCATGACACCAATCACACAAGTTGAACCTGATGATCAAGGAAAACAGGTTGATCAAACCATGTACACATGCATGATAGGTTCCCTTTTATACTTAACTGCTTCTAGACCAGATATTATCTTTTCAACATGTGTCTGTGCTAGATATCAATCAGCACCAAGGGAATCACACCTTATAGCAGTCAAAAGAATTTTCAGATATCTGAAAGGAACTCCAACACTTGGAATTTGGTATCCTGCTTCAAGCAATACCAAGTTATCAGCTTTTTCAGATAGTGACTATGCAGGGTGTAAAATGACAAGAAAGTCAACATCTGGTGGTTGTCAATTCCTGGGTAACTGTCTAGTGTCATGGCAATCAAAGAAGCAAACATCTGTTGCAACTTCAACTGCTGAAGCTGAATACATTGCAGCTGCAAGTTGTACATCACAGATACAATGGCTCCAATATCAACTTCTTGATTATGGAATCAAAGAGACCAAGACACCTTTGTTTGTAGATAGCAAATCTGCCATTAGCATCATTCAAAATCCGGTACAGTTCTCAAAAACCAAACATATTGAGATCAGGTACCATTTCATAAGAGATTGCTATGAAAAAGGCAAGATTGAGGTGAAGCATGTAGCAACAGCTAATCAAATAGCTGACATCTTCACAAAACCCCTTGACACATCAACATTTCAGAAGTTAGTATCCATGCTTGGGATGCTAAATTTGTAAGTGTTTATTTTATTATTCTGCAATTTTTCATTTTTCATTTACAAAACAGACAAAAGTCTGAAACAAAACTTCTGAAAAAGAGAGAAACTACTGATGAACAAAACATCAGTATGGGGATAATTTCTGAAAAGTGTGTAACTTCTGATAAAATAACCTTCAGAAGTTATGAATAAAAGTATTTATTAAAACATTTCTCATCAGCTGTTAAAACTACTGAAGAGGAAATGGGAACTACTGATGAAGTAATCCTTCATCAGCAGTTTAAGTCAAAAGGGCAAATCTGACTTTTCCCATCATCAGAGGTTTGACCTAATCAGTTTAAAACCTCTGATAAAAAGATTTTTTAACCTAAGGCGGTTTAAAAACTTCTAATAAAGAAGATTCAAGCGGTTAAAACTTCTGATAAATACCTTTTTCTCCACACTTATCCTTTCAAACTCAAAATATCCCTCCTTCTCTCTAAAAAACTCTCTCAATAACCTAAACCTGCAAATCAACTGTTCGATCAAAACCCAAACCACATGGCTCTAGTTCTAAAGCAGGGACACAATCAAAGAGCCTTTCTTGAAAAACAAGAAGGTTGGTCCCAATACGATGAGATCATTGATCTTGTCGTAAAATCCCAATATTTTACTGCTCTCACAATAAACCCTCCAATTCACACTGAAACTCTGAATGAGTTCTGGGCAAATGCTGAGACGGTGACAACGGATGATGAGGTCATTTCCCTCAACTCAAGAATAAAAGGGAAACCACTGACCATCACACCGGCCACACTGGCAACAAGACTGGGTCTGGATGATGTAACTGCCCCTGACCATGTTGCTAATTCTGATATTCACCTAACCATGACTGAGTGTGGTTATCAAGGTACTCTCTCCCATGCTACAATCTTCAAAAAATATTTTGAACCAAAATACAAGCTTTTGTTTCATTATATTATTATGTGTTTGAGTCCAAAAACAGGGTCTTATGACCAGATGCCCTCCACTTTTCAACCAATATTTCATTCCATTGTGAATGAAACTAAATTCAGGGCATCAAAACTATTTTTCAATGAGTTGGTGTTACATCACAATAATACCAAGAAAAAGTTTTTGTTGTACCCAAGGTTCATTATGCAATGCATAATAGGGGAACTGGGTAATGAGGTGCTTGTGGGAAAAATTTCAACTCTAAATCCTTTAACATCACAAGCATACTCAAGGCATAACAAACCGGCTGGCTGGCCAGAAGATGATCAGGGAGAACAACAACAAGTCCCCCTGAAGCCCACATCTTCCAAACTCACACCACCAAAAGCCAAAAAGCCCAAGCCAACAAAGACTAAAACCCACCAACCCAAAAGAAAAGCTGTTCAGGAGGTTGAGATGCCTGAACATGCTCATGAGCAGTCTGCTCTTCAAATAGGTGAGACTGAAACACCCTCTCAGTCTCATCCATCTCAAACCCCACCAAGAGCACCCATAACCATTTTATTCAAAAGAAAAAGACTTAGAAAAACATATGAAACACACTCTTCTTTTGAAACTGCTGAACAACAACTTTCACCTATTGCCCAAACTACTGAACCAACCCCACAAATTTCTAAACAAGAGGCAATAGAAATTGCCAAACTTCTCTCTGGGCTAAAAGAGAAGGTCCCATCTGATCATGTCAGTCCCCTACAACCACAACAAACAGGGGACATAACCACTACATCAGACATGGATGTGGACATCTCTAGCCCTATCCCAAGAGATGAGGGTGGACCAGAGTCTTTAAGCCCAATTTTAGAGACTCTTGGGGCATCTGAGGCTGCTACTACTCAGTTACCACCCAGTGGTGGATCTGAGGATAGAAGTAACATAGCTAAGACCTCAGATATGGAAACTACTGATGAAGGCTTAATGCCTGAAGTAGGAAATCCTCAGAACCAAGAACAAGAGGTTAATGAGAGAACTGAGTTGGGCTCATCTCATGATTTAACTGAGACAGTCCTCATTGAGGGCAACATCACGGATTCAGATGATTCCATTAATTTGGATGATGTTTCTAAAACACAAACTACTGAATTGACGGCACTTTCTGAAGGTCCTGTTTCAGGGGTATCCAGGCTCAAGAAGCCAGTCACCCCTGCACAGGTTAAAGCCCACTCAATCCCTAAAACCCCTAGAGTGGCATCCTCTGTACAATATGAGGATCTCCCAAAAACACCCCCTTCACAACAAATGCCTACCCAATTCCCTGGGCAAACAAGCATAGACCTGAACCAGCTATGCAGCCCAGAGGGTCCCCTGTACCATATGATGAATACTCTCATCAGAAATCACTTCCAAACATACACAGCTAACTTGGAGCTGTCTATCAAGAATCAATTTGGAGTGATCAAGACCAAGATGAATGATCTGTCCAACAAGATAGACTTCAACAGCAAACAGATTGCTCATCTTCAAGGACAATTCTCCCAACCCTCAACTTCAAAAGTTAAACTTGATGAATCCAAAAAGGGGGAGAAGATCAGGGAACCTAAGGAGTCATTCCAAGCCAGGATAAGGGCAAGAGTGGCCATCCTTGAAAGAGATCAAAAAGATCAGGCTAGGAAAGAAAAACTGGCCAAACAGTTTGGTGTCTCAATAGAAGAGATTGAAGCAGCAGAGAAAGAAGATGAGATCCAAACATCTGAAGAATCCCTAAGGCACAATGAAGAAACTTCTGATGGAAAAAGTTCTGATGAAGAATCAGAAAGTACTGAAGACAATCCTTCAGTAGTTGACAAACCATCAGCAGTTGTCAACCCATCAGAGGTTAACACTTCCAAACCTCAAACAGCTGACCCTTCCAGAACCACTGCTCCCATTCAACCAACATCTGATCCCATCAGGCCTACAACTGTTACAACAATGACTGTACTAAACCCTTCTCCTATCTCTCAATCAGCTGAATTATTAGAGAAGAGCTTAGTTGCAGCCAACAAGAAGGCCAGAGAAGATCTGATTTGGAAAACTCTGGAAGAAAGGGATGATCTAGATTTAAGGCATGAAGAAAAACTTCAGGCTTATGAAGCTGAACTACAAAGGCAGGCTAGCCTTGATGAGATTGCTGAACAAGATAAAAGACAACAACTGGTGTCTTACATTACCAAGAACAGCAAGACTAAAGCCTATACACTCAAAGGACTCTCCATGCAAGAGCTAACAAGAAGAGCACAACTGCTTGCAGATAAACTGGCCACTAGCAAAGAAGGAAAGGCCAAGAGAGCCCAGATAATAGAAGAGTTAGTAGCAGAAGGCTATGGTTCAAAAGCCTCAGTATCCAGATGGAAAGAAGAAAGACTAATGGATACTTACAAGAAATACTTGGCTGCCAAGGCTGCAAATCCAGAGAAGTTTCAAACTGCTGATCCTTCAAGATCAGTAGTTAGAACTTCTGGTGTATCAAGAAGAAGAACTGCTACTCAGAGAAAGAAGGCAGAGGACAATGTCAAAACTGACTTCAAAATGGTACTACTTGAAGGAAGTTCAATAGTCCATTCAGATTTTGACATTGAGGAGAAACCTCTGCTAACACAATTCAGGGATCCTTCCACTTTTGCCTACCAAATCCAAAAGACCATCAAAGAAAAGCTGCATACCAGAGTAGTGACTGAACACCATCTCCCAACTGTTCAGATGCCTGATATGCAACAACAACAAGGAAGAGACTCCCACCTGAGGCTAACTTAAACTGAAAGCATCCAGCACTCAGGACCATCAATCCAAGGGACAAGTCTGGTTCCCTATTCTTCTGACTTTAACAAAGTCAAAGATACCTATCATCAGATGGTCACTTACTGATAACAACTCAGTATTGTTGACAAGAAGAGACCTCTCAAGCAGGGCTTACAAGAAGATCAGTGATCTGAAGAAACTGTCAACACAAGACCTGCTCACAATTCAACATCTAGAACCACAGAGAGGATCTCTATCTGATGGTCAGTTAAACCAGCTCAAGAACACCATGTACAAAGAGATATGGAAGATTGTTCAAGACAGAAGAAAAACATAAGGAATTAGTAAGGTTTTGGCTTCATCAATCCAGGGGGAGATTGTTAGGACAAAGAGGATTGGTGAAACCACTTTTGGAAACCTTAGTCTAATTCACTTCTGTCATTTTGGCTAAGTATAGAAGTACTGAAAAGAAAACAAAGAACTGGTGAAGAGAAGATAAGAGAAGTGCTGAAGAAGAAACTTCATCAGAAGTTCTGAAGTCCAAACCAGACAAGTTCACTTCAGAAGTACTGAAGACAAACTACTCATCAGTAGTTTGTCATTCATCAGCACTTAGCATCAGATATTTTCCACCGCCTTTTGCATCAGTAGTTTATTGTTTATTATTACTTTTAGCTGTATTTGTTAGTTTCAATGTTGCAACTTGTGCAACTTGTTTCTGTTGTTTCTGTACTTTCTTTTTGGGCAAGATACATGTATGTAAACGTCTATAAATAGGAGGCTTCAACCTTCTATTTTAGACATTGATTTTAATAGAAAAATCCTTCAAACACTTTCACTGTTCTATTCCATTTCAGTATTTATTGTGAATCTGTCTAAGTATCTAATTCTCATTTACTGCTTAGATTCATAATAAATACTTGTCATTTATTAGTTTCAATCATCAAGGGGGAGTAATAACTCTTCCTTAGTATAAAAAGTGTTGCTTTAACTTATACATTCCGATGTGCTTATAATCTGATTTACAAGGGCTTGCTAAACACTTAAGTGTCAAGATAGCAAGTTCTTACTTAGCAAAAAGAGCAAACTGATCCCAACAGTCCGCTTTGCCCACTCAGAGCTCACGGATTTGTTTTTGGGTGCCCCAGTGGAAACTTCCCAGGAGGTCACCCATCCTGAAACTGCTCCTACCTGAGCACGCTTAACTGTGGAGTTCTCCTCTCATCCACTAACATTAAGCCCCAAAACGCGTTGGTGATTTAGGAGGCAAGACATTACTTATGAACCAAGGATCTCAACTGGCCACGGCCGATGTGGGATTTTCCTGGGGTGTCACATTCACCCCCTGTTAGAGTCTCATCGTCCCTGATGAGGTGTGTTCCTGGGGTGTCACATTTTTGATTCGAAATTTATAAATTTTAATATTTTTAAATATTAAGTCTACATTTTGTCAAATAATTATTAATATATAAATATTCATTAATTAAGAAAATAATTTTATAAAAATTATTTTTACATTTATTACATTATAATTCAACTACTTTTAGATAATATTGGTCAGAAAACATTTTCACTAATTAGTTCTTTATTTATTTAAATTATTCAAATTTAATCATAAATCAATTAATAATCCCCAAATTAGGGAACCTAGCACATTTTAGACTAGAAAACTTAGACTCATTAAGTTTTCCCCAACACTTATTTATTACCTTGAAATAGGGTGATATTTGGATACACACGAGCCACATTTACTTATATAACAAGGGTCTCCATTTTAACACTAAGGTGAGTTTTACATAGCCCCTTTTCTATTTCACTATTTTGGGGTGAAACATGTTACAACATTCTATCTACAATTCAATCATAAAGTTTCTATGTGTTATTTGTAACATTTGCAATTTTTTTAACGAGTTAGTTACAAATTTAGGGACTTATAGTAGCAATAAACTAAAGTTGAAGTTAAAATAATTTAGAGAATAATACATGCATTCACGATGCGAGTGTTATATCAAAATAGGTCTTGTAAATGATTGGTTCTTTTCAAGAATACACCTTAAAAGTATATCTTTTATTAGTTGTTTAATTTTTTTTAATGCATTAAATAATAGTAATTGAAGTAAATGGACATAATGGGGAGTTTTGTAACTTGCTCTAATCTTATCCTTGTGCTAGTAACCAACTACCATAAAATGAGTGTTATGATTATTCCTTGAAACCATTATAACCTCAAACCGATCGACACACAACCTAACGTCTCCTACACAACCCCTTATTTTATCAATGTATATTTGTCATGTTGATTTACACATTTAAGGTTCAAGCATAATTCATTGGTTCTAGTTGTTTCTTGCATGATCATTATCCTAAACAATGCGAGTCCTTTTTTTCTCGTGCCATTTTGTTCTTTAGTTGTTCCTTTACGAAATCCCTCTATTGCAAATCAATAATCTTGTGTAATTTAGATTATTGAAAAGTTAAGGTTAGGGTTTGAAAGATTTGGGGAAGAAGATGAGTATGTGTTATTGATTAAAAACTTTCTTGTTTCAAATAAATCAACAAGTTGGTACCTAGCCTAGTGGTTGGTGTTGTTGGGTTGGAGAGGGCAGACTCGAGTTTGAGTCCCCTTGATGCAGAATCTGTGTTTTTTTTATTTTTGTGATGTCCTTTCATTTCATTTTCTTATTATTTTTTATATATATAATATATATAATTTGAAATATTCATAATAAATTCATTTTTTTTCCTAAAAATTATGAAACTTTAGGTGTAGCTTCTTGATAACTTATAGAAAATTATCATATTTTTAGTTTCTGTAAAATATTTTATTTTCTTATTTTTATTGATTTATCTTTTTTTAATCATATTTAATTGATAAAAAAATTTATTTTTAATGATTTGAGTCTAAAACTTTTTGGGAAATTATTTCTAATCACCATGAACTGAAATAAAAATTATTGGTTTATAAAATATTTATTTTTACTAATTTTCCTATTTTTAATTATTTAAATATGATTTAATCTCATTAAATCAACTTTAAATATAAATAAGTTTATAAAAACTATGGGAAAATTAATTTCATTTATTTACATCAGAAGGTATTTATTTCCTATAACAATAATAGTTTTGGATCATTTCTTGTATTTTTAGTCTTATTTACATTTAAATAGACATAATTAATCAATTATTTAATTGAACTATTTAAACATCTATTTTATAATTACTTTTCCCATAAGATAGAAATATTCTTATGTTGAAAGTCATTATTAGCATTTGTTGGATCGATGTGTAACTCCTAGCCAATTATTTAAATATTTATGATGATTGTATTTATTTACAATAATTAATTTAAATAATTAATTAAATTACTTTGTCTTAATTATTCAAACATATTTTTGTCTAAATATTCAATTTGTAACAATTATATTA
The DNA here is from genome assembly GCA_030844895.1 of Ambrosia x helenae. Taxonomy (NCBI): domain Eukaryota; kingdom Viridiplantae; phylum Streptophyta; class Magnoliopsida; order Asterales; family Asteraceae; genus Ambrosia; species Ambrosia x helenae. The sequence continues at coordinate 100,922,721 of CM061223.1, forward strand.
CTACCTAAACCACATTTACAAACTTTGACATATTATTTTTAATATACAACCTTTATATTAATTTGACTTATCATAAAAACTCTAATTCCCCAAACCGACTTAGCAAACCCTAATGCTTTAGACCCTAGTTACCTTATACTTTTTAGACACTTCCTTATTAGTATTCTTACACATTATAGGTTGAATTCCTCGGAATTCCCATTACTTAGCTCACGTCCGCTTAAGTGGATTTTGATCGCTTTTGCAAACTGTGAGTATATCTTTCCCCTTTTTACTGTTTTACTATTTTGGGGTGACTCATGTACTTACTATCAAGTTTCTATTTCTTTTACTAAATGTTACTCTTTCACTAAATGCAATTCTCATGTGTGTTTGCTTTATGTTAATTGGTGTGTCTATGACTTGTCAAAATCATTAACCGCTGGGCGGCCTAGCTTTTCAATGAATAGTACTATGGTATACCCCCTTGAGACTCTGTTGAGAGAATCTTGGTCATTGTCTTGTTAATTCATTATTCAGTTGGTTAGTCATGTGTTAGTCATTATTCTCAGGTTTGGTTTTGAACGGATATTACTTATTACATAATTGCAAATGGTACCGCACATGAATTGCTAAACACTTTTCTTACTATATGTATTCAAACAGGGTATGCTCACCAATACATTTTTGTATTGACATATACTATTTTCGTACATGTTTCAGGTTATTTATGAGATGATTTTTAAGCTTTTGGGATTTTTACTTAGATTTTGGATTCATTGTATTTCAGTTTAGTTGACATTTAGAAACATTGTATTTCATTTCAATGTAATAAATTATTTAATTAATGTATCAATATTTACATTTCTAGTCCATGAGCTATTGAACAATCGTCACTACGTGACACCTCGATGTTTCCGCCATCGGTTGGGGTGTTACAGATTGGTATCAGAGCCATGGTTATAGGGAATTAGGTTATTAGAATGCCTTTTAGCCTAGTCTATAACTAAGCTTGCATTCACGAGTCCTCTCGTGTATATTTTTTTTCTTATTCTTTTATTTTCTTTCAAGATATTTTCACTATGATTCTTTCTCGTTATTCTTTCGATATTTTGCTTGGAGTAGAAGACACTCGTATTTCACCAACGAAACGATATCACCAAGTTAGGAGTGGTATCCATACCTTGGTGATTAGTTTCATTCCTTTATATGATATTTATCTTAGGAATATATCTTTGAGATAGGAGTGACATCCACACCTCAAAGAGTATTACTTTCAAAAAGAAACTTAAGCACTAAGCTGGGAGTGATATCCTTAACTTAGTGATTGGTTTCATTCCACAATAGTTTTCAATTTTGAAATACATCTTTGAGTTAGGAGTGAAATCCACATCTCAAGGATCTATTTCTACATCTCGTTTTTAATCTTGCTAAAGCTTTGGAATTCACTAGTGATGGGGCACGTGCAATCTAGAAGGGTGAGCATTCACTTATAGGCTAAAGTACGCTCCCACAAGTCACTAGGAAATTTCAAATATTTGAGTTAGTCAAAGTTTCCTATGGAAACAATTCCAATGTTTTATATCATTAATATTTATATTTGATTATCATTTGAAGATTCAATATAATCACTTGATGTTTCATATGCCATTATTCATTGATCATTCGCTTTTGAATTCCTTATCATCATTATTAAAACTTTTTGTTCGTTTTATTATCACATTAAAGCTTATATTATATCTCCAAGTTTACAAACTTACTTGATCAAAGTCACAGTATATCCTTAAATCTCTAAAACGATTAATTTGACAACTTATCCTATAAGTTTTTTTTTTCACAAAGCCTATTCGCCAAATTTGAACACACTTTATATACACCTTGTGTCTTGAAACAAGTAGCCGTCATGAGCCCAAAGAGATGCCTTAACAATCCTTACAAACAAATGATCTTTTTATGTATAAATTTTCGTAGAAGTTTGACAATTAAAAGGTTTCAAGTTGACCCAATAACACTTAGATTTTCTCAACATTGCATAATAATTAAAAAATTTCGAATTTAATGAGATTTCAACCTACAAGTTAAATAAATGTCTAAATACGAAAAATTCTAGTTTCCAAAATTCATCAAGACATCTGGGATCATTCACAATCTTCACGTCATTTTAAATTTTGGTCTTTTGAAACACATTAGAATTACACATATTTCATGAAATGGTTTCATCTTGCGTTTTATAAACTTGTATTGCATCTTTCACAAATCAAATGTAAACCTTTTGTTTTCATATGACCTACCCAATATATGTTTTCGGGAGAAACTTGCAACTAATAAAATGCCTTATAACACTTTTCAAACTCGACTTCTCGTAAACACATGAAAATGTGTACCTACGAAATATTTTCATGTGAACCTGTTTTGAATCTAAGACACATTTCGATTTCTAAAAAGTTATTCTCATGCATTACAACTATTCCTTCAACTATATCATAAAGTTCGAGTACACTACGAAAATTTACTTTTCACATTTGTACGCTTTCAGTCGCAAAACTTTTGGTTTAAACAATGGACATATCCTCTTATCAAAATGTTGCTAACTGTCTTTCATCGTATAATGCATATATGTAAAATTACTAGATTTTAACTCACATGCCAGTAGGCTATACACCCGTTCCGTGCACATTCGTTTGCCGTAAATTTCATTATTTTATTCTTGCACCATTTTTATTCATAGTTATTTCTAACACGTTATTTGTGATGATTTTCACATTGCCTATTTGCATTAATTCAACTCGTTTACTTTCATTTTATGCAATTGTGCGATTTACTCGATTTATGTTATACTATTCTTTCAATCGGAATTTTATGCTATACTTATACACTTACTTGAACGCATATTTGGTATGCATATTTTTCCTGTTTTGAGCGAAACCCTGTTATACTTTACATTATTTTGTTCATCATCATGGCCAACGAACATACTAGTTGATAACTCGTATGAGAACTAAGCCAGTGCCCACGTACGACTCGGATTAAAGTATTTCTTCAATCCGAGGGGAACGGTGTAAACCTCAGAGTATATCAATATGAGTGTTTAGAGCCAACGATGTGAACAGAAGTTACCGGTTAAGGGTGAACCCGAAAGGGAAGAACCTCTAACCATGTCTATTACTCACATGTTACTCTCATTACGGTTAAAGGGAAGACCCGAAAGGGAAGGACCTCTAACCATGTCATGATTAAACATTATTTCATTACAGTGGCTATTACATATTTGTTGCACACATTTATTTCATGTTAGGGTTATGGAAAAGCATAACACCCTAGTGTAAGGTAAATCGATGATTACGGTCCAGAACGCAATCATGGGCTTACAGGTACATGAGGGTGGTGTGTAATTCTAATTAGGCTGTTGGTAGACAATCAATACGAATCCAAAGTATCGGGAGTGTGGTGGGTCAGCTGCGGTACACCCTATATATAAGCATAAATGATACTGCGGGAGCGAACTAGGAGTCTGACCAAGAACCTACCCATTACTACCTCTTCATTAGATAGTTGACTAATAGCTAGCATTTTCGATAAGAACGTTCTTACACAATCTTTAATTCGTCTTCCTAGAGTCTTTCCCTTGACCACCCACACAGAAAACACAAACCTTGTATACTCTTACACACTCGATTATTTGGATACTTGCTGCATACTCTAATAACGTTTAGTCAGAAACTTTTCTAAAGTAGGGGAGACTGCTTCCTGAGTACCTATGCCCCTCACCAGTTACATATTTCCCCAAACCTTTTCTCATTATAGACTCTCGACTTTCTAACATTGGGTCAAATGTTAAGGATTTTTAAACTTTTACTTAGGTATTAAATCACTACTTCAAACTTTGACAAATTTATGACTGATGTATTTCTTAAAACATACTTGCTATTTTCAAACTCTTTTGTTTCATAAAAAACTTTTACTTCAACGTAATTTCGAGACGAAATTCTCTAAAGTAGGGGAGACTGTAACATTTGCAATTTTTTTAACGAGTTAATTACAAATTTAGGGACTTATAGTAGCAATAAACTAAAGTTGAAGTTAAAATAATTTAGAGAATACTACATGCATTCACGATGCGAGTGTTATATCAAAATAGGTCTTGTAAATGATTGGTTCTTTTCAAGAATACACCTTAAAAGTATATCTTTTATTAGTTGTTTAATTTTTTTTAATGCATTAAATAATAGTAATTGAAGTAAATGGACATAATGGGGAGTTTTGTAACTTGCTCTAATCTTATCCTTGTGCTAGTAACCAACTACCATAAAATGAGTGTTATGATTATTCTTTGAAACCATTATAACCTCAAACCGATCGACACACAACCTAACGTCTCCTACACAACCCCTTATTTTATCAATATATATTTGTCATGTTGATTTACACATTTAAGGTTCAAGCATAATTCATTGGTTCTAGTTGTTTCTTGCATGATCATTATCCTAAACAATGTGAGTCCTTTTTTTCTCGTGCCATTTTGTTCTTTAGTTGTTCCTTTACGAAATCCCTCTATTGCAAATCAATAATCTTGTGTAATTTAGATTATTGAAAAGTTAAGGTTAGGGTTTGAAAGATTTGGGGAAGAAGATGAGTATGTGTTATTGATTAAAAACTTTCTTGTTTCAAATAAATCAACAAGTTGGTACCTAGCCTATTGGTTGGTGTTGTTGGGTTGGAGAGGGCAGACTCGAGTTTGAGTCCCCTTGATGCAGAATCTGTGTTTTTTTTTTATTTTTGTGATGTCCTTTCATTTCATTTTCTTATTATTTTTTATATATATAATATATATAATTTAAAATATTCATAATAAATTCATTTTTTTCCTAAAAATTATGAAACTTTAGGTGTAGCTTCTTGATAACTTATAGAAAATTATCATATTTTTATTTTCTGTAAAATATTTTATTTTCTTATTTTTATTGATTTAGCTTGTTTTAATCATATTTAATTGATAAAAAAATTTTATTTTTAATGATTTGAGTCTAAAACTTTTTGGGAAATTATTTCTAATCACCATGAACTGAAATAAAAATTATTGGTTTATAAAACTGTTGGGTTATATTGAGACCACAGTTACCAGAATAGAGACTTTTGAATGACTATTGTAAAGCTTAATAGTTGAAGGACCTTACATGTAATTATAGCATAGTTTGGTAAGCCAAACCCTAGGCTGCGCACTTATTTGGACGGGCCCTGCGCACTTATGTTAAGTGCGCAGGCCCAGGTGCTGCCTATATATAGTATGTGTGTGCACAGCTAGGGTTTAGGGTTTTGGGATTATCTTTGTAGCACACTGAATAGGTGCGTACTTGTGTGGTATTCCAAGGTTATTCATTATCAAATCAGATATGGAATCATCATGTTATTCATTGTGTGTGTCGGGTCTTACAATATTCATCTAGTTTTCTTTGTTTCTTGGATTAATCACTTGAAACACCTAACTAATAGGTGTTTCCAAGTGATAACAATCTATTGCATTCAACAAGATCTAGTACTTCGGGACTACAATTTGGTATCAGAGCCTCTGTGCTCTAGATTGTATCTACCTTAAGATACCAAAACCCTCATCTTGTTAGTTTTTAATTATCAAGATTATTTCCTTTATAAGCTTTAAAATTTAGGTGTTTTTCTTATATTTTGGGTTGAATATTCATAAACATTGTGTTTCTAAAAGTTTAGAGTATGTTATTCTGATCAGAAAATCATTTGGAAAAGTTTTCAGCTGAGTTTTGTGTTTTTCACAGCCTGTTTTGCGCACTTGTTTCTTAAAATCTGCGCACTTGTCTCAAAGTTTGAGCACTTATTTCTTAGTTTGAGTACTTGGCTCATATATTGCATACTTGTGACTGTGAGTACTTAAACTTCTGAGTATTAGTACGCAATCAGCATCTCTGCGTACTTATTGCATTTCCATTGTCTTGAGCACTTATTTAGGGTTTCTGCATACTTAAACAGAAATCTTGGATTTGTGCGTACTTACTGAAAGGTGTAGTCTTGAGTACTTGGCTAGGGTTTCTGCGAACTTAAAATCTTAAACGAGAGTTTAAGTGTCTGCGCACTTATTTTTAGTACGCAGACTGATCAGTGAACACTGAGCACTTATCATGCCCAAGTGTTAACTGATCTGCGCACTTAACGAGAAACATAGCCACACGTATACTTCCGAGCTGCGCACTTATCAAAGACTATAACTTGACAAGGCTGTTTACACTCTTACAGGTTGCTGCGTACTTAAGGACTTGGACTGCTGTGAACTTAGCTCCACACTTAACTGCGAACTTAGCTGCGCACTTAACTGCTGTGGACTTGGACTTTTCTGGACTGATAACTAAAATCTGCTTAACTAATTCACTATAAATTCATCTAAATTATGGCGGGTAACGATAACCAAACAACCGTTAACTCTATCACTCAACAAGAACTTGAAACCGGTACCACAACCCGAGTGCCTAAGTTAAAAGGTGCTGAAGACTATGGGACATGGAAGAACCGAATGAGGTCGTTCTTCTACGTTACTGACTTCACCCAATGGAACTCTATCCAGTTGGGCCCACACATTCCCATGAGAACCACTGCCGCAGGACAAGAGTTTAACCCTGATCCAACCACTTACACTGATGTCGATAAACAATTACTCCAAAGAGATCACAAGGCTTATGGTGCTCTAACCATGGCCTTATCAAACGATGTTTACAACATGTTTGAGGAGTATGGCACTGCGCATGATCTATGGTTTGCACTGAATGAATACTATGAAGGGAACGAGGAGATGCGCCAGTACAAACAAGACATGGTGCAGATAGAGTATGATATGTTTGGCAGTATTCGTGGGGAAAGTTTGAGCTCACACATCGATAGGTTCATGAGCATGTTGACAAAGATGAAAAAGGCTGGAATTCCTGTGAATAACAGAAATTCTATCAAGAAGCTGCTGGAATCACTGCCGAAAGAATGGAGCATACAGTGCATGTTGATCAGAAAGGAATATCTAGACCACCAGTCTACCTTGGCTGATCTTATCAACACACTGAAGTCGTTTGAGATGGACATTACAAAGAGAGAGATGAATCAGACAAACCCGAAGGCAGTTCCCATCACTGCAATGAAGAACTTAGCGTTAATGACTCCAGTGGGCAACATGGGTTCAAGCTCATCTCACATGTATGTTGATGGAATGATTGGTGGTAGTTCATGTTCAGGAAAAGCTGTTCCATACTCTCAACCCAGTGTCACTAACCCTCAGCCATCAACTCTCAATCCTCAACAAACAAAGCTTGCAACTGAACACGTTGAACTTTTCAACGCCTTCATGACCAGCTTTGAAGCATTAAAGACTGGTGATCTAAAGAATGATATGATGAGCCCTGAGGACATGTATCAAGTTGACCCAGACGATATGGAGGAAATGGATTTGAAATGGCAGATGGCCATGATCACTTTGAGGGTGAAGAGGTTTCAAGATAGAACCGGTAGAAGAGTTGGCATGGGGAAAGCGGGGTTTGACAAATCTAAGATCAGGTGTTATAACTGCAAAACTCTCGGACATTTCAAGTATGAATGTCCAGCTTTGAATCAAGCTGAAGCCAAACCAGCAAAGAGAGTGGTGGCAATCACAGAAGGAGGAGACGCCAACCAGCAGAAGGCGCTTGTGGTTCAGGATTTCGATTGGGGAGAGGAAGTCGCTGTGGCAGAAGCTGAAGTTAACAAAGCACTGATGGCAAAGATCTGCACAAAGTCACCTCTTGGTGTGAGCTCTCTGGAGGGGTCGTCAGCGGAAATGCCAAAAGGTGAAGGGATGGAGAGTGCTGGTCTAAAAGGTGTGCTGAATGAGGATAAGGGAAAGGAGGGTGTCGCTGAGGAAGCATTAGTTGCCGAGAAGACTTCCTCAAGCAAGACTGATCAACAATCACCGAGCATGCAGAAGAAGGCTGAAGAGAGAGACCTGGTAAGTATTCCACTTGAAATAAAATCAAAGCTGTGCTCACCTAGGTGTGTTACAGTCGTTGCTTACTGTTTGTCCCACAATAGGAGTATTTTAAGAGAGATGGATGATATCCGAAAAATCAACACTGAAATGAAAGAGAGTTAGCATATCAGCAAAAGTTAAATGCAACAATAGCTGAAATGCAAACTCTAAAAGAATTTGTACTCAGAAAAGATTTTTTGATAAATGACTTAACTGAAAAACTAGAAATATCTAGAAATGAAACAAACCATCTCCAAATTGTGGTGGACAAATGGAATGTAAGCAAGCATGCTCATGCAGATATCCTTGATTGTTCAAGGAAATCTTTCGTAAAAGATGGAATTGGGTATAAGGATAAAAAGGGAATTGTAAAATCTCTATTTTTACCTTTGAGCAAAAGTGAATATATACCCATTCCAAAACCACATCCAAAAAATGATCTTTTTGAAAAGGAATGTGTCACATCTGAGTCAAACTCTAATATAAGTAAAAGCAGTGCAGATATGACCCAACAGGATCAGGTGGACGATGGTGAAAGTTGTGGTGGACAAACAATGGGGTTAGGTCACCCAGGTGCCAATTACTCTACCGTGAATTGGTTCATCTGGAGTAATGACAAGTCAAAAACTTCTTTGAATTCGGATGAATGTAATAATTTAACTAAATCGGATAACTGTAATAGTTTGTCTAGGATGGATAACTGTAATAGTTTATCTAGGCCGGATGACTGTATTACATTAACTCCTAAACTTGATTTCAAGGGTGTTGTGGACCCAAATGATAGGATGAATCCTATCAAACGATCTGATATTTGTGTTGAAAATGTTATGCCAGTTTGTGTTACTCTTAATGATGCATTCTCTGATAATGAAAATGTATATAGACCGTCTCCGTTTGTTCCAGAACTAAAAAGAAACAGGTTTGGGAAATTTCTTACTGAAGAAATTCCAGAGTTTACACCATCATCAACAGATACTTCATGTTCTGAAGAATCACAAAGTGAAACAGATAACACAACTTCTAAAGAATCACAGAGTGATACAGAGAGTGACATCAGCGAGCCAGAATGCAGCACAGATGAAGAATCAAGCAACAACACCTGTAATAAAAGATGTTCAAGAAACAGACCCAACTCAAGCAGCTACAAGAGAAGAACATCACAACCATCATCATCCAGACCTTCCTCAAAGCTCAAGCCTAAGCACTCTAAATGTTTTAGATGTGGAAATGAAGGACATGTGGTTAAAAAGTGTCATTTGCAACCCAAACCACAAACTGATACCAATACCCAAAAATCTTTTGCAGTTCAAATTAAAGATCTTCAAGAAACTATAAAAAGTTTTGTTAAGGTCACAAAAAATTGGAAAAGGCAAGAGTTAGTGTCGGGGGAAAATCACGACAGATTAAAACTAAAACAGACCTGGATTCCAAAAGTTACTTAAGATGTGGTCTGAGTCGTGATTGTACATAGTGTCTCGTATATTTATCTGTATATTTCTCTTGTCTTATGTATTTTTCAGAATAAACTACAAAAGTGGTTGATTGCCCTGATGAGATATCTATGGCATGTTGATAGCGGGGCGTCAAGGCACATGACGGGACTAAAAGAACTCCTGAAAAACTATCGATTCATTGATGGGGAGTTTGTTGCTTTTGCCGGCAACGAGATGGGCGGAAAGATAGTTGGGATAGGAGACGTGATTTCTGATGCACTGACTTTAGAAGATGTGAATTATGTTCCAGAATTGTGCTACAATCTGCTGAGTGTATCACAAGTCTGCGACAAAGGAATCTCGGTGTTATTTAATGACATGGAGTGCATTTTTCTAAAGCCAGGATTCATACCTCCTACCAATATGATTATGCTCAAAGCCCCTAGACAAAATAATACTTATGTGATAAACATGAGGGATGCAAAGTCTGAATGTCAAATGACATGCTTACTTTCTAAAGCATCCGAGTCAGAGTCACTGCTTTGGCACAGGCGATTAGGACATGTTAACTTCAAAAATATTAATAAGCTTTCAAAACTTAATCTTGTCAGAGGTCTTCCTTCCAAGGAATTTCCTTTTTCCGAAAAATGTTTAGCATGTGCCAAAGGAAAACAGCACAAAAAGTCGCATAAGTCCAAAGCTGTGAACTCTATTGACTCACCTCTTCAATTATTACACATGGATCTTTTTGGTCCTATAAGTGTTAAAAGTCTAGCTAAAAAGTCTTATTGTTTGGTGATAACAGATGATTTTTCCCGATTTACATGGGTGTACTTCTTGGAATACAAGAGTGAAGCTGCTGAGACATTGATGATGTTTGTTCCTCTCATTGAGAACATAATAAAGACAAAAGTTAGATCAATCCGAAGTGATCACGGAACTGAATTCAAGAATCAAAGTTTTGTGACTTTCTGCAACAACAGAGGAATTCATCTTCAGTACAGTGCTACGAGAACTCCTCAACAGAATGGTGTTGCTGAGAGGAAAAATCGTACACTTATTGAAGCGGCCAGAACTATGCTTATCGACTCTAAACTGCCGATCATTTTCTGGGCTGAAGCTGTGAATACCGCCTGTTATGTACTTAACAGAGTCTTAATTGTAAAGACGCGCGGGAAAACAGGTTATGAATTGCTCTTTAAGAGAAAACCTTTGATTGACTACTTCAGGCCTTTTGGATGCTCATGTACGCTGCTTAACAACTACGAGAACATAATGAAGTTTGAAGCAGTGGGAGATGAGTGCTTCTTTGTTGGATACTCTTCAAGTCAAAAAGCTTATAGAGTATACAACAAACGAACCAAAATGGTTCTCGAGTCTTTTTATGTTGATTGGCAGGAAACCAACTCTACCAACACAGGAGCCGGTCCTGACTGGTTCTTTAACGTGGATGTCGTTTTCAACAATTTCAGCATCATTGACGAACAACTGTCTGAGAATCAAGCGGCCAATCCTTCTCCTCTTGAAGATACTCTTTACTCTTCCGAAGACGATGCTGCACCTTTCACCACCCGATTTTCTCCGCTTGTAGCCGATCCAATTGTTCCTCCTCAGTCCACAAATGGTGATGCACCTGTTGAAACTACATCTCCTGAAAGTACTCCAGTTTTAGAAGAAACATCTTCATCACAACAGTCTGCAAATGATCCATCCAGTTCATCAATTCCTGTAGATCACCTTTCTAATCTGCCTTCCCAAATTCAAGAAGAATCAAACATGGGATTTAAGTCTTCTAAGGATCACCCTATGGAGAATATCATTGGACCAATCTCTGAGGGCGTTCTTACCAGGCATCAGACAGACAAACTGAATATTGCGCTTTCAGCCTTCTTATCTCAGACGGTACCTTTCAGCATTGAAGACGCTGTCAGAGATGCAAGTTGGGTTGAAGCCATGCAGGATGAGTTGTATCAGTTTAGAAAGCTCAAGGTTTGGGAACTTGTGGATCTACCTGAAGGAAAGTATCCTATCGGAACAAGATGGGTGTTTCGCAACTATGAGGAAGTGTTCGTTCCAGTTGCTCGACTTGAAGCTATTCGTATCTTCCTGGCATACGCCTCATACAAGAACTTCAAAGTCTTTCAAATGGATGTGAAGAGTGCGTTCCTGTATGGAAAGATCAAGGAAGAAGTTTATGTTTGTCAACCCCCGGGTTTTGAAGATCCTCATCATCCCAACAAGTACTACAAGTTGGATAAGGCTCTCTATGGACTTCATCAAGCTCCTCGAGCTTGGTATGAGACCTTGTCTTCATACTTGCTGCAGCACGGGTACACCAGAGGGAAGATTGACATGACTTTGTTCACCAAAGAAGTCAACAAACACTCTATCCTTGTTCAAATTTATGTTGATGATATTATCTTTGGCTCCACTGATGAAAACTTATGCAGGGAATTCGAAAGCATCATGAAGTCTCAATTTGAAATGAGCATGATGGGCGAATTATCGTTTTTCTTAGGCTTGGAAGTGCAGCAAAAAGAAGACGGAATTCTGATCCACCAAGCCAAATATACAAGAGACATTCTGGCCAAGTACAACATGACCGACTGCAAGCCGTCCAATACTCCTTTTGCGGCTCAAACAACACTTGTACCAGATCTTCAGGGGCCTTCAGTGAATCCTCACACGTATCGATCAATGATTGGCTCCCTGATGTATCTGACAGCTAGCAGACCAGATATAATGTGGGCAGTTGGATGCTGCGCGCGTTTTCAGTCCAATCCTAAGCAATCGCATGAGACTGCAGTGTAAAGAGTCTTCCGCTACCTCAAAGGAACACCAAAACTTGGTTTATGGTATCCTAAGAGTGATAACTTTGATCTAATCGCTTACTCTGATAGTGATCATGCAGGTTGTAGGATTGACAGAAAATCTGTCTCTGGTGGTTGTCAATTTCTGGGTAACAGGCTAGTGTCTTGGCAGAGCAAGAAGCAGACAACTGTGTCCATCTCCACTGCTCAAGCTGAATACACAGCTGCATCCAGTTGTTGCTGTCAAGTGTTATGGATCCAAAATCAGCTTTTGGACTACGGTTTGAACGTCATGCATACACCTATTTTTATTGATAATGATGCATGTCGTGACATCGTGAAGAATCCAATTGATCATTCTAAAACCAAACACATTGAAATTCGGATTCACTCAATTCGTGATGCTCACGACAAAGGATATATACAGGTGTTGGCTATAGATACTGCTGATCAAAAAGCAGATATCTTTACAAAAGCTTTCGATAAAACCCGATTTCATCAGTTGGTTTCATGGCTTGAGATGATAAATTTTGAATAAAAAAAAAAAAACCTTTACTTGTGCATATTTTATAGAAAAATCTTCTTTTCTTTAAAAACAAGATTTTTGGGGGAGAAAGTAAACCAGTCCATTCTTCGTGCAAACTTAATTTAGGAAATGATAGGAACTAATAATATCTCGTCAGCATGTGAATAGGACCCAGAGGATGTTGCGGCCTCAAGCAACGATGTGTCGGTAGATTCAGCCCGGAATCAAGTAAACTGCTACTAGGTGACTAACAATAAAGATCTACACGAAAAGCTGGATTCCCACTGTGCTTTAGGTCTGCACAAGCTGAGTCCAATCATACATAGGTTGAGAAATTAAAAGACACAGAAAATTTTGTGCATAGATAAATCAAAAGACACCTAAGAGTGCAAGCTACCAATGCGGGGCTAAGAAAACAAAATTTTTGAAACTGAGCAGCAAAAGACACGCAATGTTAGTGACGTGCAAACATATATAGATAGCTCACCGAACGATCAGATGATCATCTTCTCTGCTTATGGTAACATAGACCTGAAGCTCTCATCATCTGATCAAGATAATGATCATCTTCTCTGTTATGGTAACATAGATCTGAAGCTCTCATCATTATATTTCAATAAACCTTGAGGATCGGTAGGCCAATACCTAGCACATTTGTGGGGTCCATAAAATTTTCGTCAATATTACCGAAAAACATGATAAATAGTATCGCCAAACAAATGTTGAAAGAGAAAAGGCATGGATTTAAGTGGACAAGCATACCGACAATTGTTCTTAGGCTGCAGCTATCCAACGGGAAGTTGAAACGGAATCTGGCAGGTATGGTTAGTATGATCTTGAATGCAGAAGGTGAGACTTGGTGAAACCCCACTTGTTATAATGGTTTTGGGCCTTAAAACTCTCTTATTGGGCCAAATATCACACCCTGCGTACTTACTGGGCCCTGCGCACTTAACTCAAGTGCGCAGGCCCATTTGTTGACTGTATATATAGCGGGTCAAAAACAGTCAAAAAGTTTTTTTATCTTCTCTAAACACCTCTAATTTACCCTAATCACCTGTTAACCCTCTGTTCATCATCATCATCGTTCATCATCATCATCCTTATCACAGTTAATCACCCAAACATCCTAATCATCCCAAATCAAACCTGATCTCTTTGTTTGTTGATTCTTATCTACTATTTAAGGTAGATCTCATATTATTAACGGTTTATTTCTTGTGATTACAGGGTACAATAGTATGAATCAGATGCATCAGTTGGTTATTAGTTGTTTTATGGGTTTTTGAATTTTTGAAGATCTGCGTACTTGAACATGAACAAGTGCGTACTTGTCTCATAGAGACTGCGCACTTGTCTCATAATCACACAAGATCTCAAAAACCCTAAAAAGGCTGCGCAAGCTGCTGCTGATGCTGTTACAGAAACTGCTGCTGATGCTGTTACAGAAACTGCTGCTGCTACTGCTACAGAAACTACTGCTTCAGAGGTACTTCCAGAAGATCCTGCATCAGTGGCTAATCCTGAAGGAACTACAACAGAATCTACCCAAACTTCTCAAGCAGCTGAAGTAGATCCAGTCGCACTGTACTTACAAGACCCTCCTGCACAGGTTGAGGGGGAGGAAAGCGACGTGGAGATAGACTGAAGATTGAAGACTGGTAGCTGTGGTCTAGGGGGAGTATTGTTGGGTTATATTGAGACCACAGTTACCAGAATAGAGACTTTTGAATGACTATTGTAAAGCTTAATAGTTGAAGGACCTTACATGTAATTATAGCATAGTTTGGTAAGCCAAACCCTAGGCTGCACACTTATTTGGACGGGCCCTGCGCACTTATGTTAAGTGCGCAGGCCCAGGTGCTGCCTATATATAGTATGTGTGTGCACAGCTAGGGTTTAGGGTTTTGGGATTATCTTTGTAGCACACTGAATAGGTGCGTACTTGTGTGGTATTCCAAGGTTATTCATTATCAAATCAGATATGGAATCATCATGTTATTCATTGTGTGTGTCGGGTCTTACAATATTCATCTAGTTTTCTTTGTTTCTTGGATTAATCACTTGAAACACCTAACTAATAGGTGTTTCCAAGTGGTAACAATCTATTGCATTCAACAAGATCTAGTACTTCGGGACTACAAAAACATTTATTTTTACTAATTTTCCTATTTTTAATCATTTAAATATGATTTAATCTCATTAAATCAACTTTAAATATAAATAAGTTTATAAAAACTATGGGAAAATTAATTTCATTTATTTACATCAGAAGGTATTTATTTCCTATAACAATAATAGTTTTGGATCATTTCTTGTATTTTTAGTCTTATTTACATTTAAATAGACATAATTAATCAATTATTTAATTGAACTATTTAAACATCTATTTTATAATTACTTTTCCCATAAGATAGAAACATTCTTATGTTGAAAGTCATTATTAGCATTTGTTGGATCGATGTGTAACTCCTAGCCAATTATTTCAATATTTATGATGATTGTATTTATTTACAATAATTAATTTAAATAATTAATTAAATTACTTTGTCTTAATTATTCAAACATATTTTTGTCTAAATATTCAATTTGTAACAATTATATTACTACCTAAACCACATTTACAAACTTTGACATATTATTTTTAATATACAACCTTTATATTAATTTGACTTATCATAAAAACTCTAATTCCCCAAACCGACTTAGCAAACCCTAATGCTTTAGACCCTAGTTACCTTAGACTTTTTAGACACTTCCTTATTAGTATTCTTACACATTATAGGTTGAATTCCTCCGAATTCCCATTACTTAGCTCACGTCCGCTTAAGTGGATTTTGATCGCTTTTGCAAACTGTGAGTATATCTTTCCCCTTTTTACTGTTTTACTATTTTGGGGTGACTCATGTACTTACTATCAAGTTTCTATTTCTTTTACTAAATGTTACTCTTTCACTAAATGCAATTCTCATGTGTGTTTGATTTATGTTAATTGGTGTGTCTATGACTTGTCAAAATCATTAACCGCTAGGCGGCCTATCTTTTCAATGAATAGTACTATGGTATACCCCCTTGAGACTCTGTTGAGAGAATCTTGGTCATTGTCTTGTTAATTCATTATTCAGTTGGTTAGTCATGTGTTAGTCATTATTCTCAGGTTTGGTTTTGAACGGATATTACTTATTACATAATTGCAAATGGTACCGCACATGAATTGCTAAACACTTTTCTTACTATATGTATTCAAACAGGGTATGCTCACCAATACATTTTTGTATTGACATATACTATTTTCGTACATGTTTCAGGTTATTTATGAGATGATTTTTAAGCTTTTGGGATTTTTACTTAGATTTTGGATTCATTGTATTTCAGTTTAGTTGACATTTAGAAACATTGTATTTCATTTCAATGTAATAAATTATTTAATAAATGTATCAATATTTACATTTCTAGTCCATGAGCTATTGAGCAATCGTCACTACGTGACACCTCGATGTTTTCCGCCATCGGTTGGGGTGTTACATTATTCTATGTTGCATTATGTCTTAAACATGACTAGGGTAAGCACAATATTATCTAGCATAATCATTAACATTGATCAGCCGACGGTATACAATGATAGATCTATTGGACTGACAATCCCACTCGGATACGCGTACCTCCGACATAGGTAGCGTGGGTGATTGTTATCGAATTCATAACATAATCGAGTGAACCATGAGCGTATGGGATGGACCACAATATTCTAGGCACAAGGTTTGATTATGCACTCGATTTACCCGATTATATGTTTTCACATATGGACTAGACTTGCCATGACACTTGAATTGTACAAGTTTTATTCAATTATCAAAACCTATGTAATTCTCACCAACTTTTGTTGACCCAAAATATTTTCAAACTTAACATGTTTCAGGTTATAACTTGCTTGAAGATTAGAGTTAATGCTTGAAGATGTGTATCTAGTATTTTTCATGTTGATGTACAAATTCTTGTAGAACAATTGTATGTGATGTATTTAATTCAATTATTGAAATTTATTATTTACCATGAGCTACTGAACAATCATCAATACGTGACATCCCGATGTTTCCGCCATCGGTTGGGGTGTTACAGATTGGTATCAGAGCCATGGTTATAGGGAAATAGGTTATTAGAAAAATAATCTAGTCTATAACCATAGGATTTTAACTAGTACTTGCTCCTTTTACTTGCAACCTTACTTATTTCTATTCTCTATCTCCCTCCTACTTCTTATCCCTACTTTAATCCCTACAAGAAGATTGCTCTCCATCACTGGATCTACTCTTAGACTAATAGGACAAAATCCTCAGGTTTAGCCTGAACCACCTTGAGATCTCGTCGAAGTTCTAGATTTTAATAATGAACACGTGCAATCTGGAAGGGTGAACGCCTGTATTCTGAGTTTTCTGTCTAGGCTGGCATTGCGCATATATCCCAATCAGACGAGGGACCCGGATGCCTATCTGGGAATTCTCGGGATGAGTGTTCACTTATAGGCTAAAGCATGTCTTCACTATGTTATTAGAATCTAGAATCTTTGATAAGTCAACGTTTTCGTTTATTCGTTATAATTAATGAATAAATGATTACATTCCTTTATATTACCTCATTCATTTCATGTCTCATTGAACCTTCATTGTGTCTCTTACAGATCATGCCTCCATGTCGCAGCACTCGCCTTAACAGTGGTGACAATCATGATGAAGGGAGCAGCAACCACAACCACGACACTAACCACAACAATGGAAATGATGCCCAATTGGCTGCGATCATTTCCCAACAAATGGCACAACAAATAGCAACTCTGGTTCCTAATTTGCTGACTCAAGTCATCCAAATGAGTGGAAACGACAATGGAAATGGAAATGGCAATCACAATGGGAACGGAAATGGAAACGGGAATGGTCACCCAGTCTGCACCCTCAAACACTTTAATACCTGCAATCCTCCTAAGTTTAGTGGGGATGAAGGAGCTACTGGTCTCCTTCAATGGTTTGAGGGTATCGAGAATACTTTCATAAATAGTGTGTGTCCCGATAACCTTAAGCTTCGTTATGCCATGAGTGTTCTTAAAAAACGAGCACTCACGTGGTGGAATGAGGAGAAGCGTACCCGTGGAGCAGAAGTCGCACTGGCCTTAACTTGGGAACAAGCTAAAGACGTTATGAAGGCGGAGTTCTGCCCTCGTAATGAAATCAAGAAGTTGGAAGATGAGTTTCACGATCTTGCCCAAGATAGTGGAGAAAACCTAGCCTACAACACACGTTTCCACGAACTTAGTCTACTGCTACCACATATGGTCACCCCCTTGCCTATTGTGATAGAAAAATACATTGGTGGCTTACCTATGCAGATACAAGACACAGTGTGGGGAAGGAACCCTGTTACTCTCGAGGAAGCAAAGCGTTTGGGCCACCCTAACAGATAACCATGTGAAAGCAGGAACCCTGACTCGGAAAGGGGAAAAGAAAACTGTTGTGAAGGATACCCCTCAACCCGCTATCGAAATTGAAACTTAGTCCTCAACCAATGGAAGGCGCAAGGCCAGGAATTTCGCAATAGATACCGCTCCTCCACCCAACAAGAAACAATATATCGGGAACCAACCTAAGTGTGAAACCTGTCAGTATCACCACCCAACCCAAGTGCCCTGTCGTCAGTGTACCAATTGTTAAAGGTATGGGCATCTTGCAAATGTTTGTCGAATTCCTGCTGCAAATGCCCTTGCTGCTCCGAATAACCCTGCTAGGGACCCTCTAGCTACTTAACAACAAGCTCCACACTCTGAATGTTATTTTGCTTTTAAAAATTTAATGTATTGACGCTTTTGATTCCAGTATTTCTTTTACATGAGAGTTGTTTATCTAGTATGATCATAACACTTGGATGCATGCTTGTTTGAATGTGAACTAATTGCTATATCTAAATCTATACAACTACAACTCACTCGTTATACTTATAAACTTGCTTACATAAACATACTATCAATTTGCAATAAATGCCACACTGATAGAGGATGAAGTACTTGTTCAACAGTTAGTTGAGTACCAAATAACCTACTCAACGATTGGTAGAGGTCATAATGCCTTTTCAACAGTCGGGAGAGGCCCTATAACCTGCTCAACGACTGGTGGAGGCTATCGAACCTGCTCAACAATCGGTAGAGGTTCCTACTCACTAACTGGTAGGAGTCTTTTTCCTGCTCAACAGTTGGACTCATTAAATACAAAGGTTCAACCACATGATTATTTCTGCATTACTTACATGTGTGTTTAGAGTAATAGAAGGACACAAAACCCTAATGTAAGGTAAATGGTGATTGTGGTCCGGAACGTAATCATAAATTTACAGGTACGTTAAGGTAGTGTGAAATTCTATTAAGGTTTCGGGAGATAACCAAATGTAAACTCTAGTTATCTGGTAGTTCATTTAGTCTAAATACCCACACCTTTTCCCACCAGACTCTCCAACTCCAACTTCGGGACGAAGTTCCTAAAAGTAGGGGAGACTGTAACATTTCGGATTTATTTCTATGTACGTTCGTGACATTTATTAATAAAACGTCGCATTTTTATCATTATCGTACCTTTTAAAAAAAAATATTTCGTGTCACGTTTGGGCTCCTAGAACTATACTATAATCATATAATAACAATTTAGTGGTAGTATAATTGTCAAAAAGTAATTGTTTGGGCCGGGACTCGAACCCGCGCCCAAACCGGTTCAACCAACTAACATCACACAACATAACCAGCTGGTCTACTGCTGTGTCTTGGTATTAACTCTGATGTATATATATTTATATTGTGTTTAACAGTGCAGTTGACTTACGAGAAGTCAAACTGCGATTCAATCTACCATAATTAACCTTCAATCCGTGTTAATTATAGCAATTCATCTATGGTATGTTTTGACCAACACCCTCTGCGTTATTCCCACGCTTGAATTATGATTAAAACCTTCCTAATTGAAGCCCAAGTCACGCGTTTAAGTTTTATACTCGGTCAACATTCCAATTCGTAGCACATGCCAGTTAATCTATAAATTGAACGCTCCTAGATGGCCTTAGTGTGCCGATAAGCAAACCCCTACTCTCATTTCCTTCAAAAAACTTCATTATAATATGCTTCTGTTCGCGCTTGACTTCTCTGTTGACTTGCGAGTTCTATACCTTGCAAACTGGTATGATACAATTCATTTCTTCTATGTTTTAATCGGCCCTTGCCCTTCGAAACCCCTATAAACAATTCGACTATTATAACCGAATTGATTTGGTTAGAAAAACTAGGGCTCGTTCTTTGTATTTGGGGATGATGATAACAAGTCGCGTCTGCATAAAATGATATCAAAAAGATAATAAACCAACCATCAGATCTAGATCAGATGGTTGTGTTGTTGTTTATTTAACCAACAGCTGTGGGTTCGATCCCCAGCACCACTTTTCTTTATTTTTGATAAACAAACCAACGTCTAAGAAGCATATATATATTATTGAAAACGAATATAAACGTTCTCAGGGTCTAGCCCAGTTGGTGGCTAGGCTTGTGATTAGGCTCGAACCGGCCAGAGGCCCGGGTTCGAATCCCACCAACAAAAATATTTTTTTTAAAACCTCTTTTCTTATATTTTTTTGATATTAACTTTAAAAATGGTTTTAAAATACTAAAATGCTTTATAAATTCTACAAAAATTATTTTATGATGTTCTAATAGAAAAGTTTATCATACAATTTTTAGTTTTTCAAAAATCATATATTTATTATATATAATAAATATTACAAATTTATTCTATTATAATTATAAAATTCTATAAAAATATCAAAACGATTTTATAAAATTCCACAAAAATTATCCTAAACTTATAAGACAATAAATATTCCAGAAATGATTTTTATTTCTTAAAAATCCATTATTTAATATTTTAATCGATTTTTGTTATTTTAATCATAAATAAATCATAATAAATTCATTTTTCATTATTTTTACATCAAAATTTCACATAAATTATTATTAATCATTTAGATCAGAAATATAAATTTTTGATTCGAAATTTATAAATTTTAATATTTTTAAATATTAAGGCTACATTTTGTCAAATATTTATTAATATATAAACATTCATTAATTAAGAAAATAATTTTATAAAAATAATTTTTACATTTATTACATTATAATTCAACTACTTTTAGATAATATTTGTCAGAAAACATTTTCACTAATTAGTTCTTTATTTATTTAAATTATTCAAATTTAATCATAAATCAATTAATAATCCCCAAATTAGGAACCCTAGCACATTTTAGACTAGAAAACTTAGACTTATTAAGTTTTCCCCAACACTTATTTATTACCTTAAAATATGGTGACATTTGGATACACACAAGCCACATTTACTTATATAACAAGGGTCTCCATTTTAACACTAAGGTGAGTTTTACATAGCCCCTTTTCTATTTCACTATTTTGGGGTGAAACATGTTACAACATTCTATCTACAATTCAATCATAAAGTGTCTATGTGTTATTCTATGTTGCATTATGTCTTAAACATGACTAGGGTAAGCACAATATTCTAGCATAATCATTAACATTGATCAGCCGACGATATACAATGATAGATCTATTGGACTGACAATCCCACCCGGACACGCGTACCTCCTACATAGGTAGCGTGGGTGATTGTTATCGAATTCATAAAATAATCGAGTGAACCATGAGCGTATGGGATGGACCATAATATTCTAGTCACAAGGTTTGATTATGCACTCGATTTACCCGATAGTATGTTTTCACATATGGACTAGACTTGCCATGACACTTAAATTGTACATGTTTATTCAATTATCAAACCCTATGTAATTCTCACCAACTTTTGTTGACCCAAAATATTTTCAAACTTAACATGTTTCAGGTTATAACTTGCTTGAAGATTAGAGTTAATGCTTGAAGATGTGTATCTAGTATTTTTCATGTTGATGTACAAATTCTTGTAGAACAATTGTATGTAATGTATTTAATTCAATTATTGAAATTTATTATTTACCATGAGCTACTGAACAATCATCAATACGTGACATCCCGATGTTTCCGCCATCGGTTGGGGTGTTACACCAGCCACCCTTCCCCCCGTCACCATGAACCACATTCACCCCTCCCCCGTCACCAAACACTATCACCGTCGAAACCCATCATCTGTTCATCGAAACCACACCATCGAAACCCACCACCCATCGAACCACCATCACCACCCATCGAACCACCTACCTCCACCCATCGAACCACCTACCTCCACCCCCTACCTGTTCATCCCATCGCCGCTCACCAATACTAGAAATCAAACATCATCGAGGGGGCACAAAAACCACCGTCTCTTTCGCCGCTCACCGCCCAAAAACGACCACCATTCACATCCCAAAGCACCTTATCTTCTTACTTAGATGAGAGAGAGAGAGAGAGAGAGAGAGAGAGAGAGAGAGAGAGAGTCGTGTGAGAGAGAGACTTGGTGTTGTTGATGATGATTTAAAAAAAATCAGTAATTAGAAATTTAAAGGTGGATTGGGTTGGGGTGGGGTGGGGTAGGGTAGGGGAGGTGATAAATTACTTTGTTGCCCTTTAATATTATAATGATAGGTTGTATACGTGTCACCTTGTTATTGGCCTAGAGGAGGTCTTAAGTTCTCGCAACTTAAGTGGGATCTCAAATGAACCAGATCATATATATATATATATATATGGAAAAGGTAAAATAAGGACATGGTTGAGTTGGAAGAACAAGAGGAACTCACTTTAATAAATGTGAGGTTGTAAATTAAAATATAATAAAAAATTGAATAAAATTATAAGTCAACATTGGTGTGCTGGTTTTTTTTTTTACACCGGTGTAAAACTATCGTAAAAAAATTTCTTTTTCTTTTTTACGACGGGGTTACCCGTTTTTACACCAGTGTCTATTTTTTTTTTTAAATTCATATTTTACGTCGGAGTTCCCATGGTTCTTCCAACTCAACCTTGTTTTCAAAGTAACCTAACCCTATATATATATAGGATTTGGATCATTTGAGAAACCACCATTTAGGGAGAGAACCAAAGAACCAGTTTGAACAGGTGGCATTTTTGTAAATATGAAGGGTGCCTACAAAAACCCCTCCATAAAAAATAAAAAAAATAAAAAATTATATAACCTAAATAAATAAAAAAAATAAAAAAAGTAAGAACACCAAAATGATTATTTTTCATTATTAATTCGAAAAAAATAAAAAAAATAAAAAAAATAAAAAAAACGGTTGTTGTGACGTCATATGACGTCATCCCTGATGCACATGTGCATTTCGCTGTTATATATATATAGAAATACACCGTATGCACATGTGCATTTCACTATTAAATCACACTTTTGAATGAATTGTCAATTACCATACTTAAATGATTATAAAATGGACGCGATACAGATATATAAGGGGTCACAAATTCTATTCAATGGTCATTAAATGAACGCAAAGTGAGATATAAAATACACTCGAACTCGTCAAGTGTTTAGTCATGTATATTATAACATAAATTGAAAATAAAACACGTGTATGACAACAAACATGAATAAACTTGAAACACCTCTATATAAGACCTATAAAATAAGAAACGCGTACTGCATGCACATGTGCATTTCACTAATATTGTTATATTTTTTAGTGGTTTAACTTTCGGGCATACCTATATGCATGCATCATTCTTCAAATAACAAAGTTTTTATACCAATTTGTCTTTATCATACAACTACATGTAGTCTCTACCAAACGTATTAACTCAATAAAACAACCGATAACAAAAAAATATCCATATTACAAACCAACTATGTTAACCACCTACATACAAAATTCTAATTATCTCACGACCTCACGTTCACCAACATAACAAAATGTTAAACCAAACATACATTACAAAAATGTTATACAAACTTCTTTGTTTGTTTGACAATTTCCTTATACCCAACCAAAGTTGACGTGGTGTAACGCGTGTTCGTATCGGGCACCAATTTGCTTCTATCATAACATTCTTTTGATTTGTCTTCATTGCCACCGTTTTTAACCGTCATTTTTCACCGTCACAATATATTTCTACTTATTTGACCTCGTTTGAACCTTTTCTTCTTAAATTTATATCTGCATATAGGATAATTTGTGTGTTTAAACAATCAACATTTAATATTCACAAGAAAAACTGCACATATGCACATGTGCATCTCTATATAAATGTACTAAAAAAATAATACCAACCCGATTCAACTCCTTGATAAAACATTCGTGACATTATCAGCTTCCGCTTCTGGGATATCAAATGGATCTCGATTATAAAAATACATAAAGAACATAACAAATACAGGGAACAAGGTAATACCAAGTACATTCGGACTAAATAAATAATGCCAACCTGATTCAACTTTCTTATCAACAATCGTGTCATTATCTTCACTTGCATCCGGTAACCTTTTATTCCTTTATCCCTCGATTGTAATACAAATGTTACTTTCTTTGATGTTTTTCCCCATCTCTTAGCTACAATCAATAAAAACGCATAAGAAAACCGATATTTCAACCTGATTGCACATGTGCAACAACATTACTTTGTTAATTACAACAAAACAAATGCACACGTGCATCATTGTTAATGGCCTAATTATAACAGTATGTGCTTTAACATTACTTTTTAACATTATAAACTACGTTTTGCACATATACATTAACAATCTTAATGCACATGTGCATATCAGAAAATCACACCTCGTACAAAACACAAATTATCCTCCTAACCGAGTACGTGCAGGACCATTTACTTCATTTAATAAACAACCTGAACATAACTTCCTATCCTATCTCAATGACAAACAACCCTACCTGAAAACACCTTCTGAAAGCATCATTCAACTTTTGCTCAAGTATTTGAATAAAGTTCTAATTTTCCATTCATAATACATTCTACTTTTATCATTCAAGTGTGCTTTGTTCACTTTCTAAACAACGCCTATCGCCCTAAGTGTGCCTAACACATTTAATAACTACAATTTCAATCAAACATTTTTCAGAAAACAAAAATAGTAACAAACCTTACCAAACTAACAATCTCACCATATGCCTACTCTTCGGCCAACGAACCGGCACTTTGTATTCATCAGGAAACGAAATCAAACACCTAACCATTTTACTTATCTTCTTCCAACACTCTTCACACCTCATTGATGCCTTATCTAACATCTCCCTTGTTTTTTCATCTGCCAGCCTGAACATCTTATACTTCTTAAATTTATCACATTGTTCATGAGTTAAAATAACTAATAATTAATATTTATTATTTAACATGAAAAATATACATATATGCACATGTGCATATATACCTAAATTGCTTAAATAAATAATAGCGACCGTTTTTAACTTCATGATCAATGATTATGTCATCATCTTCAATCGCATTCGGCAGTTTTTTAACCCTTTCTCCCTCGATTATAACACAAAAGTTACATTCTTTTATGTTTATCCCATCTTTGGCTACAAATAATAAACAACACATAAGAAAACCAAATTTTCAATCTTAATGCACATGTGCATTAACATTATTTTTTTTTCCATTACCACATAATATATGAACATGTGCGTTAGAGCGAAATACCTTATCGATATCAGTATAAATACACATGTGCATTAACATTACTTTTATCAATAGCAACTATGTTATGCACATGTGCATTAACATTCTTAATTCACATGTACATATCAAGAAATGACATCTCTTTAACATGCTTATGATAAAAACATATAAAGAAAATAAATGAAATAGAACATAGGACAAAACCTAAATTCATATATAGAAACAATTGTGTGACATATTCTCATGCTGAATAAAATATTAAAGTCAAATAAATGAATTAAGATGAGCATACATACCTTGTTAAGCTCATCAATGGTTCTGGCAAGATCATGGCCACCGCTTCTATTAGTGCAAAATAACCTTGTTGATTATGCTGACAGACGATGAAACATAGAGATAGAAAACCATAACAAAAGTAAAAGGCGAAATGAATTAGTAAACACAATAATGGAACTAATAACACAATCAGTAACATTTTTATATCCATTCTCATTTAGGCATTTTAACAAACACCTAGAGTGCATGAAACCAAATCACTGAAGGTGAAGAAGACACGTTACAGGATCAGAATTCAATGCATCACATTTGCACTCAAAAAGTGAATCCACATTCCCTCTTCTTACGGCTAAAAAAAAAGCATATCCAACTCTCTTTTTTTGAAATTTACAATATACAAAAGAACTACTTTAGGACAAAAAGACCAACCATCTTTATATGTGAAAACGAGATTTTAGAATCGAACCTTTCAAACTTCTTTAAATTATATAAAGCCGTTCTAAAAATAATAATATATAAAACATAAACCTCTGTTGTAACTACAATTGTTACTTTAATTCATTAAACAAAGAAAAATAACATTCCTCAAATTTATTGTATGAGAAGACAAGAAATTCGATTTAACTAAGCATTCACATTAGAGTTTATTCACGATTTCTATATAATAATATAGAGGAAACAACAAGCAAACAATAAAAACATCACTACATTCAATTCTTTATAAATTGATTAAATCGAGATCTGGATCGTGTTGATTAGATCGATTCGATTGTGTAACAAACATTGAAAGGCTTAAACACGTGATATACGCTGATTCCAAATTTTTGACCGATGCTAACCCTCTTGATCAAAACTTGCTTCAATAAATTGTTCTTATAACAGTTACGTTCGAATCAACACGTGAACGGTTCTTGTATATGACATCATCTTCTTGATTGATCGATTGATTTACTAACTGGTTGATTTTTGTATGTGTGTGTGTGTGTGAGAGAGAGAGAGAGAGAGAGAGATAGAGAGAGAGGAATGTATTGAAAGGTTTGTGAGGAAGGAAGACAACAAAAAATAATGGGTTTTTATAAATCATACTACATATTTACAATAATGCCATCCATTCACATTGATTCTTTGGTTCTCTCCCTAAAGTTGGTTCTCGTATGATCCCTACCTTATATATATATATACATACATACATACATACATACATACATACATATATATATATATATAGGGAGAGAGAGAGAGAGAGAGAGAGAAAAGGGTTACACAGAAACCCACTAAATTTGAGAAAACCATGTGTAACAAACTTTTTTTTATCTGAAAATTTTATGGTATGTAATATACATGTTTTTAAGAGTTTTAAGGCAAATAAATCAAAAAAGCGGCAAGCGGTTAAAAAAATAAATAAAATTGGTTTTTGTGTAACATATGTTATGGTCTGTTACATAGTAACACTGCAAAACTTATTTTTTTAGAAACCACTAGGCGCTTTTTTATATTTATTTTTTTGATTCAAAACTCTTAAAAACATGTATATTACATGCCCTAAAATTTTCAGATAAAAAAATATTGCTACATAGGGTTTTCTAGGGCTTCTCAAATTCAATGGGTTTTCTCTGGATACATATAGGGTAATGATAATGTCGAAACCCACTCTTATAGTGAAAACTCTGGAAACTCTGACTTCCCAATTTTTTTTTATTTTTGAAAAAATTAGGGCATGTAATATACATTGTTAGGACAAAGAGGATTGGTGAAACCACTTTTGTAAACCTTAGTCTAATTCACTTCTGTCATTTTTGGCTAAATAGAAGTACTGAATAGAAGACAAGAAACTGCTGATTAGAAGATATGAAGAAGTGCTGAAGTTGCAGAAGTTCTGAAGTCCAAACCAGACAAGTTCACTTCAGAAGTACTGAAGACAAAACTACTCTTCAGTAGTTGTCCTTCATCAGCACTTAGCAGAAGATATTTGCCACCGCCCTTTTGCATCAGTAGTTTGTTGTTTAATATTACTTTTAGCTTTATTTGTTTCTTTCAATGTTGCAACTTGTGCAACTTGTAACTGGACTTTCTGTGCTTGCTTTTCAGGCAAGATACATGCATGTAATCGTCTATAAATAGAAGGCTTCAACCTTCTATTTTAGACATTGATTTTTAACAGAAAAATCCTTCAAACACTCTCATTGTTATTATTCCATTTCTGTATTTATTGTGAATCTTGCTAAGTATCTAATTCTCATTTACAACTTAGATTCATAATAAATACTTTGTCATTTATCTTGTTTCAAACATCAAGGGGGAGTTACAACTCTGCCTTTGCATAAAAAGTGTTGCTTTAACTTATAACATTCCGCTGTGCTTATAATATGATTTACTAGGACTTGCTAAACACTTAAGTGTCAAGATAGCAAGTTCTTACTTAGCAAACAAGAGCAAACTGATCCAACAATTGGTATCAGAGCATTGGTTTATCTGATCACATATCAATCTAACAAATTGAGAATCAGACACAAAGCTCTTATTGATATTCAATAAAAAGATCAAAAGTTCACTTTTTATCAATATCCATCACTTAAAAGAGTCATCAGACAAATCTATAACTCTTTAAAAATGGATCCACATAATACTGGTTCTGCCACCAAACCTGCCATGCTTGTGAGAAATGAGTACAATATATGGCAGAAAAGAATGGCACATACCTTGTCACAAACCAACACTGGTTGTTGGAGATCTGTGATATATGGTCCACACAAACCAGTAAACATAAACCTTGAAACAAAAGAAGGGATTCCTAAGGATCCCAAAGACTATACAGATGAAGATTTCCTGAAACTTGAGCTAGATGCTAAGGCATTCTCTATGTTGGCAATGGCTCTCCCAAATGAAATATACTCTGGCCTTTTACATTGTGAAAGTGCCAAAGAACTTTGGGACTGTCTTAAAGAACAGTTTGGAGGAACTGAAGAGGTGATTGCCAACACCAGAGAAATTTTGGCTCAACAATATGAAACATTTGCTTATATTAATGGGGAGACTTTGACACAACAATTTGAAAGATTCTCCTCATTAATCTCTGAGCTAAAGTTAAATGGGCAGACCTATACAACAGTATCTATGTTACATAGATTTTTAAGGTCTCTACCTGACAAATGGGAAACTTACTCCATTGTCTTAAGATCCTCACCAGATTTTAGCTCCCTCACTCTTACAAAACTCCATGGGAGATTACTCACTTTTGAAAGAGAAATCGATCAAAAGAAGAAATTACAAACGTCTGGTAAAACTGCTGATGACTACCTACCAGGTAGTACAGCACTTTTGGGACAAGATTCACCAACTTGTTCCTATGGATCTTATGACAATATTGACATAACCACTGGGATCTCATCAGAAAGATCTTTCCCAGGTTATGACAATGATGACCAAGGTCAAACTGCTGATAATCTATGTTTTATCATGGATGATTTGAAAAATTTTAGCAGTGATGACTTGGAAGAAATGGACATACTTCACCAACTGGCCATGCTAAGCATTAAAACTAACAAGTTTTATAAAAGGTCAGGAAGGAAATTTCCAGGATTGACCAGTAACACAAAAATTGGTTTTGACAAATCTAAACTGAGATGTCACAAGTGTCAGAAGTTGGGACACTTTGCTAGAGAGTGTAGAAGCTCTAGCTTTAACCAATCACAATCTGGAAATAACTATAACCCCAATTATAATAGGAACAATGGAACTCAAGGGAGTGCTCATTTTGTACAGGCACAAGCTCCTCAACAGCAATATATGCCTCAAGTACAATATGTTCAAGTGCCTGCTCAACAGATGCAGAGCCAACAATCAATCCCTCCCTTTCCAGCTGCTCAACTTCCTCCACAGCCTCAACAACCCCCTCAACAAAGCCTCTTTACCTCGGGGTATGTTGACTGGAGCAGTCTCCCATATGACACCACAGAGTGTAATCCTGATGCAGACAACAAAGTGTTTGACATCAACTGGGGAGAACCAGACAATGGCAGAAAGAACTTTGCCTTAATGGCATTTGAAGGCTCTACCTCAAAATCTGCATTGTCTCAGGTATCAAAAGAATCTTTGACAAAACTATGTTCAAACTCTTGCAAAGAAACTTTTGCTCTCATAAGAGAGACAAACGTGCACCTACAAGGCAAAGCCAATGATTTAGAAAGAAAATACACACAGATAAAATGTGATTTGGAAAGAAAACTGTGTGCTAAAACAAAAGAGGTTTCTAAATTAACTGACTCTGCCATTGAAACCCAAGCACAAATCAAAATGATGCTAAATGACCTGGGAGATGTCAGACAAGAGCTTGCTGACACCAGGATCACTTGTGAAAAATGGGTTGAATCTTGTAGGGGGTATCAACTACTGCTAAACAAACAAAGTGCTTCAAATGTGAAGTTTGGCATAGGATACCATCATGTTGAAACACCAACAGATTTTTCTCCCAAAACTACTGAAGATGGGAGAAGAATTGTTTCAAATGAAACTTCTGAAGGGAAAGAATGCACATCTTTCCATGAAAACTTTCTAAACAGAAATCCTGGCATTTTTAAAGAAAGTACTTCAGAAGTATTTACAAAAACTGACAACAAGCCATCAGTAGTTTCATCTACTTCAGGAGTTGAGACCCTGAAAACTACTGATGAGCAAAATCTTTTTACTGTCAGAAATTTGCCTTCAGAACAAAAACAGAAGGCAAAAGCATGTGAAATTTGTGGCCTGTTCAACCACAAAACTGAATTTTGTAGATACAGAAAAGGAATTCAGTTCAATCAAAAATTTAAACAACAGGTTGTGGGAAATCAAATCAGAAATGATTATGAAAAAGTCTTTAAACCCAAGAAACAACAACCTGAAAACACCTTTTCTCAGAAAAAGATAAAATCTCAACCAAAGTCTTTTTCTCAAAATTCCTTGTCAGTAGTTAGACCAGAATCATCAGCAGTTTCACAAACTGCTGAGATTCAAAATCTAAAGAACATGGTAGAACTACTGATGACCAAGGTTGATGGTGGTCCTAAAAAGGATACCACCATAGTTCTTCATGAAAAATCCATTGCCAAAAAGACATGGATTTCTCAACCTGGTCAAGAACAAACTGTAACTGTTCCCAAGAGCAAACCCAAAGCCAAACAGGCTTGGGTTTCCAAATCTAACTAATTTGCTTTTATGTGCAGAGAGTTTCCAGGGGCTTAAACAGCATATGGTATGTTGATAGTGGAGGCTCTATGCACATGACTGGATGCAGATACCTGATAAACAACTTTATCAGCCAAAGAGAAGGATCTGTGTCCTTTGGGAACAATGCCAAGGGATATGTGCTAGGACATGGCAATGTCTCCTCTGGAAAAATACAGTTTGACAAGGTCAATCTGGTGGAGAACCTTGAATACAACTTGCTGAGTGTGTCACAAATGTGTGATAAAGGATATTCTTCCTTTTTCACAAAGACAGCTTGCAAGATCATCTCACCAGAAGGCCAGAAGTTGATTGAGAAGATTATAGAAGATCATACTTTGCTGATTGCCAAAAGATGTGGCAATGTCTATGCAGTGGACATTGAAAAAGACAAAGTATTGAACAACACTGCCTGTTTCTTCTCAAGGGCATCAACTTCAGAAACAGATCTCTGGCACAGGAGACTTGGCCATGTGAACTTTAAAACCATAAATAAAGTCACAAAAATGGGCTTGGTCAGAGGTCTACCTTTGAAAGTATACCAGTGTCAAGAACACTGTGTATCCTGTTTAAAGGGAAAACAGCATAAGTCCTCCTATAAGTCTATTGAAGAATCAAAAACAACTGCATGTCTTCAACTACTCCATATGGACTTATTTGGGCCTGTCAAGATTATGAGCCTTGGTAAAAAGAAGTACTGCTTAGTCATCATTGATGACTACTCAAGATTCACATGGGTATTCTTCTTATTTTCCAAGGATGAGGCTGCTGAAATCATCAAGTTCTTCATTCTACAAGTAGAGAAACAATATTCTCTATCTGTCAAAACCATTAGAAGTGACAATGGGACAGAGTTCAGGAACAAAACTCTGGATGAATTCTGTTTGTCTAAAGGGATTATTAGACAATACAGTGTTCCCAGAACTCCTGAACAAAATGGTGTAGTAGAAAGGAAGAACAGAACACTGATAGAAGGAGCAAGAACAATGTTAGCTGATTCTGGACTGCCATTGTACTTTTGGGCAGAAGCAGTTAACACAGCATGTTATGTTCAGAATAGAGTTCTTGTGGTCAAGAGACATTCCAAGACTGCCTATGAAGTTCTTCATGGCATGAAGCCCCTTATCTCCTTTTTCAGGGCTTTTGGGTGTCAATGTTTCATCTTGAACATCAAGGAATCTATCTCAAAGTTTGCTGCCAAAGTTGACTCAGGTTACTTTCTTGGTTACTCTTCAACTAGAAAAGCCTACAAGGTTTTTAATTCTCACACCAAGATAGTAGAAGAAACATTGAATGTCAAGTTCAATGAGTCAAAACACACTCTTATTCCAGCACATCCTGCTGAACTCTTTGACCTTGACAACTTCCACTTTGGACCTGAAAAGGCTGTTACTTCTTCCAAACCTACTTATTATGGTGATCAAAGGTTTGAAGATGAGGATCCTGCACCATGGACTCCTCAAACAGTCATTAAGTCAACTACAACATCATCAGAAGTTTTCCAAACTTCTGATCAAACAAATACTGAAGGCCAAACTCAAACATCTGCCCCAGCACCTGCAACTACTGAAGAAGCTGCAACTGCTGAACCAGATATCATAGACCTCAGTAGTTTGTTTGAAGAACCAGAGCCACCTACACCTGTCAGTGGTTTACAACAACTGATTGAACACAGAGATCATCCACTTGATCAAATCATGGGTGATATAGCTACAGGTGTTCTGACCAGAAACCAGCTCTCCAACTTTTGCCTATTCTCAGCCTTTATTTCACAGTTGGAACCAAAGAAGTACCAGGAAGCCCTCAAAGACAACAATTGGGTGCAGGCTATGCAAGATGAACTACTACAGTTCAACAAGCAACAGGTCTGGGAAATCTGTCCCTTACCTCAAAACAAGCAACCAATTGGTACAAGATGGGTTTTCAGGAACAAACAAGATGAAGCTGGTATGATAATCAAGAACAAGGCAAGACTGGTAGTTCAAGGGTACTCTCAAGAAGAGGGAATTGACTATGATGAAACCTTTGCTCCAGTTGCAAGGCTTGAGGCCATCAGGTTATTTCTGGCCTATGCCATTTCCAACATAATAAAAGTTTATCAAATGGATGTGAAAAGTGCATTTTTATATGGTAAAATCAAGGAGGAGGTGTATGTCTGTCAGCCACCTGGGTTTGAGGATCCTACTCATCCTGAGTGGGTGTACAGACTGGATAAAGCTCTATATGGGCTCAAACAGGCTCCAAGAGCCTGGTATGATACACTCTCCACCTTTTTACTCAAAAATAACTTTACAAGAGGTGCCATTGATAAAACACTTTTCATTAAACATGTTGGAAATCATGTCTTACTTGTTCAAATTTATGTTGATGATATCATCTTTGGTTCAACAAACACAAAATTGTGTGATGATTTTAAGAAACTCATGCAATCAAAATTTGAGATGAGTACCATGGGAGAACTGCAGTACTTTCTAGGACTGCAGATCAAACAACAAACAAATGGAACTTTTATACATCAATCAAAATATGTTAAAGAATTATTGAACAAATTTTCTTTAAATGACTGTAAATCATGTTCCACTCCCATGACACCTATCACACAAGTTGAACCTGATGATCAAGGAAAACAGGTTGATCAGACCATGTACAGATGCATGATAGGTTCCCTTTTATACTTAACTGCTTCTAGACCAGATATTATGTTTTCAACATGTGTCTGTGCTAGATATCAATCAGCACCAAGGGAATCACACCTTATTGCAGTCAAAAGAATTTTTAGATATCTGAAAGGAACTCCAACACTGGGAATTTGGTATCCTGCTTCAAGCAATACCAAGTTATCAGCATTTTCAGATAGTGACTATGCAGGGTGTAAGATGACTAGAAAGTCAACATCTGGTGGTTGTCAATTCCTGGGTAACTGTCTAGTGTCATGGCAATCAAAGAAGCAAACATCTGTTGCAACTTCAACTGCTGAAGCTGAATACATTGCAGCTGCAAGTTGTACATCACAGATACAATGGCTCCAATATCAACTTCTTGATTATGGAATCAAAGAGACCAAGACACCTTTGTTTGTAGACAGCAAATCTGCCATTAGCATCATTCAAAATCCAGTACAGTTCTCAAAAACTAAACATATTGAGATCAGGTACCATTTCATAAGAGATTGCTATGAAAAAGGCAAGATTGAAGTGAAGCATGTAGCAACAGCTAATCAGATAGCTGACATCTTCACTAAGCCCCTTGACACATCAACATTTCAGAAGTTAGTTTCCATGCTTGGAATGCTAAATTTGTAAGTGTTTATTTTTTTTTTTTCTGCATATCAGTTAGAATCCAAGTTAACACTTGATTCTACCCAACTCTACAGCAAACTTCTACATCAATCACTACTGATATGCATCAAAATTTTTCTTTTTCCTTTTTCCATCCTTGATTCCATCCTGTTTACCATGGTGGAATCAAAATGAAAAATTTATTTTTCCTTTTTCCACCCCTGATTCCATCCTGTTTACCTTGGTGGATTTCAGGTTAACCTTTTCCATCTTTTTTCTGGTTTTCACTTACAAATGTCAACAGTCTGAAACAAAACTTCTGAAAAACAAAAACAGTTTGAGAGAAACTACTGATGAACAAAAATCATCAGTATGGGGATAACTTTCTGAAAAAAAAAGTGTGTAACTTCTGATAAAATAAACTTCAGAAGTTATGAACAAAGTATTTATAAACATTTCTCATCAGATGTTAAAACTACTGAAGAGAAAATGGGAACTACTGATGAAGTAATTCTTCATCAGCAGTTTAAGTCAAAAGGGCAAATCTGACTTTTCCCATCATCAGAGGTTTGACCTAATAAGTTTAAAACCTCTGATAAAGAGATTTTTAACCAAAGGCGGTTTTAAAACTTCTAATAAAGAAGATTCAAGCGGTTAAAACTTCTAATAAATACCTTTTTCACACACTTATCCTTTTAAACTCACAAAATATCCCTCCTTCTCTCTCAAAACTCTCTCAAAACCTACACCTGAAAATTCACTGTTCGATCAAAACACCCAAACCACAATGGATCTTGTTCTAAAACAGGGACACAATCAAAGAGCTTTTCTTGAAAAACAAGAAGGCTGGTCCCAATACGATGAGATCATTGATCTTGTCGTCAAATCCCAATACTTTACTGCTCTCACAATTAACCCACCAATTCACACTGAAACTCTGAATGAGTTCTGGGCAAATGCTGAGACGGTTACAATGGGTGGTGAGGTCATTTCCCTCAACTCAAAGATAAAAGGGAAACAACTGACCATCACACCAGCCACACTAGCAACAAGACTGGGTCTGGATGATGTAGCTGCCCCTGACCATGTTGCTAACAAAGATATTCATCTAACCATGACTGAGTGTGGTTATCAAGGTACTCTCTCCCATGCAACAATATTCAAAAAATATTTTGAACCAAAATACAAACTTTTGTTTCATTATATAATTATGTGTTTGAGTCCAAAAACAGGGTCATATGACCAGATGCCCTCCACTTTTCAACCAATATTTCATTCCATTGTGAATGAAACCAAATACAGGGCATCAAAACTGTTTTTCCATGAGTTGGTGTTACATCATAATAATACCAAGAAAAAGTTTTTGTTGTACCCAAGGTTCATTATGCAATGCATAATAGGGGAACTGGGTAATGAGGTGCTTGTGGGAAAAGTTTCAACTTTAAACCCTTTAACATCACAAGCATACTCAAGACTGAACAAACCGGCTGCCTGGCCAGAAGATGATCAGGGAGAACAACAACAAGTCCCCCTGAAGCCCACATCTTCCACACCCACACCACCAAAAGCCAAAAAGCCCAAGCCAACAAAAACTGTAACCCACCAACCCAAAAGAAAAGCTGTTCAGGAGGTTGAGATGCCTGAACATGCTCTTGAGCATTCTGCTCTTCAAACTGTTGAGACTGAAACACCCTCTCAGTCTCATCCATCTCAAACCCCACCAAGAGCACCCATATCTGTTCATTTCAAAAGAAAAAGACTTAGAAAAACATATCAAACACACTCTTCTTTTGAAACTGCTGAACAACAAACTATTGCCCAAACTACTGAACCTTCCCCACAAATTTCTGAACAAGAGGCAATTGAAATTGCCAAACTTCTCTCTGGGCTAAAAGAGAAGGTCCCATCTGATTATGTCAGTCCCCTACAACCACAACAAACAGGGGACATAACCACAACATCAGACATGGATGTGGACATCTCTAGCCCTATCCCAAGAGATGAGGGTGGACCAGAGTCTTTAAGCCCAAATTTAGAGACTCTTGGGGCATCTGAGGCTGCTACTACTCAGTTACCACCCAGTGGTGGATCTGAGGACAGAAGTAACATAGCTAAGACCTCAGATGTGGCAACTACTGATGAAGGCTTAATGCCTGAGGTAGGAAATCCTCAGTACCAAGAAACAGAGGTTCATGAGAGAACTGAGTTGGGCTCAGCTCATGATTTAACTGAGACAGTCCTCTCTGAGGGCAACATCAGGGAAACAGATGATTCCATTAATTTGGATGATGTTTCGAAAACTACAACTACTGAATTGACGGCACTTTCTGAAGGTCCTGCTGCAAAGGTATCCAGGCTCAAGAAGCCAGTCACCTCTGCACAGGTTAAAGTCCACTCAATCCCTAAAACCCCTAGAGTGGCATCCTCTGTACAACATGAGGATCTCCCAAAAACACCCCCTTCACAGCAAATGCCTACCCAATTCCCTGGGCACACAAGCATAGACCTGAACCAGCTATGCAGCCCAGAGGGTCCCCTGTACCACATGATGAACACACTCATCAAAAATCACTTCCAAACATATACAGCTGACTTGGAGCTGTCAATCAAGAACCAATTTGGAGTGATTAAAACCAAGATGAACGATCTGTCTAACAAAATAGACTACAACAGCCAGCAGATTGCTCATCTTCAAGGACACTTCTCCCAACCCTCTGCTTCAAGGGTTAGAATTGATGAATCCAAAAAGGGGGAGAAGATTAGGGAACCTAAGGAGTCATTCCAAGCCAGAGTAAAGGCACGAGTGGCACTCCTTGAAAGAGATCAGAAAGATCAGGCCAGAAAAGAAAAATTGGCCAAACAGTTTGGTGTCTCTATTGAAGAAATTGAAGCTGCTGAGAAAGAAGATGAGACCCAAAGTTCTGATGATTCCCTAAGGTGTAATGAAGAAACTTCTGATTACCAAACTTCTGATGAAGAATCAGAAAGTACTGAAGACAATCCTTCAGTAGCTGACAAACCATCAGCAGTTGTCAGCACATCAGAAGTCAACACTTCCCAACCTCAAACAACTGAACCTTCCAGAACCACTGCTCCCACTCAACCAACATCTGATCCCATCAGGCCTACATCTGTTACAACAATGACTGTATTAAACCCTTCTCCCATCTCTCAATCAGCTGAACTATTAGAGAAGAGTTTAATTGCAGCCAACAAGAAGGCCAGAGAAGATCAGATTTGGAAATCTCTGGAAGAAAGGGATGATTTGGACTTAAGCCATGAAGAAAAACTTCAGGCTTATGCAGCTGAACTACAAAGGCAGGCTAGCCTTGATGAGATTGCTGAACAGGATAAAAGACAACAACTGGTGTCTTATATCACCAAGAACAGCAAGACTAAAGCCTTTACACTCAAAGGACTCTCTATGCAAGAGCTGACAAGAAGAGCACAACTGCTTGCAGACAAAATGGCCACAAGCAAAGAAGGAAAGGCCAAGAGAGCCCAGATAATAGAAGAGCTAGTAGCAGAAGGATATGGTTCAAAAGCCTCTGTATCCAGATGGAAAGAAGAAAGACTAATGGATACATATAGAAAATATTTGGCTGCCAAGGCTGCAAATCCTGAGAAGTTTCAAACTGCTGATCCTTCAAGATCAGTAGTTAGAACTTCTGGTGTATCTAGAAGATCTGCTGCTCAGAAGAAGAAGGCAGAGGACAATGTCAAAACTGATTTCAAAATGGTACTACTTGAGGGAAGCTCAATAGTCCATTCAGATTTTGACATTGAGGAGAAACCTCTGTTGTCACAGTTCAGGGATCCTTCCACTTTTGCTTATCAAATACAAAAGACCATCACAGAAAAGCTGCATACCAAAGTAGTGACTGAACACCATCTCCCAACTGTTCAGATGCCTGGTATGCAACAACATCAACAAGGAAGAGAATCCCACCTGAGGCTATCTGAAACTGAAGACATCCAGCACTCAGGACCATCAACCCAAGGGACAAGTCTGGTTCCCTATTCTTCTGACTTTAACAAGTCAAAGATCCCTATCATCAGATGGTCACTTACTGATAACAACTCAGTACTGTTGACAAGAAGAGACTTCTCAAGCAGGGTTTACAAGAAGATCAGTGATCTGAAGAAACTGTCAACACAAGACCTGCTCACAATTCAACATCTAGATCCACAGAGAGGATCTCTGTCTGATGATCTGTACAACCAGCTCAAGAACACCATGTACAAAGAGATATGGAAGATTGTTCAAGACAGAAGAAACACATAAGGAATTAGTAAGGTTTTGGCTTCATCAATCCAGGGGGAGATTGTTAGGACAAAGAGGATTGGTGAAACCACTTTTGTAAACCTTAGTCTAATTCACTTCTGTCATTTTTGGCTAAATAGAAGTACTGAATAGAAGACAAGAAACTGCTGATTAGAAGATATGAAGAAGTGCTGAAGTTGCAGAAGTTCTGAAGTCCAAACCAGACAAGTTCACTTCAGAAGTACTGAAGACAAAACTACTCTTCAGTAGTTGTCCTTCATCAGCACTTAGCAGAAGATATTTGCCACCGCCCTTTTGCATCAGTAGTTTGTTGTTTAATATTACTTTTAGCTTTATTTGTTTCTTTCAATGTTGCAACTTGTGCAACTTGTAACTGGACTTTCTGTGCTTGCTTTTCAGGCAAGATACATGCATGTAATCGTCTATAAATAGAAGGCTTCAACCTTCTATTTTAGACATTGATTTTTAACAGAAAAATCCTTCAAACACTCTCATTGTTATTATTCCATTTCTGTATTTATTGTGAATCTTGCTAAGTATCTAATTCTCATTTACAACTTAGATTCATAATAAATACTTTGTCATTTATCTTGTTTCAAACATCAAGGGGGAGTTACAACTCTGCCTTTGCATAAAAAGTGTTGCTTTAACTTATAACATTCCGCTGTGCTTATAATCTGATTTACTAGGACTTGCTAAACACTTAAGTGTCAAGATAGCAAGTTCTTACTTAGCAAACAAGAGCAAACTGATCCAACATACATGATTTTAAGCATTTTGGGCAAAAAAAATCAAAAAAGCGCCGAGCATTTTTTTTTAAAAAAATAATTAAATTTTCGACTAACACATGTTAAGCCAAACTAACACGTGTTACCCATTTTTTACCCGAAGAGGGTTTTTATTTAAAAAAAAAGACGGCTCAGTGCTTTTTCGATTTTTTTGGCCCAAAATGCTTAAAATCATGTATGTTACATACTCTAAAATTTTCATAAAAAAAAAAGTCGGGAAGTTAGAGTTTGATAGAGTTTCCAAGGTTTTCACTATAACAAGGGTTTTCAATATAACCTTATACTCTATATATATATATATATATATATATATATAGGGCAATTCTAAATTACAGATCACTCTCATTTGAGTAAACCAATTAAACCCAATTGAAAGGTCTAGCTTGTATACGTATGGTTAATTCAATATGCCTCCAAGGGTAATTTAGGTACTTTTGTCCATTTGTTTCTCTGACTTTTTGTTTCCCTCCATGACACATTCACAATACCAACCCAACTTTTTCATTTTCCAAATTCAACTCTTTCATTTTCTCTCTCTCCCTCTCTCTCTCTCTCTCTCTCTCTCATTTTCTACTATCTCTATCCCTCCATACATAACGATAACACTCATTCAAATTGTTTCTCTCACCTCAAACACACATTCAAAGTGCTGATTCTCTCACATCAAACACACATACATGACTTAGATATTTTGATTCCAGCGAATTCAGATTCAAATTGTTTCTCACAAATCCAACTTTTTCAAATTGTTTGTCTCACCTCAAACTTCATATCCAGATTCAGATTTAGATTTATGGAGTTAGTGGTGAAAAGCGTTGACAATGTGGATGTCAGTGGTGTTGGTGATGATGGGTGGTTAAAGGTGCGAAGGTAGAGACGGTTATGGTGTTTATGGAAATTTCAATAATCTGGGTTTCGAGATTTAGTTCCGGGTTTTGATTGTTTTGTCGGTTTAAGAGGCACATTCTTCATATCTAGTGGGAAATATTTGAGGTTTTTTTCTTCATATTGTATTTTTCAAATTAAGGGAAATGTAAAACCAAGTGGATGGAGGTGTATAGGAAACTTGCTTCTGAAATATGTAGGTTGAAACTGTAAGATTTATATTATGCTAGATTTTTTGCAGACAAAAAAAAGTCCAAATATGAAAGGCGGGTTAGCACCACCATTTGTCTGTTCATTTTTATGTTTTTTTGGAAGTATATGAAAAACAATAAATAATTCGATCTTCGTATTATTAGTGTTGATTCTTGTAATTTTGTTTGTGTTTTTGCTGGTTATGATCGTATTGTCCAGATCCCTACACTTTTATTTGATTTTTTCTGTTTTTTTGTTTTTAAGAACATTTGTTTTTTTCATTTAAAAACATATGTTTTTTTGTTGTTTGGGGTATAATTTATCATATGTTTTTGTTGTTTGATTATGATTTATCATATGTTTTTGTTGTTTGGTTATAATTTATCATATGTTACATCCCACTACAAGAAATTTGGGTATTTACCCACACATAGTATGTGTAGGAAAAACCAGATAATGTGTTAGTAGTTACATTTACCTATACATAAATTAAGTGTTATCATGTGTAGACTCGACACTGTAGATATAGATTATTACCTACACATTTATTATGTGTAGGTATATAGCATGATACACCTACACATATATGTGTGGTTAAAAGTAATATATATGTGTTGGTAGAAATATAGCAACTTGTTAGATTGGCATATGACGTGGCAACTGACATGGCATCCAACGTGGCAGCTAATTATGTGTAGGTAAATGTAAAAGATGTGTAGGTGTTGATCTTAACATGTATAGGCATTGATCTTAATTGATGTGTTGGTAAAAATATTTAAATGTGTAGATAATAACCACAATTTATTTAAATAATAATTTTTAAATGTATAGAAACTAATACAAAAATAGTTATAGAAACATACATGACCAAATTAACATTCTTAATCAAAACATAAGTGTTCAAACAACCAAACAAACAAAGCAGATATTGACCATAAGTTACTAATGGGTTATATAATTACTAAACGACATCATTCATCAATCCTTTCATCACCCTCTAGAGTATCATATTGAGATTGTTCAGTTGTGCTTGATAAAGGAGGCATGATATTATTCTCAATCAGTGCTTGTTCGATAATTGCACATTTACATGTCACTGTTTGAAATGCATGGACCAGCTCATCATAAGTAGGAAGCTTTGCTTTTTTAGTTGTACCCATTGTGTTATCAACGGTAACTGGATCACGTCCCTACCCATGCAAACGAATAAAGCTTCGTCCAAGTATATTCTCAATATTTGACTTGTCGCTCATTGATTCCACGGTATGCTGGTTTTTCAACATCATCATTTCTTCCTTTTAGGAAAAAAAAAAAAAAAAGAAAACAAATACAATAAATTAACTGTTTACCAAATAATGAATACTTGGCTGTAGAAAAGAAAAGTAAACTTACATATATTGCAGCCGCGTTTTAGATATTCAACCTATTTCCACACATCCCAATGTGTAAGCCGCCAAGTCTCAAAGTTGACCAGATGAAGAATCCAAATCTAAGCCACGCTCAATGTGATAGCATATTGTACTCTTCGAACCATTTCTACTATCAAGTTTTCGTTTTGCACGTGCCATAACTCTCTTTTTTGCAATTTTCTTCAAGGACATACAATCAAACAATACATAATAGATTAGATCAAATTCGATAATGAATAATAACAAGAAAGTTGAGCGTTATATTGATATCAGTTCCAGTGGGATTTTCAATGGATGGGAGAGACTCATAAACCACTGCCTTATGCCTGGTCAAAGAACGTCAAAGACAAAAACAAATATTATTATTATTAACTAACTAAAGCTGCCTATGAACAGAGAATTAATACATGAGGACTTACATGAACTTGTTCATAAAAGGTCCATAAGAAATATCCCCTGCAAAAAAAGAAAATATTACCACACAATAAAAATAATAATCAGTAACATGTAGGACGTAGCAATAATATTTCCTAGTTCCTACCATGATGGCATGTACTATAAAATTCTTTCAATGAGTACTGAATTTTGTCATCTCGACCCTCTTCGCAAACCAGAAGTATATTGATAACTTGAGTTATTATTATAAGGAAAATCGGTAGATAACTTTGAAGTACTCAAATTAAATTGATATTTTTCTCCACAT
Organism: Ambrosia x helenae; assembly: GCA_030844895.1. Taxonomy (NCBI): domain Eukaryota; kingdom Viridiplantae; phylum Streptophyta; class Magnoliopsida; order Asterales; family Asteraceae; genus Ambrosia; species Ambrosia x helenae. The sequence continues at coordinate 100,965,156 of CM061223.1, forward strand.
TAAGCTACAGGTTATCTATGACTGTGATAGTTAGTACTCAAAGTTCTGATAATTCATAAAAGAACATTATAAATATTACATATACAATATCAGACATAAACAATCTATTGAAATAAAAAGTGAACCTACTATTCACAATCCCTACAAGACTATCATCATCAAATTTCTATGAAATACCGGTCATCATACCCACTATTATCGGCACAAATTATTAAGATATATATTAACTACTCAAACCACCAAACCAAACGTCTGCTGATTTAAAATATTGACCAAAATCAGATTTAGTGAAGGCTAAATCATATGGATGTTGATGTCTATATTACATAACGCCGTTAGATTTCTTCAATTCTCGTCCCTAATTCTTTAATCCAGATCACCAGATTTAGCTAAGGCTAGCGAGGAAACATTGTGCAACAACAAACAAATCAAAGACCCTCTCCTACACTTTTCATGAGAAAGCTAGACACAAATAATCATCCGTCCACTTAAACAAACAAATTTTGCAATTCACATCAATACAACTGCAAAAAATAAACACTTATTATCCAAAAAACTCCATGGATCTAATATACTCTTCCTTAACCTAAAAGCAAAATTCAATAACACTACAAGACCTATATTTCATAAATCATAATTTGCATACCTAACGTCCGTTCAACTGTTTTGCAAATAGCAAATTAGCAATGATCTTCAAACAAAACTATATCACCGATCCGGTCTATACCACACGATCTAGAAAAGCTAATTTAAGATCATTACACAAATAATCAAATAAATGAATAATCATCCATCAACTTTAAAAACAAATTCAATTACTATTATCCAGAAACAAAAACGAATGCTTATTATTATTATTATCCAGAAACTAAAAGCATAACACTAATAGATATAAACATATACAACACGATCTACAACAGGTAATTAAAGATCAGTAAGTGCAGATTGAAGTTGAACATTACCGGCGCCATTCACGAAGAGCAAAGCCTTCGTCGCGTTTCATTTCACTCGGAGGCGGAAGCAATGGTTCATCGGATGTGAATATTCCATCACTATCATCTCCAATATTGTAGCCGTTGTTACCGTTGGAGATCGGAACAGAGTATGTGTTGGGATCGGCATCGGGATCCTTGAATCCGAATGGATCAGATTTGGTGGAGTCTTGAGTAAATGGGTCAAACGACATCTCTCTCTGGGATGAATAAAAAATGTTTATGCCAAAAAAACCAAATTGATTCGCCCCAAAAAAATAAAAGGCCCAGAAAAAAAAGCTATGAATCGCCAAAGCTATGAACCGTGTTGTACATAGGGATGACAATCAAACCCGAATCCGATGAGTAAACCCGATACATTTGAGACAGGTTTGGGGTCGGGTAATCGGGTATGAGATTAGGTTTTTTTTTTTTTTATTTTTTTTTTTTGCGGGTTTGGGATTTGATGATATACCCCTTTACCCGACCCAATTACCCGATAAAGTATACCCGATTAGATACCAGATATAATCTAGATTGTCATCTTGTGCTAAATACACCAATAATTAATGTTTACTATCTGTTATCTATGTAGTTTAGTGTTTTTATATGATTTAAGTATTTTTATTTTTACATTGTAATCATTTACATACATATTTAATAATGCTAAATGTATTGGTTTGTAGTTACCCAATATATACTCGACGAGTTTTTAATCGGATATACCTAATGGGTAAGTTTTAAAAATTAACGGGTTTACCCGAAACCCGCGGGTATACCCAATACCCGATGGGTAATTACCCGATACAAACCCGACGGGTTTTGGGACGGGTTTGGAACAAGCATATCTAATCGGGTATGGGGTTGGGATTACCTAAACTCGTCCCAAACCCGACCCGTTGCCATCCCTAGTTGTACATACGCGCATAAAACGGTTGTATTGAGCGAAACAGATACCGCCTCTCACAATGAAAGTTGCGTTTCATTTCACTCGTGACCATAATTTAATAATAGATCTATTACTTACATCTGTTACTTGATACACGAACAGTTGTTTCTTTGAGCATGTTTACAAGAAAACATATGTATATAGGGCTGACTGAAACCTGGTAAACGAAGAATGAATGATTTTTTATAGAAAAGGGTATGAATATATGTTAACAAAATAACATAGAAAGGAGAGAATTTGGAAATTTGATATGGACAAGATTACCCTTTTGTGTGTAAAGATATAACTTTACTTTTGATCAAAATCCAGAATTGATCCTGACCATAGATCACATGTAATGGATGGTTATGATTGGGGCTTAGTGGGTTTTATTAAGTGGGGAGGGTTTTCAAATTATCACTCTCATATATATATATATATATGTATGTATATCTACCTATATAATAAAAAACGTAGCTAGGGGTTGAGGTGGCCCCTTTCTAGGGTGTCCATCTCAGCATATTCTAATCCATTTAACACACACATGGGTATTTGGGTTTTTTTTTACACAGGTTCTAGTCGTTTTAGGTTACCACATGTGTGTTAAATGGTTTAGAATATGCTGAGGTGGACACCCTAAAAAGGGGCCATCTCACCCCTTGCTACTCTTTTATTATATAGGTCCTCAAACAAATTCATTCCTTTCAACATTAATCCCTTCAAAAGCTGCCTCCAAACTTCTTTGAAAGGTATTTTTTCTAACCCTAAATCTTCTTCTTCTTATCTTCAAATATTCTTTTCTAAATGTATTGTTCTTATTTTGATAAAGAATCCCTACGCCTCAAGCTTGTCTTCTTGATTGGGTTTTGTTTTTTAAAGTTTTTTTGTTGATTCACAATTATGTTTCGGGATCTGGGTTTCTTCAGGTTTTGTGAGTTAGGGTTTTTATATTGTGGAAGAAGCTAATAAGTGTATTCACAGGTTTTTGATTTGCACTTTTTTAGTTTCATTGTTTTGCCGTATTTTATATGCTCATAAAGGTCTATTGTTTATCTTTTACAGTTTTTGTCAATTTTTATGTGGAATAGGGCTCTTAAATATCGATTATATGACAACAACAAAAACTTAATCACGGCTACTCTGACCTCTATAAGTGGCCTTGCTTCTGCTACGGGACCTGCAATAGAGTAGTCTAGAAAGGTCGAGTAAATACGCCTATCACCATCTATTTGTAACTAAGTTTGGTCTTTATAAACCAATGCATTTTAACATTTAGAATTTTGCCTTGACTGTTTTTCAGGGAATTTTATGAGATGTTGTGAAATGCCTTGGTGACAATAAAAACCACATGAGATAATGTACCTTGATAACTTTGGATTATTGGGTTGTTACTCATCTTGATAAGATGGTCAGTGTCTTAGTGCATGTAGGGTCAAAGAGAATTGACAAGCCAGTATAAACCTTAGTCTTATATCCTCTTCACAGTTTTGTGAAACTGCTGAAGTCAAAGATATCTAAAGTTCTGAAGAGTAAAAGGATCAGAAGTTCTGAAGATAAACCAGACAAATATTTGAAGAACAAACTGCTGAAGACAAACTCCTGAAGATCTTTTCAACAGAAGTTTGTCACTCATCAGCACTTTCATTAACCGCCCTTAAACTCAGCAGTTTAGTATTATATTAGTTTATCTAAAGTCTTTGTTCAAGTTTCGATAACTACAACCTGTTGTAGTATTATCTTACATTATTTTAAGCTTTAAATTACTTAGTCTGTATGTAATCTTTCGTCTATAAATAGAGGGGTCACACCCACTATCTTGGACGTTGTTCATTCACTCATCAATCTAAGACTTGAACATTTTCCTTCAAATTACTTTGTAGTTAATCTTTTCATATATCTGGGAATCATTCTGCATTTATTGTTATATTCATTTACTATTGATTCTCATCTTTACTTCCTAGTTCATTGATTGAGGGGGAGTCATAAATCCTGTTAGAAAGCGATGCTTAAACTTGAACACTTTAATATTCCGCTGTGCAATTTACTTTGATACATTTACAACACACAAGTGTTCATGAATAAGAGCTGTTAAGTAGAGCCACTGATCCAACAATTGGTATCAGAGCACTAATTTATCTGATCAAATATCAATCTAACAAATTCAGAATCAGACATAGGCTCTTATTGATATTCAATAAAGGATAAAAGTTCACTTTTAATTATCCATCACTTTGAGAAAAACTTGACAAATCAAAATTCTAAAAAATGGATCCTCATAATACTGGATCTGCCACTAAACCTGCTATGCTGGTCAGAAATGAGTATAATATCTGGCAGAAAAGGTTGGCACATAAATCTTGAAACTAAGGAAGAAATTCCAAAAGACCCAAAAGACTACACTGATTAAGATTTCCTAAAACTTGAGCTTGATGCTAAGGCATTCTCTATGTTGGCAATGGCTATCCCAAATGATATCTACTCTGGACTTTTACATTGTGAAAGTGCCAAAGAGCTTTGGAACTGCCTAAAAGAACAGTTTGGAGGAACTGAAGAGGTGATTGCCAACACCAGAGAAATTCTTGCTCAACAATATGAAACATTTACTCACATTAATGGAGAAAATTTGACACAACAATTTGAAAGATTTTCCTCATTAATCTCTGAGTTAAAGTTAAATGGTCAGACCTATACAACAGTATCTATGCTTCATAGATTTTTAAGGTCTTTACTAGAAAAATGGGAAACTTACTTAATAGTTCTTAGATCTGGACTAGATTTTAACTCCTTCACTCTTACAAAACTACATGGGAGATTGTTAACTTTTGAAAGAAAAATAAATCAAAAGAAAAAGTTACAAAATTCTGGCAAAACAGCTGATGACTATGTCTAGGTAGTACAACACTTTTAGGACAAGACTCACCTTCTTGTCCAAATGATTTTGGATCTTTTGACCACATTGACATAACCACTGGGATCTCATCAGAACGGTCATATCCAGGTTATGACAATGAAGAAGACAGTCAAACTACTGATAACATGTGTTTTATAATGGATGATTTATAAAATTTCAGTAGTGATTACCAAATGCTGCTTAACAAACAAACTGCATCAAATGTTAAGTTTGGCATAGGGTACCACCATACTGAAACACCAACTAATTTTACTCCCAAAACTGCTGATGATGGGAGTAGAATAGCTATAAATCAAACTTCCAATATGAAAGAATGCACATCCTTTCATCAGAACTTTCTCAAAATTGAAAAAGAAAGTCCAGCAGAAGTTATAAATACTGACATTAAGTCATCAGTAGTTTCATCTACATCAGGAGTTGAGAACCTGAAAACTACTGATGACCCGACTCAAATCTCTAAAACTGTCAGTAATTTGCCTTCCACATCTCATGATGAATTTAAAAGGAAGGAGAAGGCAAAAGAATGTGAAATTTGTGGTCTGTTTAACCACAAAACAGAATTTTGTAGATACAGAAAAGGAAATCAGTACAACAAGAAAATTTTACAACTGGTTGTGGGAAAACAAATCAAACAAGATTTTGAAGAAACTTTTTATCCCAACAAACAACAACCAAGTAACACCTTTTCTCAGAAAAAGACTAAATCTCACCAAAGGCCTTTTTCTCAAAATTCTTCTACAATAGTTGGACCTGAATCATCAGCAGTTTCACAAACTGCTGAGATTAAAAATCTCATGAATTGGGTAAAACTATTGATGACCAAAGTTGATGGTGGTCCTCAAAAGCACTCCACCATTGTACTTAATGACAAATCCATTGCCAAAAAGACATGGATTTCCAAAAATGGTCCAAAACAAACTGTTCCGGTTCTCAAGAGCAAACCCAAAGCCAAACTGGCTTGGGTTGCAAAATCTAACTAATTTGCTATATGGTGCAGAGGGTCTCCAGAGGTTTGAATAGCATTTGGTATGTTGATAGTGGAGGCTCAATGCACATGATAGGATGCAGATACCTGATAGGCAATTTTATCAGTAAAAGAGAAGGATCTGTGTCCTTTGGGAACAACGCCAAGGGATATGTGCTAGGACATGGCAATGTATCCTCTGGTAAAATACAGTTTGACAACTGGTTGAAAACTTGGAATACAACTTGCTGAGTGTCTTTCAAATGTGTGACAAGGGATATTCTTCCTTTTCACTAAAACAGCATGCAAGATCATATCACCAGAAGGCCAAAAGTTGATAGAGAAGATCATTGAAGATCATACTTTGCTGATAGCCAAAAGATGTGGCAATATCTATGCAGTGGACATTGAAAAAGACAAAGTATTGAACAACACTGCTTGCTTTTTCTCAAAAGCATCAACTTCTGAAACTGATCTCTGGCATAGGAGACTTGGCCATGTGAACTTTAAAACCATAAATAAAGTCACAATAATGGGCTTGGTTAGAGGTCTACCTTTGAAGGAATGCCAGTGTAAAGAACACTGTGTTTCCTGTTTTAAAGGTAAACAACATAAGTCCTCCTATAAGTCTATTAAAGAATAAAAAACAACTGCATGTCTTCAACTACTCCATATGGACTTATTTGGACTAGTCAAGATTATGAGCCTTGGTAAGAAGAATTACTGCTTGGTCATCATTGATGACTACTCAAGATTTACATGGGTCTTCTTCTTATACTCCAAGGATGAGGCAGCTGATATTATCAAGTTCTTCATTCTACAAGTAGAGAAACAATTCTCTCTCTCTGTCAAAGTCACCAGGAGTGACAATGGGACAGAGTTTAGGAACAAAATTCTGGATGAATTCTGTTTGTCTAAAGGGATTGTTACACATTCCAGCATTCCCATAACTCCTGAATAAAATGGTGTGGTAGAAGGAAAGAACAGAACATTAATTGAAGTAGCTAGAACTATGTTAGCTGATTCAGGCCTACTATTGTATTTTTGGGCTGAAGCAGTCAACACAACTTTTTATGTTCAAAATAGAGTCCTGGTCAACAAAAGACATTCCAAAACTGCCTATGATGTTCTTTATGGCATCAAGCCCCTTATCTCCTTTTAGGGCTTTTGGATGTCAATTTTTCATTCTAAACATCAAAGACTCTATTTACAAGTTGGGAAAAATTCATAGAATAGTAACCAAGTTTGATAAGTGTTCTAATTAAGTCACTCTAACTTTTTTTCTATATCAAAAACCACTCAACTTTCAAATAGTGTTCCAATCTTGTGAAAAACATTATCTTTTGTAGGTTACCCGATGATGTGTCAGGTTTTTTTTATTTTTTTTATATTAATAAATGTGACATGGATATGACATGGAAAGTAATGTGATTATTTGGCTTTAAATCATATAAATAATAAATAAATACCCTAAATACTTAAAAAAGGTATATAATTCTTTCATTTAAAAAAAGGCATATAATTCTACGATGCTTAAACAAAGATATTGCTTTTTTTTTAACAAATATATAATAAACAAAACCTATTGCTTTTTTATTTGTCTTAATTATATTAAAAATTATAAAGAAAACCTTTTTCAAAAAGTTTGATGATATGATACATATCTGGTAGATTTTTAACTTCTAAAAAGTTGAATAACCTAAAACCCTAAACAAGTTATATCATTATCAGCAGCAAATCATTCATAATCAAAGCATGAAAAGGTATTCATCAAATCATTAACTCAACAACTCTTCGTGTCTCAACAAGAACGGGTATCGACACAGGTTAGAATACCGCCTTCGATTTTTTGAATCTTCTACGTAATTTGTTATCAGTGGAAAAATGGCATCATCTTCTAATTACAATTTACTTACTGTGAATGTCAACTATAATGGTGTTTTTCTTAGACATCCGTTAACATATTCATCTGGTGTAGTGAAGACTATAAATCATGTTGATTTGGAAAATATGGATTTCAATTCATTAATAGAATTCATTGAAAAACAAACATTGACAAAATGTAAAGGGTTGTATTATTGTGTTCCGGGTAAGACATTAAGCACTGGTTTAAAGGTTATAAAATGTGATTTGGATATATATATATATATATATATATATATTCTCTTGGATTATGGGATTGGAAATGGCAGGAGGATTGGTTTATATGTTCATCATGAAGATGAAAATTTGATGGACTTTATACGGGAGGATAATCTAACAGATCTTATTGTTGATGTTACTACTCCAAGCGATGTACACTCTGAAAGTTCTGATCGTATTGTGGGAGAGGATGAGTTATCCGATTCGCTATCGTCGGATCATGAAGTGGAAGGTGTGGAGGAAGAAGAAGAAGGTGATGTTAGTAATGTGAACCAAACAATTCACGACCCTTTCTTGAATCTACTTTGTTATGACAATATAAATGCTTATGAAAAGGAAGATGATTCCACTTCCATTAATGATTGGAGTGCAAACGATGAAGATGATGAAAGTGATGGCATTGAGAAAATTGTAGAACGTGGTGTTGAATATCCCACCTGTGATCCTACTATAAATTGGAAACTAATGAAAGCTACTCTAGGAATGAAATTTGAGAGTCCTGCCCAACTGAAGGAGAGTATGATAGACTATGGTGTGTCAAATGGTTACCAACTAAAGTTTCCGGTGAACGACTACAAAAGATTGTTGGTAATATGTTGTGAAGAAGAAACCGAAGATGAAGGTGAAGATATAGGAAATAAGACAACTAATATTAAGAAAATGAAAAAAAAAGGTGAGGAAGTGTCCATTTAGGCTTTGGGCCTCTAGGAGTAGTAGCGAGGATTCATTCCAAATTAAATCTCTAAATGAGAAGCACATTTGTTTAAGACAGTTTTCTTTGGGGTCGCTTATTGTATTCTTGGATTGCAAAACGTTATTTCAAACAAATAATTGAAGATCCAGCTATGAGTGTTAGAGCAATGCAAACGAATATTATGAGAAAGTTCAAATGTAAAGTGAGCATTGGTCAATGTAGTAGAGCGAAACAAAAGGCATTGAAAGATTATGAAGGTGGATTGAAAGAGCACTATTCGAAACTTTCGGACTATGGAGCAGAGATATTGATAACAAATCCAGGGAGTACTATGAAGATGGCTATGAATGAAAATCCAAACGGAGATGATTACTTTAGTAGTTATTTTATCTGTTTCAAAGGTGTCAAAGATGGATGGATAAATGGGTGTAGGAAAGTTATTGGTCTCGATGGGTGCTTTCTAAAAAATGGTCAGCTACTTTCAGCTATTGGAAGAGATGCCAACAATCATATTTTTCCCTTAGCTTGGGCTGTTGTATCTATTAAGAATAAGGAAAATTGGAAATGGTTTCTTGATCTATTGAGGGGTGACATTGAAGTGGAAGGTGGAACTGGACTGACTATAATTTCTGATCAACACAAGGTATAATATTGTTTTAGTGTGTTGTAATAATTTTCTGTTGTGTTACTTAATTACCATTTTTCTATTTAACATCGTATATATTAATAGGGTATTATAGAAGCTATGAAAGATGTATTCCCCTATGTTGAGCATAGGCAATGCGCAAGACACATTTATGCTAACTTCAAGAAAAAGTTTCGTTTAACTCACTTTAGAAATTTGTTTTGGGGTGCTGCAAAATCAACAACCGAGCAACAATTTGAAGAGAAAATGAATGAGTTGAAAGCCATAAGCAATGTAGCATATACACATCTTATGGAAAGAGACCCGAAGACTTGGTCAAGAGCTTTTTTTGAGGTTGATAGGGCATGTGGTGCATTTGAGAATGGTATTAGTGAAAGTTTTAACTCAGTTATTCTAGTTGCACGAAGAAAACCTATCATCACAATGTTTGAAGAAATTAGAATGTATGTCATGCAACGAAGCTTTAAAATGGCAATAAAAGCGGAAACAGTAGAACATGGAAAAAAATTGAAGATAATAAATTGGAACAAAGGTAACATTTTTTTTCATCAACTTATTCTTTTGCCTAACCTTTTATTTACTTTGTATAAACTTTTGGTTTGTTTATGTAGGCATTGGAATGTGATTCCAAGTGACAACACCATATTTGAAGTACGTAATGAGAAAGATGCTTTTGTAGTGAACTTTAATGAACAAACATGTAGTTGTCGGTCATGGGAGTTATCGGGCATACCTTGTGTTCATACAGTTGCTGCATCAGTCTTTATCAATAAGGACCCACAAAGTTATGTTAGTAAGTGGCTTAAAAGGGACTTTTTCAAAGAAGCATACAAATATCATATAAAACCGTTGAAAGGAACTACTTTTTTGCCTAAAACCAATGGTATCAAACCTCTAGCACCAAAAGAAAGACGGATGCCTGGTAGGCCAACAGTAAAGAGAAAAAAAGCAGCTTCTGAGAAAGAAAGAAAGTGTCTAAAGGTTGGATTTGGAAGAAAAATGACCTGTCAAAACCGCCAAAAACGTGGGCATAATATTAGGTCATGCAAGAATGAGAAAAGCGTCAAGCAACCAAAGCAGGTGAGGCAGAAAGGTCGACCTAAAAGAAAGGATTAGTGATTGTGAGAATGGTGATAAGCACTTTTTTTTGTATGACTGAATATTGTTTTTTTTTTATGGTTTTGATGTTGACAAAAATGTTTGGTTGATTTTTTTTCCATGTCGGATCGATTTTTATTTGGATTATCATATGACACTGTTTTGTAGCAGGATAATTTCTTTTTGCATATTTGAGAAAATCCTTAAGTTCAATATTACGGCATATAATAAGTACCTTTGTTATTCATATTTTTTTTGTTTGAAACATACGAAATGGTTGAAAGGACTCATTAAGCGTCTGAAATAAATTATATACCTTTTTTTTAAGTATTTAAGGATATTTATTTATTATTTAAAAGATTTAAAGCCACATAATCATATTACTTTCCATGTCATATCCATGTCACATTTATCAATATAAAAAAATAAAAAAAACCTGACACATCATCAGGTAACCTACAAATGATTATGTTTTTCACAAGATTGGAACGCTATTTGAAAGTTGAGTGGTTTTTGATATAGAAAAAAAAGTTAGAGTGACTTAATTAGAACACTTATCAAACTTGGTTACTATTCTATGAATTTTTCCCTTCAAAGTTTGCTGCAAAAGTTGATTCAGGTTATCTTCTTGGTTATTCTTCTACTAGAAAAGCCTTCAAGGTATTTAATTCCAGAACCAAGATAGTTGAAGAAACACTGAATGTCAAGTTTAATGAGTCAAAACACACTATCATTCCAGCACATCCTGCTGAACTCTTTGACCTTGACAGTTTTCATTTCGCACCTGAAAAGACTGTTACATCATCTAAACCCACTTATTATGGTGATCAAGGGTTTTATGATGATAGTCCTCCACCATGGACTCCAAACACAGTCATTAAATCAACTTTTAAACCATCAGAAGTTTTACAAACTTCTACTTCAACAACTGCTGATGAACAAAATCAAACTATTGATTCAGCTCCACAGACTCCTGAACCACAACATACAGCTGAACCAGATATCATCAACCTCAGTGGTTTGTTTGAAGAAATTCAAGAGCCATCTCCAAGTATAGGGCTATAACAACTGATTGAACACAGAGATCATCCATTGGATCAAATCATGGGTGATATTGCATCAGGGTACTTACAAGAAACCAACTTTCCAACTTCTGCTTTTTCTCAGCATTCATTTCTCAGTTGGAACCAAAGAAATAATAAGAAGCCCTCAAAGATAACAATTGGGTTCAAGCTATGCAAGAAGAATTGCTTTGGTTCAAGAAGCAACAGGTCTGGGAAATCTGTCCCTTACCTCCAAACAAGCTACCAATCGGCACAAGATGGGTTTTCAGAAACAAACAAGATGAAGTTGGTATGATTATCAAGAACAAGGCAAGACTGGTAGTACAAGGTTATTCACAAAAAGAAGGAATTGATTATGATGAAACCTTTGCTCCAGTTGCAAGGCTTGAAGCCATCAGGTTATTTTTGGCTTATGCAATTTCCAACAAAATTAAAGTTTTTCAAATGGATGTTAAAATTGTATTTTTGTCAGCCACGTGGGTTTGAGGATCCTTCTCATCCTGATTGGGTGTACAAACTTGACAAAGCTCTTTATGGGCTAAAACAAGCTCCCAGAGCTTGGTATGAAACACTTTCTACCTTTTTACTCAAAAATCACTTCACTAGAGGCTCCATTGATAAAAACACTTTTATAAAGCATGTTGGAAATCATGTCTTACTTGTTCAAATTTATGTTGATGACATCATTTTTGGTTCAACAAACAAAAAACTGTGTGATGAATTTAAGAAACTCATGCAATCAAAATATGAGATGAGTACAGTGGGAGAACTGCAGTACTTTTTGGGACTGTAGATCAAGCAACAAACAAATGGAACTTTTATACATCAATCTAAATATGTTAAAGAATTATTAAATAAATTTTCTTTACAAGATAGTAAATCATGTTCCACTCCCATGACACCTACCACACAAGTTGAACCAGATGATCAAGGAAAACAGGTTTATCAAACCATGTATAGATGTATGATAGGTTCCCTTTTGTATTTAACTGCTTCTAGACCAGATATTATGTTCTCAACTTGTGATTGTGCTAGATATCAATATGCACCAAGGGAATCACACCTAACTGCTGTCAAAAGAATTTTCAGATATCTGAAAGGAACTCCTACATTAGGAATTTGGTATACTGCTTCAAGCAATACCAAGTTAACAGCTTTTTCAGATAGTGACTATGCGGGGTGTAAAATGTCAAGAAAATCTACATCTGATGGTTGTCAATTCTTAGGAAACTGTTTGGTGTCCTGGCAATCAAAGAAGCAAACATCTGTGGCGACTTCAACAGCTGAAGCTGAATACATTGCTGCTGCAAGTTGTACATCACAAATACAATGACTCCAATATCAACTTCTTGATTATGGAATCAAAGAGACCAAGACTCCACTCTTAGTAGATAGTAAATCTGCCATTAGCATCATTCAAAACCCTGTTCAGTTTTCAAAAACAAAACATATAGAAATAAGGTATCATTTCATTAGGGATTGCTATGAAAAAGGCAAGATTGAGGTGAAGCATGTCACAACAGCTAATCAAATAGCTGATATATTCACCAAGCCCCTTGACACATCAACATTTCAGAGGTTAGTTTACATGCTTGGAATGCTAAACTTTGAGTAAACTCTGTAAGTGTTTTTCATTTTTTCTTTTCTGTACAACTTTTACTTTCACTTACCTGTTTACTAACTCTGTCTCAAACCTCTGTTAATAAAAAAAAAGCGAGAAAAACTACTGATGTACAAAAACATTTGTAAGGGAAAATTTCTGAAAAGAAAAATCTGCTAATGATAATAAAATCATCAAATATTGATTTTAGGGGTATTTTTAACTTTCTTAGTAGTTCAAAACTACTGAAGACAAAATAAGAAACTTCTGATGAATAAATATTCATCAGAGGTTTTAGACAAAAAGGACAAAACAGTCTTTTCCTATTTTTCTCAGGAATTTGACCTAAAAGGACTATTAAACTTCTCAAACCCCTCTTTTCATTATTATCGTTTCAAAAACAAAAACTTCCCTCTCTTAAAACCCTCTCTGAATCCTTCAACTATTCTATCAACAAACAATGGCTCTAGTTCTCAAATAGGGACACAATCAAAGATGCTACTTCGAAAAAGCCGAAGCATGGTCACAATACGATGAAATCATTGATTTGATCGTAAAATCTCAACATTACACGGCGTTCACCATTGATCCTCTAATCCATACCGATACTCTTAATGAGTTTTGGGCAAATGCTGACACTGTTACCAAAGATGGTAAGGTCCTTTCCTTGAAGATGAAGATCAAAGGGAAAGAAATGGCAATCACACCGGCAAGCCTGGGAGAATGATTAGGTCTTGATGATGCTGAAGCTCCTGATCAAATTCCCAGTGGAACAATTTAATCAACCATCATTGAATGTGGTTACCAAGGTACATTATCACATGCTACCATCTACAAGAAATATTTTGATGCAAAATATAAACTTTTGTTTCACTACATTATCTTGTGTTTAAGTCCAAAGACTGGATCTTCCGATCAGATGTCCTCAACCATGCAACCAATTTTTCATTCAATTATGAATGAAACTAAGTATAGGGCATCTTCATTCTTTTTCAATGAGTTGGTGTTGCATCACCAAAATGATAAAAAGAAGTTTTTGTTGTATCCAAGGTTCGTCATGCAATGTATTATCAAAGAACTTGGACAAGAGGTACTTGTGGGTAAAACAACTGTTTTAAACCCTTTAACTGTGACATCCGGGAACCAAGCACACATTTTCCAGCTAGCTTTACTGTTTACTTACTGAATTTCGAGACGAAATTCTTTTCAACTTGGGGATGATGTGATACCCCGTAATTTCAGGTTCTTAACTTAATTCCATTGATAAAAAAAAGGGTAAATTACATAAGGGTGGTAGGTAGGCGGGCAACAAGCTGCGCCGCCACCCCTTTTTGAATAGAAAATCCCAATCTGCTAAAAACAAAACCACACCCTTGGGGGTGGAAAAATTGCTCTGCACTACTCGTTGAACCCGCGCCAAAAACCGCACCGCCTCCGGCGCAAGGAACCGAACGTGTCAAAGGCCAAGGGAACGAAAACATGCTGATTATCCTCACATGCTTTAGCATGCTTTTCCACTTTCTTGGATTCAGCTCTCATGACCGCTTGCCCGGCCATACACCCACTATCCCGAAGCCCAACAAGGGGGGACACCCCGGTAAGATCAACACACGCATGTTTCCCACCTTCCCAACCAAAAACTAAGACGTCTGCTGGGCGCAAGGTGGATCTCCCCTCCGCGAGGTCTGTGAGAAAATTAACTGACGCCTCTTTTCTTGCGGAGATCCCCGCTCTTCTAAGGATGTCTGCCAAAGCATCCCGGACAAAATCGTGCCGATATTTAAACCCTGGCAATTCCTTGCACTGTAACGCATGTTCCCCATAGTTATCAAGGCATGCTTTGCGGCAGACCGGACAATTTTCATCATCAGGGAAAATGGGTATCATCAGCCAATATTTAAGGATTGCCCTGTACTCTACCGCCGACATCTGCTGCCCCAAGCCGTCGATAGGTAACACAGTAAGGAAGTCCTGGGCGTGAGGCTTTTGCAGGCATTCCAAGACGGCCTTCTGACGGACGGACAGACGGAAATCCTCCTCCAAACTTTGTGCGATTCGGTTATAAAGAGCATTCGCCAGAGTTTTCTGTGTCTTTTTAGGGGCGGTGTCCTTATTAAAGAAGCCGCCAATATCAAAGTCAGGAAGGGATCGTTGTAAAAGGTCAATAGCGCCAGAATAATCAGTGTCAACGTGAGCAACACCACTGTTACGTAATATGTGGTCTTGCAGCCCCCAGGACTGGGATCTGGAGGCCACAAAAGCATAGGCGGCCACGTCCCGAGCTGTGGAGAGGCCTAACCCACCAAGTCGAAGCGGTAAAGTCGCAACCCGCCACTGAAGGTCCCCAAAAAAAGCCCCCCCGCAGACAACAATGTCTTCTATGGCCTCCCGAAGGCCTTTGTCGAAACAGGAAACAGCATTTTCCATAAAGGGAGGCTGACAGGTACGCAAACCGAAGAGCAACTTGGCCACACCCATACATGATCTAAGCAATAGAAGCTCGCTTTGGGGATCCCGCAATCTAGGGAGGAGCCCCATGAGGTCAACAGCCCGCGCTGCCCTTTTAGTAGATAGATCACTAATGAAACCGGCGTCAGAGCTGACTGCCCCACCAAGCAGTTTGACCCCCCGCTCAGGTCTGCCAATGTTACTAGGAAACAGGCCTGGACGGATCTTCCGCCCATCACACGACGGCCAGAAAACCTCAGTTTTTCTAATATTGAGCTGGAGCCCTAGAGATGGCCCCTCCAGGCTAATAATGTCAAGTGCTTTAGCTACCTGAATAGAATCCCCGATAATCTTCCCGTCATCTAAGTACGAAGCATGGAAGGGAAAGTCGCAGTTATCGTGTACCTTTAGCACGAGGGGTGTAAAGCTAGAGCAAAGAGCAAGGGCCCCAAAGGGTCCCCTTGCTGAACCCTAGCGTAGGCCCCAATACGCTCATTCCCCACATACAACCTAGCTGGCTGAGCATATAGGAACTGAACCCACGGAAAATGGAAGGGCAGTGACAATGAACTTCCCGTAACAGAGCAGTGCGATCAATAGCGTTGAAAGCGTTAGAAAAATCAACTGTAAGCATAGCAAGCGAGCCATTATCATGGAACGAATCGAGAAACCTGTTAGCACTATGAAGCACAGCCTCCGCCCCATTTGGAATTCCAACCCCAAACTGAAAGTCCCCTAAATATTTAACAACTTCTTTCCCCACTTTCTTCATGGCCACCTTAGAGACTAGTCGCCTCCATATGGCCCCTACGGCAATAGGGCGGATTCCATTGTCAGGCTTAAGCAACGGAGTGAGGGGAGCCAAAGCAATATATTCTGTGAGCACCTTGGGGCACAACCCCCTAGCCACAGATTAACTAATTCAGAGATGGCAGCTAGTAACCCAGATGCCGTAGCTGTCCCTTCGCCACCAAGGGCGTCCAACAAGTGTTGAGCCCGCAGGCCATCACGCCCACAAGATGTCCCTTTCGGGAACGATTTCACACACCGGTAAACACACTCATCTTCCACAGTTAAGGCCGGTTGGGTCAGGGGTAGGGATGGGAGATTGGGAGGCGGCACGATGGGATGTTTGTCAATAAGAGCTTGCATGGTAGATTCCCCTTGGGGGCAATCCCATTGGAACACAACACTTTAACCGCTGCAGTGAAGTGACCATCGCTAAACTTCCTAAGGCACTGCCTGACGTTGGGGTTGACCTCATCGGATCCCCCCGCAGACGTTGCCCTCGCCGGGGGACCCTTCCCCCTTCATCGGAAAAAAGCAACGCAACCAAATCTGCAAAACCGGAACCATCTTTCCACATAGATAAAGCCTGTCGAATGCTGTCACATTGCAAGGACTTCCGGTTCCCAGACCTTCTTTCCTGCCTAGACGACGGAGTAACCACCTTGAGTGTACAGCGAGGGAAAAGCAAAAGCTTGACCCAGTTTTCAACAGAACCCGGAGAGGCCACAACCTTACGAATGGCATTTGTTAAAGCATGCGCAAAAGCCATACGACAACTAGGGGGATGCTTTTAACAGTCCTAACCGGGAGAGAGAAAACCCGATCCAGGAGGGCGGCATCACCAACCACTCCATCCGTTTCACCTTGTCCAGGCTCCATTCCAGGGTCCCTAGGCATCGAAATCCCCACAATGTAATCCGTAGTTGACCCAGAACCTCCAGAGAAAGTGAAAACACCATCGGGATGGTGGCACCCTTTACTGAAGGCGTGTGTCCTCATACATCTCCCGCACAACCAACACCCAAAAGTCTGCAAGGTTTCCCCGACCCTGGAAAACAGATCAAAGTCCGTGCAAAGCACTCCCTTATAGAAATCCCTACACTCGTCATCCTTGAAATGGAATTGCTGAAGGTGTGAGATCAGCCTGTTGTAACTGTCAGAACCAGGCTTACCATCTTTACAACCATGGAACTCCTTAAAGGGGCACAACCACACCCCGTTGGAGCTAGCAGCAACACCTCCATCAGTGCCTTTCAAGGCAATGCGCTTCCCCTTCACTGGACCCATATAAAACCGAAGAATAACCCCCAAGAAAACAAAAACAAGGAACCCCCGTCTCTAGATGAGTAGGAGACCGCAAACAAACCCACCGAAAAACCAAAGGAGAGGGAAGCAACTCGCAATTGCCCGCCCTCTCTAGCACCACTACAAAACACCTACACCATTTTTTTATTATTATTATTATTATTATTATTATTATTATTATTATTATTATTATATTAAGTAACCAACACAAGCACGTCACATCTCCTCCCCTAAATTACTTGATTATAACCAAGTTGAAATAATAAATGGATGGAGAGATCCACTATAATAAGAAAAATGAATGCAAAAAAAAAAAAAAAAAAAAAAAGAAAAAAAAAAGAAGGGTTGAATGAAATGTAACAGGGGCGAAGGAAATTATAAAAGGGCGAATGAGATCCTAATTAGAATGAAAAAGGTCGAATGGAAAAACATTTAAGCACTTTTCTTGTGGCATCAGATCTGGAACTCCATTGAAGGCTCAAAGATGTTTGTTATCGAACGCTTCTGTTAGATTTAAAATTGAGAAACGGATATTATTGAATTCAATCAAATAGCATCGGATCTTCAGCAGATCGATACTTAAGAAATAATAAGTTTCAAGATTTTTCTATAATAAGGAAGGATCTAACAAACCGAGAAACAAAATGAAAAAAAGAACAAAAAACCCAGTTGAAATTAAGTAAATTTAAAGATACCCATGTGATTGGATTATGAAAACCAAGTAAGAAAAGATTGAATCTTGATTGATTGGTGATGAGAGAGAGAGAGAGAGAGTATCGTTTTAACTTTTAAGTTGAATGAATATAAAACTTTCTTTTTCAATTGCGAGATAAAGAGTGAGTCACCTTGATTACGATACGCTTAATTAGTCACAAATGCACACACGAGATGTATATGTACCCATGGATTATCGTTTAATGAACACATGAATACCTAATGGATACATGTTAATGTCATCATCAATTCCCAGTTAACACACGACACATGATCGTCTACTTATAGGTTCCTATGTCTAAAGCAATTAAAGAATAATCCTACACATCTACTCGATCACATGAACTTGTAATAACTAAACACTTGACGAGGTACATATGTATATACATATATACAAACGCACGCACACATACACCAAGATGAACTAGTGGACAATCTACAAGCCTCCCACCTAGCAATGATCATCGACCCAAATAAACATTTCTCATCCATCAACATCACTTGACAACTAGTAAGTTATACCAATTAAGGGCCTAAACTTTTCTTACAACTCTTGATACCCATGGATCCATACCGCACATACACTAATTCCCCATGTGTATATTTTGACCAAATAGAAACAAGCCAAGAACTCTCATGTGTCACCATCACACAAGTACCAAAGTTTATACACAAATGGAAAGAACATTAGAATGTGCATCACCCAACATAACCACCCTTACCTCTTTCTCACCCTTGACAAGTAGCGATTAGGATGAATGACAAAGACAAGACATGGAAGCTTCTAACTATCACTATCATCCAAACACTTGTCCTTTTCCTTTTGTCTTAAGCCGATCGAATGGAAGCCAAGAGGAAGCATGATTAGATTTCTAAGTTACACCAATATAGTAATGAGTCAAACATTCTATGATCCATCTAATAAGTCAACCATACCCCTTCCTAAACTCTTACAACCCTACGTGTGACATCAGTCACTATTCACAATCAATTTTGTACAACTTTAGTCCCGCTTGTTTCTTATATTTACATATCTAGTCCTTGTATTTCAAAACTTTTATCAAACAATAAACATTCGCGAGTTATTCCATTCTGAAAACATTATTCTTATAAAGTTTCATAATTGAATATGTATATATAATTCTACTAAAACAAAAATCACCATTTTATAATGCAAATGTTTTTTTTAAATAATAATACTGATATTGTTCTCTTTTTTTTTTTAAAAAAAAAGAAAAAAAATAATAAGATATATATATATATATATATGTATGTGATGTTCAAAAAAAAAAAAAATACTTATACACATTTCACACTACCTCATCACGAATCAATGTCCAGACCAATTATGCACATTTCATTCATTAATGGTTGACTAAAAATGTTACCTTTGACCCCTAAAAATGCATGTGACATACCAATTGTGTTAATGATCCACCAAAAAACAATAACCACTAAATTAATTATCGACAAAAAAAATAGAAAGGAAAAAAAAAAGGACAAAGAATTAGGGTGCAATAAAGGACAAATCCAATGAACCTGCACCTTCTCCATCATGAGAGCTGTCAAACCTTCCTTTTTTTTTGGTTGTTCAATTATCAACCCAAAAATCACGGTGGATCTAAACTTAGAGCTCGCGACTCAATCCTATAAATACCGACGGGACGATCGTATTCAAACACACCACACGAACATCTTCCTCTTGTCACCCTCGCCGTCGAACTTCGTAAACCACCTCCGATGTAACATCCTGAAAATTTGCCAGTATATTTTTAGACAAAAAACTAATACCCGGTTCTTTTCGAGTAGTTTAGTTAATTGATATTGACGTGTCCGATGCTATTTATGAACCGATAAACGGGTTTCACATATAGAATGGCTTAAAAAATACTGGAGGGACCCAAATGTCATTATTGAAAGGTGTTTTAACTTAACTTTGGTAGCAAGTCATCACCAAATGAAAGCTTGAGGGCCCTTATGTAAATTATGAGTTTTTAAACTCATTCATAAGAAAAAAACCTAGATGCTTTTACTTCTTGCGGCTATAAAACATCAAACGAATAAAGAGAGATCGAAGAGGGAGTTCACAACGGTGGTGGTGTTCAAATCGGTTGCTATCTAGCAATTTGCAAGGTGACAAAGGATGCTTCGGTTGTGATTTTACGAAGTGGTAGCGGTGATAATGATGGTGGTTTGGTTGGTGGTTATGGGAGGAGGCAAGGTGTAGGGTGGTGGCATGTAGATGGGTATCACTACAGTAGTTGTTTCCTTGACATAGTCGCGTCGCCGCCTAAGTGCGTTTGAGTGTCGTTTCCGATCATGGCATTCATAGCCAATTATAAGGTACTGATCACGCTCCTGTTTCGATTCTTTAAAGATGGTATGATTTAAACAACTATCATGTTCGGATATGTATCTTTATTGAGGGTTTCGAGAGCGTCACCTCCGTTGTTCTTGGAGTTGGTTTGGTCTTCGGTTGCCGCGTCAATATTTGCCAAGCGAAGACTATCTTGGGTGTCGGTTACGCTGCGAGCTTGGCAAAAAGAACTTGGCTTGGTGGGATGGAGACCGTAGGTCACTCTGCTTCAAAGGGAATCATCTTATTATAGCTTAGTTCATGTGCTAAGTTGTAGCAATGTTTAAGTCCTTGTACCACATGGTACCACATATGAAACAGTAGGTTATTATGGGTATCTTGTGGTCTCCATTTCATGATAGCTTGATGTTCATTCATGGAATAATGGGCTATAAACTTGGTGAGTGTGTGTAAAAAATAATAATAATAATAATTCTTCATCGTGGGAATGATTTGGTGAAACATGTAGTAGTTTTGATGCATGGATGCGTGGTGCTAAATGGATATGAAAGTCCACATGGGTTGGTATGAATGGAGGTGGTGGACGCGCATGGGTACTCGGGTTCGAATGGTCCGGGGTGATCCGAAATTGGTGTCGCGCAGTTTAGAGTTTTGCATATGGACGTAGTTTAAGACTGTTGGCTTGCAGGTTTGGAAGCTTTGCAACCTGTGAGTTCTTGTGCCCACTCTTTTAGTTATTATTTTTCTAAATATTTTGGGCTAACGTGCATGCTAAACCAATATGATTATTTTTATGAAGTCACAAAAATAAATATTTTTATAAAGTTATCAATATTTTTGTGAACTCATATCTACATTATTTTGGCATGAAACGTAAGTAGGCGGAATGCGCCTAATGTGAAGTTATAAATTGAAATCCATATTAACTCATACATATTATTTTGGTATGAAACGTGAGTAGGCGGAATGCGCCTAATGTTTTATTATATGGTTTGAGTTATATGTGTCATTAGAAGTGGGATAGACCTGCTCTGATTTATGGTATAGTTTTTGCTATGGTTGTCACATAGTTTATGCCTAATGTGAAGTTATAAATATTTTTACGTACGAACGAAATCCATACTAACTCAAATATATTTTTCTAGGCTCAAAATGCGAGTAGGTTATTATGTTTTTATACCTACATGTTTGCAGGCAACTAGAATAAAATATATATTTGGATAGTTGTATATATAGGTTTAAGTTATATGTGTTTTTATAAATATATAAACTATGTTTGGCGATTACCTGACCTTATAAACTGGCCCATGACAGAAGGGGGATATGCCTTCTCTGATCTAAGGTATTGGTTTTGTGTCATGGTTGTTGCTTAGTTTATGTTATACTTGTTATTATATATAATAGACTATGTTGAGAGCTACCTGATATGTCGAACTCGGCTATGACAGAAGTGGGATATGCCTGCTCTGATCTCTGGTCTTGGTTTTGAGTTAGGAATGTTACATAGTTCATATTATATGTATTCTTATAAACTGAGTCATGACAGAGATAGGATATGCCTGGTTTGATCTCTAGCTTCGGTTTGGATTATATTTTCTGATATAATACCCTGAGCTATGACAGGAAGTGGGATATGCCTGCTCTGATCTGTAGTTTTGGTTTGAGTCTAGCAAGCGGAATGCGCTTAGATAGACTTGATTGTACTTTGTGTTAAAGGCGGTATGCGCTTATTATAATTGTTAATTGAAGTCTTGAGGTAATTAGGCAGAGTATGCCTATCCTAGACATTGATTTTTGTTTTGCTAGCGGATTGCGCTTATTGTTAACTCTGAGGTTGAGGTATTTTGTTAATTCTTTTTTTGACAAAATACTTGTTTATATAAAATTATAAATTTGAACTCACTCAGCATAACTGACTTTTGCATACACGTTAGATTGATTTCAGGTTAATAGCGAGATGGGTGGATGACTGCTTGGCGATGCGAGAAGCTACCTGGCAATTGAAGGCATTTCTAGTTGTAGACAACTTTTGATTACGTACATGTGATAAATTTTAAATTTGATTTACAATTGGATAAGTATTTGTCATGTGTTTTATTTAGAATTTTATTCTAAATGATTTTCCGCTGCGTATATATACTCTTTTAAAAGAAAAACTTACTCATGTTTCTCATATTTAAGAATTTTAACCCAACTGTTTGACACCGGTTTTGCGGGTCTTACAAGTTGGTATCAGAGCAATAGTTCAAGAGAACCGGGCACCCTTTTATTGCCAGGACTTGAGCTGAAAGAGGGACCGAAACTAGAAATGCCATTACGGGTAGCTGCACGCCAAGAGGTAATCCTATAATTTTGAAATATGCCTATATATTTTCCTTCTAAATGCTTTAATGGCATGAGGTGATATGTAGGAGGATTATGCCTTTACATTTGGAGGTAGTATTTGAAGTTTAGGGAATAAATGCACAAATGTTAGGTGGGGCTTTTACCTCAATGCATCATATTGTCTTTATTCTTTGAAGTATGTGTGGATGTTACTCTTTTAATTTCTATGTTCAACACGTGGAAGGTAGAACCCTAGTGTGACGTGTTGGGAAACGTTTAGAACATTGTAGTGGCATAGACAACCGATCGCACTTGATCAACGTTGTTGGTGGTCTATTGTTACTTTTCTGTTCTGAGTTGTAACCTAAAATGATCATATGAATGTTCTGTCTTGTGTAGTGTAGCTGGATTGGAATAGCAGTAGAAGGCTATTTATCTGTACCTGTAGTTATTATATTCTTAGCAGGTTATCCTTAAAACATAACATTTGGTGGTTCCTTATCCAAGAGGATTCGAGGACGAATCCAATTATAAGGAGGGTAGACTTGTAACATCCTGAAAATTTGCCAGTATATTTTTAGACAAAAAACTAATACCCGGTTCTTTTCGAGTAGTTTAGTTAATGGATATTGACGTGTCCGATGCTATTTATGAACCGATAAACGGGTTTCACATATAGAATGGCTTAAAAAATACTGGAGGGACCCAAATGTCATTATTGAAAGGTGTTTTAACTTAACTTTGGTAGCAAGTCATCACCAAATGAAAGCTTGAGGGCCCTTATGTAAATTATGAGTTTTTAAACTCATTCATAAGAAAAAAACCTAGATGCTTTTACTTCTTGCGGCTATAAAACATCAAACGAATAAAGAGAGATCGAAGAGGGAGTTCACAACGGTGGTGGTGTTCAAATCGGTTGCTATCTAGCAATTTGCAAGGTGACAAAGGATGCTTCGGTTGTGATTTTAGGAAGTGGTAGCGGTGATAATGATGGTGGTTTTGTTGGTGGTTATGGGAGGAGGCAAGGTGTAGGGTGGTGGCATGTAGATGGGTACCACTACAGTAGTTGTTTCCTTGACATAGTCGCCTAAGTGCGTTTGAGTGTCGTTTCCGATCTTGGCCTTCATAGCCAATTATAAGGTACTGATCACGCTCCTGTTTCGATTCTTTAAAGATGGTATGATTTAAACAACTATCATGTTCGGATATGTATCTTTATTGAGGGTTTCGAGAGCGTCACCTCCGTTGTTCTTGGAGTTGGTTTGGTCTTCGGTTGCCGCGTCAATATTTGCCAAGCAAAGACTATCTTGGGTGTCGGTTACGCTGCGAGCTTGGCAAAAAGAACTTGGCTTGGTGGGATGGAGACCGTAGGTCACTCTGCTTCAAAGGGAATCATCTTATTATAGCTTAGTTCATGTGCTAAGTTGTAGCAATGTTTAAGTCCTTGTACCACATGGTACCACATATGAAACAGTAGGTTATTATGGGTATCTTGTAGTCTCCATTTCATGATAGCTTGATGTTCATTCATGGAATAATGGGCTATAAACTTGGTGAGTGTGTGTAAAAAATAATAATAATAATAATTCTTCATCGTGGGAATGATTTGGTGAAACATGTAGTAGTTTTGATGCATGGATGCGTGGTGCTAAATGGATATAAAAGTCCACATGGGTTGGTATGAATGGAGGTGGTGGACGCGCATGGGTACTCGGGTTCGAATGGTCCGGGGTGATCCGAAATTGGTGTCGCGCAGTTTAGAGTTTTGCATATGGACGTAGTTTGAGACTGTTGGCTTGCAGGTTTGGAAGCTTTGCAACCTGTGAGTTCTTGTGCCCACTCTTTTAGTTATTATTTTTCAAAATATTTTGGGCTAACGTGCATGCTAAACCAATATGATTATTTTTATGAAGTCACAAAAATAAATATTTTATAAAGTTATCAATATTTTTGTGAACTCATATCTACATTATTTTGGCATGAAACGTAAGTAGGCGGAATGCGCCTAATGTGAAGTTATAAATTGAAATCCATATTAACTCATACATATTATTTTGGTATGAAACGTGAGTAGGCAGAATGCGCCTAATGTTTTATTATATGGTTTGAGTTATATGTGTCATTAGAAGTGGGATAGGCCTGCTCTGATTTATGGTATAGTTTTTGCTATGGTTGTCACATAGTTTATGCCTAATGTGAAGTTATAAATATTTTTACGTACGAACGAAATCCATACTAACTCAAATATATTTTTCTAGGCTCAAAATGCGAGTAGGTTATTATGTTTTTATACCTACATGTTTGCAGGCAACTAGAATAAAATATATATTTGGATAGTTGTATATATAGGTTTAAGTTATATGTGTTTTTATAAATATATAAACTATGTTTGGTGATTACCTGACCTTATAAACTGGCCCATGACAGAAGGGGATATGCCTTCTCTGATCTAAGGTATTGGTTTTGTGTCATGGTTGTTGCTTAGTTTATGTTATACTTGTTATTATATATAATAGACTATGTTGAGAGCTACCTGATATGTCGAACTCGGCTATGACAGAAGTGGGATATGCCTGCTCTGATCTCTGGTCTTGGTTTTGAGTTAGGAATGTTACATAGTTCATATTATATGTATTCTTATAAACTGAGTCATGACAGAGATAGGATATGCCTGGTTTGATCTCTAGCTTCGGTTTGGATTATATTTTCTGATATAATACCCTGAGCTATGACAGGAAGTGGGATATGCCTGCTCTGATCTGTAGTTTTGGTTTGAGTCTAGCAAGCGGAATGCGCTTAGATAGACTTGATTGTACTTTGTGTTAAAGGCGGTATGCGCTTATTATAATTGTTAATTGAAGTCTTGAGGTAATTAGGCAGAGTATGCCTATCCTAGACATTGATTTTTGTTTTGCTAGCGGATTGCGCTTATTGTTAACTCTGAGGTTGAGGTATTTTGTTAATTCTTTTTTTGACAAAATACTTGTTTATATAAAATTATAAATTTGAACTCACTCAGCATAGCTGACTTTTGCATACACGTTAGATTGATTTCAGGTTAATAGCGAGATGGGTGGATGACTGCTTGGCGATGCGAGAAGCTACCTGGCAATTGAAGGCATTTCTAGTTGTAGACAACTTTTGATTACGTACATGTGATAATTTTTAAATTTGATTTACAATTGGATAAGTATTTGTCATGTGTTTTATTTAGAATTTTATTCTAAATGATTTTCCGCTGCGTATATATACTCTTTTAAAGAAAAACTTACTCATGTTTCTCATATTTAAGAATTTTAAACCAACTGTTTGACACCGGTTTTGCGGGTCTTACATCCGACCACAACAAAGTTCCATAACCACTCGCACTAGCTGCGAAAGATCAAGAAAACCAGACAAACCACTCCGACACTATCGCCACAGCCGTTGTTGCGCTGCTCCACCTGCGTTACCTCGAAAAACAGTTACGCGACCCCCCTTCCGTTAGAGCAATTCGCACATCCTGGACCGATGAAGGTGTCTGCATCCTTTTCCGACCACCACCATGTGATACCCCGAAAATTCAGGTTCTCACTTTAACTAAACTCTAGTTACATTTCCTTGCATTATACTTAACTAGGGTTAGTTAGATAAGACATACGTGCATGGTTGTGAGTCAATGTGTGATTGCATGATTAGTGAACCTCGGACGTTGGTGAAAAACAAACTTATGTGAAAACCATACGTGATTATGTGAACCTAAACCGAACACGTTAATAGAAATCATTAAAAGTGGAGCATGAGGTTGATTAGGGTCTTAATGCATGGGGTTACACTTGTTACGGTCCGAAATAACGAAAACGTCGAAGGATAACGCGTCGGGAGACGAAACGAGGCAAGAGCGCGCCACCCGGACCTGTGAGCGGCCGCTCACAGGCACCGAGCGGCCGCTCAATGAGATCTGACGGGTCTTAACCGCCTCAAACCTATATTTAAGCATCCTAAACTCCCATGCAACCCCCATACTCAACCCTAATCGCCCCCTTACTGCCCCACACGAATATTTCACTCAAACAACCTCTGCTAAGGCTCAAGATCATCAATTGGGAGGCTCCAAGGCGCGCGATTGATCGATTGAGAGAGCTAAGGGTATATCTTACGATTTCTTATGCTTCTATCTTGTGTTTTCATTAATAACAATCATATAATAAGTTTGTCCAGGTCTGAATGAGTTTATAAAACATTAAAGCATGAATCTTTTTGAAGATTAAATGGATTAAACATACTCATAAACGCTTAGTAACATCGTAGGATACTTGTTGCGCAAGTAATTGGTGTTTTGATTCTTAAAGCTTTGATCTTGACATGTTTAATCATAGAATCTGATGAAATAGGTATTAGGAATGTTTTGTGTTGATGATTGATGAATGTTAATAGTTTTTGTGCACACGGTAGGCGATTAAAGTATGATTTAGGCGAAACTAAAATCTGGACAGAATGGTTAGTCAAAATTGTAGGAGCTGTAACACGGCTCTAACATAATAATTTTAGTGTTTTCTTGGCATGGTTAGGTCACACCTGGTCTTAGCTTTTCATAATGGGTAAAATCATGTGTTTTGGACGTCGGATGAGTCGTTTTTGGAATTTTAATTGATTAGGGGTCATATCAGATTTTCGGATTTGTAAATTGGGTTAACTTTAAATGGTCATAACTTGAGATTTACAAGGAGTTAGGTTATGAAATTTTTACAGTAGGTCAATACTGGAAAAATAGAGCTTTTCCAAGTGGATTCATCTCGTTTGGATGAATACACAATTTTTAAGAATTTTCCTACTAAACTGACCTGTTGTGGAAATTTTCTGAACACTGCTGTGTTGTACGAATTTTTATAATTTTTGTGTTTGGAATTAAGACAAAACAAAAATAGGTATTGCCAAGTGAATCCCAAAGATAATTCAGTAAAAATTTGGGAGGATAACTCACTGGTTTACTATTTTAAATAAATTCGTTTTGATGGCGCACAATCTGTCCTGAAAACACAGATTGTGTATTATGTGCTTATGTGATTACTTGAGGTCTTAGGTGATCTAAAATTGACATATAACGGAAGTACACATGTTTACGACACATACGGGCTGTAGAAACTAATTATAACCAACTCATTCACCAACGAGTCCGTAGGGTTTACTATTGCATGTAGAATCACTAGGCGTCGCATACACACTTTTGAATATTTAAAACGCCTTGGACAAACGAGTTATATGGTGTAATGATGTTACGCCTATACTCACGTAGTGACACTGTTATTAGGGTGTCGGTAGCATATAATATTTGCTGTTCGGATTCTTTGCTTACGCGATAAGGTGAGTTTCACTACTTTTTCTCAAAGCATGCGTCTCGGGTTGAGACCACATTGGTAACGTTTTCTAGTCTATCTTGAAATAACTTTCTTTTACACATCCCGGGTTTGGGGTGCATGGTTCACGTGGTGAATCTATTTTTACTAATTCATGTATATGTCCTTGATGAACTAAACCAAACACATCTTTTAAGTCCTTCAAAATACCGAATCAATTGCCGGTTGGGCAAGCGGGTTAATTAGTTGATAGCGCTATTAGGTCTAACAAACCTCACATCGTGCTGGGAGCACGGATGTGAACTATTAGCTTCAAACATAATCATTGTCGATGGACAATGATGCAAGGCATCTTTATCCCGGTTATGGGAACTTGTTCATTAGTAGTTCGGTATTCGCCGGTTTTAGTTATCATGAGTGGGCTAGCTACCCCTGACATTTGAATTAGCTATTGTTTACAGGGTCTGAGGGACCAACGTTGTACACTTGACTTTTGGGGTTTTGAGAACCTACGTTATTATTTACATCGCTTACTTATATAGTGAACTCACCGACTTTATGTTGACACATTTTAGCATGCTTTGCAGGTCCTTAGGTACGGAGCACGTTTTAGGGCATGCATCATTCGTGTCTTGGGTTATGGATATTTATTATTTCGTACTTTTAAACTTTGGTTTTGGGCGCGTTGTCTTGCGCAGACTTTTGCAAATGTTTTACTTTGTTTACGCTTCCGCATTACTTTAAATTGCTTGGTTAAACTTTGAAACTTTTTCTTAAAAACGAACTAAATGGTTTGGGCATTTAGAGTCGTTCATGATACTTATGGCTATGGGTCCTGGTTTGTCATGCACCTCGCGGTAAAACTCCGCAGTGGAAATTTGAGGGTGTGACAGATTGGTATCAGAGCCAGGTTATAGTGAACTAGGAATTGCATTGCATTCTAGACTATAATCATTATAGCATAAGTATTAGTACACTCATCGTCTTCAGTGCACGCTTATTATTCTCGACTTCGAACACTAACCTAACATATTGCAGGTAATTATGGTTAACCCCGCTCACCGAAATTACTCTTACCGTGCTCATGACGGGCAGCGACGCCCCATGTATGACCCTTATGAGGCCCCATCTTCGTCACTCGAGCCGAGTGAAGCCACTAACCGTTGGCGTTGGTTCACGGACATCTTGCACTCGTGGGTCGTAAGTTATGGGGTGCCAGCTACAGTACCTCCCATTGTGGACTCGTGGGAGAGGACACTTGCAGGAATGGTGAGGCATGTACACACTGAGTTGGATAATGCTTACACTGGTATTAAGGAGTTCCAGTTCTGGAGAAGAAATGCTGACGAGACATTGACACATGTGGCGGGACAGATTGACTACTTACTCAGCGAACTAAGGAAAGTTAAGAAAGAGGCTGAGGAAGCAAAACAGGATGCTACTGCTACCAAACAAGAGTTGGCGCATACTCGAGAGGAGTTAGCCATGGTTCGCAACCAGCTTATGGAAGCTTTGGAACCAATTGGGGAAGAGGACCCCGAGGAGGAACCCATGGAGGATGAGTTTGATGATTTGGGAGCGGCACTTGATGCAGCTCTTATAGAAGAGGAAGAGGAGGAAGAACCTGAGGAGTTACCGGAGGAAAGTGAGGATGAAGGATCAGTCATCTCTACGGACGACGATTGATTTTATTTATTATTATTTATTTAGTTATTTATTTTGTTCCTAGTAATTATGACTTTTATTTAATCTCGTGTGACTGGGTGATCTTTTGGATTGTTTTAGAACGTTGGTATTTTATTATTGATTTAACTTTTATTTTATTATTTATACGTGCGTGATTTACTAGTACACTGTGATGTACAAACGATTGTATTCTCATGGGTATAGTATATTTGTAGAACTACGATGGCGGGAAGAGGTCATGGACGTGGACACATCAACCTAACACAAGCTGAGCTGACTGCACTTGTCAACGACAGGGTGGTTGCAGCCCTCGCAGCTATCCAAGCTGGTAACACTAATTCGTCTTATTTTACTCCTTCTACGAGCTCCAGCGTTAAACTCTATTACTCATATGACTCCCGTGTTTGCACGTAGGTCAACCTCCACACCACCCTCCAGCCTGCACCTACAAAACCTTCATGGACTGCAAGCCTCAAAACTTTGGGGGATCTGAAGGTGCAGTTGGACTACTTAGGTGGTTCGAAAGGGTGGAGTCATGCTTTGCTATGTGCAACTGTCCACCAGCTGACCGGGTCAAATATGCCGCTGGTACACTTGAGAACGCGGCGTTATCTTGGTGGAACTCTCAGAAGCAAATACTGGGTGTGGATGTGGCAAATGCTACGCCTTGGGATGCTTTCAAGGAGATGATGAGGGAGGAGTACTGCCCTCGGGATGAAATCCAGAAGCTGGAAACTGAGTACCTGAATCTGAAAATGGTGGGGTCGGATATCGAAGCCTACACCACTAGGTCACATGAGCTAGCCACTATGTGCCCTAACTACTCAACCCCGCTCTACAAGCGAATTGAACTGTACATCAAGGGTTTGGTGCCGCAGATCAAGGGCATGGTTACTGCTGCCAACTTCAACAATCTTCAGCAGGTGATTCGTATGGCACACCAGCTGACTGACCAGAAAGTAGAGGAGGGACTACTGCCCCCTCGAGGTGCTTCATCCTCTGGCACTAACGAAAATAAGAGAAAGTGGGAGAGTGCGTCTGGCAAACCCCCGGGTAATGGTAATCAACAGCAGCAGCACCCGAACAAGAAACACGACAACCACAACAACAACAACAGCAACCGTACTCAGACTCAAGGTGGTTATCACGGAAATCGGCCCAAGTGCGCTAAGTGCAACTATCACCACTCTGGGCCATGTAACAGGATTAAGTGCGATCGTTGTGGTAAGCTGGGGCATGTGCAGAAAGACTGTAGAGTCAACCTTCAGGGTAACCCACCCCCGCAGGGTCAGCAACAGAAGGGTGGAAAGGCGTGTTACCAGTGTGGTAGCGAGAACCATTTTAAAAAGAATTGTCCCCAGCTGAACGGTAATGGAAACAATGGGGGAAATAACAACACCAACACTGGTAATAACAACAACAACAACGGAAACAACTATGGGGCGCGTGGTAGAGCATTTGTGATTGGCTCTGGGGAAGCGAGGAATGATAACAACGTCGTGACGGGTACGTGTTCCTTGAACGACACTCTCGCTTCTGTTTTATATGATACTGGTGCAGACTATAGTTTTGTGTCATCAAAACTTAGCAGACAACTAGGGATAGTTCCTACATTACTCGAGACCCCGTACTCTATAGAACTAGCTGATGGGAAGCCTGTTGAGGTAACCCACATTCTTCGTGACTGTAGGCTCGAACTAGATGGACATTTGTTTGCCATCGACCTTTTACCTATCACCCTAGGAAGCTTCGATCTTGTGGTTGGCATGGACTGGTTGTCCAAGCACCACGCCGAAATTCTCTGCAAGGAGAAAGTTGTTCGTATTCCCCTCCCCAGTGGGGAACTATTGTCTGTCCAGGGTGATCGCGGTGGTGCCATGGTGGGCATCATCTCTTACTTGAAGGCCCAGAAGTGCATACGGAAGGGCTATCCAGCCATATTGGCTAACATTTCTGACACTCGAGCCGAAGTCGAAACAAAAATCGAGGACATCCCGGTGGTTCGAGATTTTCCAGATGTATTCCCAGAGGAGCTGCCAGGACTTCCACCGGTTCGCCAAGTGGAGTTCCAAATTGACCTTGCACCAGGCGCCGCCCCAGTTGCGCGTGCACCATACCGCCTTGCACCAGGCGAACTTCAAGAACTATCTACCCAACTCCAAGAGCTATTGGATAGGGGTTTCATCCGACCTAGCTCTTCACCGTGGGGAGCCCCAGTCTTATTCGTGAAGAAGAAGGATGGGAGTTTCCGTATGTGCATCGATTACCGGGAATTAAATAAGGTGACAATTAAAAATCGCTACCCTTTACCTCGCATAGATGATCTATTCGACCAACTTCAGGGGTCGAGTTTTTATTCCAAGATTGACTTAAGGTCGGGGTATCACCAACTGAGAGTCCGAGAGGAGGATGTGCCAAAGACAGCTTTTCGAACTCGTTATGGGCACTATGAATTTTTGGTAATGCCCTTCGGGCTGACCAATGCACCAGCTGTGTTCATGGACCTCATGAACCGGGTGTGCAAACCCTATCTAGACAAATTTGTCATAGTGTTCATAGACGATATTCTGATCTATTCCAAGAGTAGGGAAGAGCACGAGCAACACCTACGACTGATCTTGGAACTTCTGAAAAGTGAGCAGCTATATGCAAAATTCTCCAAGTGCGACTTCTGGATTCGTGAGGTCCAATTCTTGGGTCATGTGGTGAACGAGGCAGGAATACAGGTCGATCCCGCTAAGATTGATGCGATTAAAAGATGGGAGGCCCCTAAGACTCCCACGGAGGTTCGACAATTCCTTGGCCTTGCAGGTTATTATCGCAGATTCATTCAGGGATTCTCAAAAATCGCTCAACCCCTAACTGCTTTGACACAGAAGGGGATTATCTACAAGTGGGAAGATGCCCAAGAAGCTGCTTTTCAATTACTAAAAACTAAACTTTGCAGTGCTCCAATATTATCACTACCTGAGGGTACGGAGGACTTTGTGGTGTACTGTGATGCATCTATCCAAGGGCTAGGGTGTGTTTTGATGCAACGCGAGAAGGTGATCGCTTATGCTTCACGACAACTAAAAGTTCACGAGAAGAATTATCCCACTCACGACTTGGAACTGGGAGCGGTTGTCTTCGCTCTCAAAATTTGGAGACACTACCTCTACGGAACGAAGTGCACAATCTTCACAGATCATAAGAGTCTTCAGCACATATTTGATCAGAAGGTCCTAAACATACGGCAACGACGATGGGTCGAACTCTTGAATGATTATGACTGTGCTATCAAGTACCATCCAGGGAAAGCTAACGTAGTAGCTGATGCCCTGAGCCGTAAGGAAACGAAACCCAAACGTGTGCGGGCCTTACAACTTACCATACACTCTAATCTGCCTGATAAAATACGTGAAGCCCAAGGCGAGGCCTTGAAAAAGGAAAATATCGGGTTGGAAACATTGCATGGTGCTGACAAACACCTGGAACTGAAGTCGGATGGGCTTCAGTACTTTATGGATCGAGTCTGGATTCCACGTTCAGGGGATCTTAGACAACTAGTGCTCGATGAGGCTCACACATCTCGTTATTCGGTACATCCCGGTTCGGACAAAATGTACCAGGACCTCAAAACTCTCTACTGGTGGCCAAACATGAAAGCAGAGATAGCCACTTATGTTAGTAAGTGCTTGACTTGTGCGAAGGTTAAGATTGAATATCAGAAACCTTCAGGCCTACTTCAACAACCAGAGATTCCGATGTGGAAATGGGATGGGATTTCCATGGACTTCATTACGAAGCTTCCGAGAACAACAGCGGGCCATAACATGATTTGGATTATCGTGGACCGCTTAACCAAATCGGCCCACTTCCTGGCAATAAAAGAAACGGACTCGTTAGAGAAGCTGGCGAACCTATATATCAAGGAGATAGTCTCTAGGCATGGGGTGCCTACTTCCATTATATCTGATCGCGATGGGCGATTCACTTCTCGATTCTGGACTACTCTCCAAGATGCTCTAGGTACTCGTCTCGATATGAGCACAGCCTATCACCCACAGACGGATGGACAAAGTGAACGTACCATCCAAACATTAGAGGATCTGCTACGAGCATGCGTGGTGGACTTTGGTAATAACTGGGACAAGCACTTGCCCTTAATCGAGTTCTCTTATAACAATAGTTACCACACCTCGATTCAGTGTGCGCCTTTTGAGGCACTTTATGGGCGCAAGTGTAGGTCTCCTATCTGTTGGACTGAGGTTGGGGATAGCCAACTAACAGGTCCCGAACTCGTGCACGAAACCTCTGAGAAGATAGTGCAAATCAGAAACAGAATGGCTGCTGCTCGTGATCGACAGAAAAGCTACGCGGACAAACGTAGAAAACCTTTGGAGTTCCAGGTTGGGGACAAGGTTTTGTTAAAGGTATCACCTTGGAAAGGAGTGATACGCTTTGGGAAACAAGGGAAGTTGAATCCCCGTTATGTTGGACCTTTCGAGATTGTTAAAAGGATTGGTCCGGTAGCTTATCAGCTGAATTTACCAGACGAACTCAGTGGAGTGCATAATGTATTCCACGTCTCAAACTTGAAGAAATGCTTATCCGATACGACACTGGTAGTGCCGCTGGAGGAGATCCAGGTGGACGACCAGCTACGGTTCGTGGAAGAACCAATGGAGATTCTTGAGCAGGGCGTCAAGAAACTCAGGCAAAGCACTATACCTATCGTGAAGGTACGGTGGAATTCCCGTCTAGGACCGGAATACACGTGGGAGCGCAGAGATCAGATGCGGCTCAAATATCCACACCTCTTTTCTGAACCTGAACCTGTGCATAGATCAAATGCCGAACATAAAGCAGCTCGCTCAAAGTGAATTTCGGGGCGAAATTCCTTTCAACTTGGGGATGATGTGACATCCGGAAACCAAGCATACATTTTTAGCTGGCTTTACTGTTTACTTGCTGAATTTCGGGACGAAATTCTTTTCAACTTGGGGATGATGTGATACCCCGAAAATTCAGGTTCTCACTTTAACTAAACTCTAGTTACATTTCCTTGCATTATACTTAACTAGGGTTAGTTAGATAAGACATACGTGCATGGTTGTGAGTCAATGTGTGATTGCATGATTAGTGAACCTCGGACGTTGGTGAAAAACAAACTTATGTGAAAACCATACGTGATTATGTGAACCTAAACCGAACACGTTAATAGAAATCATTAAAAGTGGAGCATGAGGTTGATTAGGGTCTTAATGCATGGGGTTACACTTGTTACGGTCCGAAATAACGAAAACGTCGAAGGATAACGCGTCGGGAGACGAAACGAGGCAAGAGCGCGCCACCCGGTCCTGTGAGCGGCCGCTCACAGGCACCGAGCGGCCGCTCAATGAGATCTGACGGGTCTTAACCGCCTCAAACCTATATTTAAGCATCCTAAACTCCCATGCAACCCCCATACTCAACCCTAATCGCCCCCTTACTGCCCCACACGAATATTTCACTCAAACAACCTCTGCTAAGGCTCAAGATCATCAATTGGGAGGCTCCAAGGCGCGCGATTGATCGATTGAGAGAGCTAAGGGTATATCTTACGATTTCTTATGCTTCTATCTTGTGTTTTCATTAATAACAATCATATAATAAGTTTGTCCAGGTCTGAATGAGTTTATAAAACATTAAAGCATGAATCTTTTTGAAGATTAAATGGATTAAACATACTCATAAACGCTTAGTAACATCGTAGGATACTTGTTGCGCAAGTAATTGGTGTTTTGATTCTTAAAGCTTTGATCTTGACATGTTTAATCATAGAATCTGATGAAATAGGTATTAGGAATGTTTTGTGTTGATGATTGATGAATGTTAATAGTTTTTGTGCACACGGTAGGCGATTAAAGTATGATTTAGGCGAAACAAAATCTGGACAGAATGGTTAGTCAAAATTGTAGGAGCTGTAACACGGCTCAAACATAATAATTTTAGTGTTTTCTTGGCATGGTTAGGTCACACCTGGTCTTAGCTTTTCATAATGGGTAAAATCATGTGTTTTGGACGTCGGATGAGTCGTTTTTGGAATTTTAATTGATTAGGGGTCATATCAGATTTTCGGATTTGTAAATTGGGTTAACTTTAAATGGTCATAACTTGAGATTTACAAGAAGTTAGGTTATGAAATTTTTACAGTAGGTCAATACTGGAAAAGTAGAGCTTTTCCAAGTGGATTCATCTCGTTTGGATGAATACACAATTTTTAAGAATTTTCCTACTAAACTGACCTGTTGTGGAAATTTTCTGAACACTGCTGTGTTGTACGAATTTTTATAATTTTTGTGTTTGGAATTAAGACAAAACAAAAATAGGTATTGCCAAGTGAATCCCAAAGATAATTCAGTAAAAATTTGGGAGGATAACTCACTGGTTTACTATTTTAAATAAATTCGTTTTGATGGCGCACAATCTGTCCTGAAAACACAGATTGTGTATTATGTGCTTATGTGATTACTTGAGGTCTTAGGTGATCTAAAATTGACATATAACGGATGTACACATGTTTACGACACATACGGGCTGTAGAAACTAATTATAACCAACTCATTCACCAACGAGTCCGTAGGGTTTACTATTGCATGTAGAATCACTAGGCGTCGCATACACACTTTTGAATATTTAAAACGCCTTGGACAAACGAGTTATATGGTGTAATAATGTTACGCCTATACTCACGTAGTGACACTGTTATTAGGGTGTCGGTAGCATATAATATTTGCTGTTCGGATTCTTTGCTTACGCGATAAGGTGAGTTTCACTACTTTTTCTCAAAGCATGCGTCTCGGGTTGAGACCACATTGGTAACGTTTTCTAGTCTATCTTGAAATAACTTTCTTTTACACATCCCGGGTTTGGGGTGCATGGTTCACGTGGTGAATCTATTTTTACTAATTCATGTATATGTCCTTGATGAACTAAACCAAACACATCTTTTAAGTCCTTCAAAATACCGAATCAATTGCCGGTTGGGCAAGCGGGTTAATTAGTTGATAGCGCTATTAGGTCTAACAAACCTCACATCGTGCTGGGAGTACGGATGTGAACTATTAGCTTCAAACATAATCATTGTCGATGGACAATGATGCAAGGCAACTTTATCCCGGTTATGGGAACTTGTTCATTAGTAGTTCGGTATTCGCCGGTTTTAGTTATCATGAGTGGGCTAGCTACCCCTGACATTTGAATTAGCTATTGTTTACAGGGTCTGAGGGACCAACGTTGTACACTTGACTTTTGGGGTTTTGAGAACCTACGTTATTATTTACATCGCTTACTTATATAGTGAACTCACCGACTTTATGTTGACACATTTTAGCATGCTTTGCAGGTCCTTAGGTACGGAGCACGTTTTAGGGCATGCATCATTCGTGTCTTGGGTTATGGATATTTATTATTTCGTACTTTTAAACTTTGGTTTTGGGCGCGTTGTCTTGCGCAGACTTTTGCAAATGTTTTACTTTGTTTACGCTTCCGCATTACTTTAAATTGCTTGGTTAAACTTTGAAACTTTTTCTTAAAAACGAACTAAATGGTTTGGGCATTTAGAGTCGTTCATGATACTTATGGCTATGGGTCCTGGTTTGTCATGCACCTCGCGGTAAAACTCCGCAGTGGAAATTTGAGGGTGTGACACACCATTGGTCATATCTCGCTACCAAGGTAATAATCCGATTCATTAATCTTTTGTACGTTGTATTCCCTGGTGAGTTTCGCCGGAGGAGTTGTTTGTTCCTCTTGTTCATTGCCGTTTGTTCGACCCAATACAGAAGAGGAACCTTTGTTTAGAATTAATACCTCTTAATTCTTATTCGGTTTTTTTTTTTAAAAAGATAAAAATATGTTCTTCTGTTATTTCTTTATATATATATATATATATAAATATATTTATACACTAAAGTCAATTCATTACTTACATATTGACAAACGATTTCATATATACTATTATTTTCTAAAATCTGAATAGCATATTTAAGTTATTTTGTAAACTAAATACATAAATAAATTCAATTGCAAGATATTGAAGTTTTATTCTTATACCGACAAGATAGTCTTATTATTATTATTATTGTAAGATGATTCTTACACACACTAATGGTTCTATATCTACTCATTAAATAATTAAGATTTGTTTTAAATGGTTTTTGTAATCAAAAATATCAAATAGTATAACTAACTAATTGCGTAACATGGTTTGAGATATTATATACATGTATATTTCCTTGACTACAAATGATTTGACCCGACTACCAACTCTATAATAAATATTATGCTTTTAGTTTTATTGTCATGCATATATTTTCTTTTTATTTGGAAATCTTGACTCGAAAAAAATAAAAAATAATATGTATTATTAAAATTAATGAAGTAATTAAATCAAACGTAATATGTTATGCACGAACGTTATGGCTATAGATGCTAAAACATCACTCTTAATTAGGTGCAAGCATAATTCGTTGATTTCCGCAAGTTCATCACAAACAATGTGAGTATTTCCTATCCCCTTTTTGCTTTTAATCATTTTTGGGGTGTTACATGTACACTATTACAAATTTCAAATACAAGTTTACATTTTAACAATACAATTCTAGTACTATGTGCATTGCTTACAACGTGCTTTATGCTTAGACAATACATGTGGAATGCATTTGTACTTAGTGAAATCATTAACATGGTACAAGCCGACCTTAACATTGGATAGCGCTATTTGGATTGACAACCCGCCTAGGTTGATTCTCCCCCTTTTTCATCAGAGAATCCGTGGCCACTGTTAAGTTATTATCCATTTATTGGATGAGTACACCGCCGTTCATACAGTACATTATACAGTCACAGGATTGATTTCGCTCATTTGTATGATACATAGTTTACATATTTGCACTGTAGCTTGCACTTGAATTGTATACCTTTTTCAACTTACTATATGTATTAAAATTAGGAATGCTCACCAACATTTCTTATGTTGACCAAACCTATTTTGTACATGTTTCAGGTGCAGTTTGATATAGTACTATAGCATGGGACTTTTAGTGCTTGTTTTTTTTTTAATAAGTTATTTCAATTTTCATGTTTCATTCAGACTTTGTATTTTTCGTTTCCATGTAAGACAATTTGAATTATTCAATAATATATTTACATTTTAGTACCATGTGCTTTTGAACAATCGTCACTACGTGACACCTCGATGATTCCGCCATCGGTTGGGGTGTTACAGATTGGTATTAGAGCCATGGTTATAGGGAATTAGGTTATTAGAATGCCTTTTAGCCTAGTCTATAACCAAGCTTACATTCATGAGTCCTCTCGTGTTTATTTCTCTTTATCCTATTATTTTCTTTCAAGATATTCTCACTGTGATTCTTTCTCGTTATTCTTTCGGTGTGTTGTTTAAAGAAGAAGATACTCGTATTTCACAAACGAAACAATATCACCAAGTTAGGAGTGACATCCATACCTTGGTGATTAGTTTCACCCCTCTATATGTTATTTATCTTAGGAATATATCTTTGAGATAAGAGTGACATCCACACCTCAAAGAGTGTTTTCTTTCAAAAAGGAACTTAACCACTAAGTTGGGAGTGATATCCTTAACTTAGTGATTGGTTTCATCCCACAATCGTTTTCAAATTTGAAATACATCTTTGAGTTAGGAGTGAAATCCAAATCTCAAGGATCTATTTTTGTATCTCATTTTTAAACTCGTTAAAGTTTTGGAATTCACTAGTGATGGGGCACGTGCAATCTGGAAGGGTGAGCGCCTGTATCCTGAGTTTTCTATCTAGGCTTGGTATTTCGTATAAATCCCAATCAGACGAGGGACCCGTATACCTACCTGGGAACTCTTGGGATGAGCATTCACTTATAGGCTAAAGTACGCCCCCACAAGTCACTAGGAAATTTCAAATACTTGAGTTGGTCAAAGTTTCCTATGGAAACAATTCCAATGTTTTATATCATTGATATTTATGTTTGTTTATCATTTAAAGATTCCATTTAATCACTTGATGTTTCATATGCCATTATTCATTGATCATTCGCTTTTGAATCCCTTATCATCATTACTAAAACTTTTGTTCGATATATTATCGCATTAAAGCTTACACTATTTCACTTATGCTCATGATTTTTACACTATAAGGTATTACTCGTTTTGCGTTAAAATATTTTTACCCACGACTTAAGTTTTAAACTATGTGTTTAACTTTGATCACATCGTGATTTTAGGAATGTTGCGTCATCATACAGTTAAAAATGAACATGGTTTTTCCAAACTTATTATTTCAACCTGTTTTATACCTTCATGTTTACAAACTTACTTGATCGAAGTCACAGTATATCCTCATATACCTAATACTAATATTGCTGCACCCAGTCTCCTAAGCCATAGCCAACTACCATTAGTTAGAACTTCTTAGTCAGACTAAACTCATACATAAATGCCTACCTACACGATACGCACTAGTACACTACTCTCTAAAACGATTAATTTGACAACTTATTCTATAAGTCTTTTCACAAAGCCTATTCGCCAAATTAGAACACACTTTTCATACACCTTGTGCCTTGAAACAAATAGCCCGCTATGAGCCCAAAGAGATGCCTTAACGACCCTGCAAATAAATGATCTTTCAATGTATAAATTTCGTAAAAGTTTGAAAATTTAAAAGGTTTCAAGTTTACCTAGTCTTAACGGGTAACAATTCGATTTTCTCAACATTTCATAACAATTAAAAAATTTCTGACTTTTCAACCCACAAGTTAAATAAATGTTTAACTACAGAAAATTTTATTTTCCCAAATTCGTCAAGGCATCTTGGATCATTCATAACCTTCACATCATTTTAAATCTTGGTCTTTCGAAATACATTAGATTTACACACACTTCATGAAATGGTTTCATCTTGTATTTTATAAACTTGCATTGCATATTTTACAAATCAAATGTAAATCTGCATGTTTTCATATAACGTATCCAATATATGTTTTCGGGAGGAATTTGCAACTAATAATATACCTTATAACATTTTTCAAATTCGATTTCTCGTAAACACATGAAAATATGTACCTACGAAATCTTTCCAATTGAACCTGTTTTGAACTTAAAACATTCTTCGGTTTCCAAAAAGTTATCCTCATACCAGTAGACTATACGTCTGTTCTGCGCACTTTCATTTACAGTAAATTTCATTATTTTTTTTACACCATTCTATTTATAGTTACGTTCGTACATTATCTTATTATATTTTTGTATTATTCTTTTGTTGGTAGTTATTTTCACGCATTATTCGTAACTATTCTCGCACTAGTTATTAGTAGTTATTCTTACAACACTATTTTTGAGCATTAATTTAACTCGTTTATTTTGATTTACTCGAATTACGTTATGCTATTCTTTCAATCGAAATTTTATGCTATACTTATATACTTACATGAACGCATATTCGGTATGCATATTTTTTTGTTTTGTTGTGAGCAAAACCATGTTATACTTTACATTATTTTGTTCATCATCATGGCCAACGAACATACTAATTGATAGCTCGTATG
Organism: Ambrosia x helenae; assembly: GCA_030844895.1. Taxonomy (NCBI): domain Eukaryota; kingdom Viridiplantae; phylum Streptophyta; class Magnoliopsida; order Asterales; family Asteraceae; genus Ambrosia; species Ambrosia x helenae. The sequence goes on from CM061223.1 coordinate 101,006,680, forward strand.
AGATCTAAGCCAGTTCCCATGTACGACTCGGTTCAGAGTATTCCTCTAACTCGAGGGGAACAGTGTAATCCTCAGAGTTTATCGATATGGTTGTTTAGAGACCAATGATGTGAACAGAAAATTTACCGGTTAAGGGTGAACCCGAAATGTGAAGAACCCCTAATCGTGTCTTATACTTACACATTAATCCCATTACGGTTAAAGGGTGAACCTGAAAGGGGAAGAACCTTTAACCGCATCTTATACTTGAGCAGTATCTACTACTTAACACATTTTGGTTGCACGCATTGTTTCTTGTATTACTTATGTTAGTGTTATGAAAAAGCATAGCACCCCAGTGTAAGGTAAATCGATGATTACGGTCCGGAACGCAATCATGGGTTTACAGGTACATGAGGGTGGTGTGTAATTCTATTTAGGCTGTTGGTAGACAATTAGTACGAGGCCAAAGTATCGGGAGTGTGGTGGGTTAGCTGCGGTACACCCTATATATAAGCATAAACGATACTGCGGGAGCGGACTAGGAGTCGGACCAAGAACCTACCCATTACTACCTCTTCAATAGGTCGTTGACTAATAGTTAGCATTTTTTGATAAAGAACATTTTACATAAGCTTCAATTAGTTTTGTTGGAGCCTTCCTTGCTGACCACCTCTACAGTAAACCTTAAACTTTGTATACTCTTACACTCTCTGCTAATCGAAATCTTGTTGCATGTCCTTAATAATGTTCGGTCAGAAACCATTCAAAAGTAGGGGAGACTGCTTCATTAGTACTTCTGCCCTTCACCAGTTACACATTCCCAAAACCTTTTTCATTTACAATCTCAAGTTCCTAACCTCGGGTCAAACGTCAAAGATATTCGCTTTAAACACTTACTTCAAAATTTGTCAAATCAACTCATGCATTTCTTTTAGGATTCCTAAAACTTAAAGTTTAGTATTTTGCTAGATTCTCATTCTCCTTGCTATTTCAGACGAACCTAATCCAATCCTTAAAACCCACATATATCAAATCTCTTATCAAAAATAATCAAAACACATTATTCCATAACCTACAAATTCATGTCGTGCATTAAACTCAAAACCACAACTGCCTTACTTTCTACCCAATTATTCTCAAACCTTAACTTCGGGACGAAGTTCCTAAAAGTAGTGGAGACTGTGACATCCGTCACTATTCACAATCAATTTTGTACAACTTTAGTCCCGCTTGTTTCTTATATTTACATATCTAGTCCTTGTATTTCAAAACTTTTATCAAAAAATAAAAATTCGCGAGTTATTCCATTCTGAAAACATTATTCTTATAAAGTTTCATAATTGAATATGTATATATAATTCTACTAAAACAAAAATCACCATTTTATAATGCAAATGTTTTTTTTTAAATAATAATAATGATATTGTTCTCTTTTTTTAAAAAAAAAAAAGGAAAAAAATAATAAGATATATATATATGTATGTGATGTTCAAAAAAAAAAAAAAAAAAAAAATACTTATACACATTTCACACTACCTCATCACGAATCAATGTCCAGACCAATTATGCACATTTCATTCATTAATGGTTGACTAAAAATGTTACCTTTGACCCCTAAAAATGCATGTGACATACCAATTGTGTTAATGGTCCACCAAAAAACATTAACCACTAAATTAATTATCGACAAAAAAAATAGAAAGGAAAAAAAAAGGACAAAGAATTAGGGTGCAATAAAGGACAAATCCAATGAACCTGCACCTTCTCCATCATGAGAGCTGTCAAACCTTCCTTTTTTTTGGTTGTTCAATCATCAACCCAAAAATCACGGTGGATCTAAACTTAGAGCTTGCGACTCAATCCTATAAATACCGACGGGTCGATCGTATTCAAACACACCACACGAACATCTTCCTCTTGTCACCCTCGTCGTCGAACTTCGTAAACCACCTCCGACCACAACAAAGTTCCATAACCACTCGCACTAGCTGCGAAAGATCAAGAAAACCAGACAAACCACTCCGACACTACCGCCACAGCCGTTGTTGCGCTTCTCCACCTGCGTTACCTCAAAAAACAGTTACGCGACCCCCCTTCCGTTAGACCAATTCGCACATCCTGGACCGAAGAAGGTGTCTTCATCCTTTTCCGACCACCACCATTGGTCATATCTCGCTACCAAGGTAATAATCCGATTCATTAATCTTTTGTACGTTGTATTCCCTAGTGAGTTTCGCCGGAGGAGTTGTTTGTTCCTCTTGTTCATTGCCGTTTGTTCGACCCAATACAGAAGAGGAACCTTTGTTTAGAATTAATACCTCTTAATTCTTATTCGGTTTTTTTTTTTAAAAAAAGATAAAAATATGTTCTTCTGTTATTTCTTTATATATATATATAAATATATTTATACACTAAAGTCAATTCATTACTTACATATTGACAAACGATTTCATATATACTAATATTTTCTAAAATCTGAATAGCATATTTAAGTTATTTTGTAAAACTAAATACATAAATAAATTCAATTGCAAGATATTGAAGTTTTATTCTTATACCGACAAGATAGTCTTATTATTATTAAGATGATTCTTACAAACACTAATGGTTCTATATCTACTCATTAAATAATTAAGATTTGTTTTAAATGGTTTTTGTAATAAAAAATATCAAATAGTATAACTAACTAATTGCGTACAAGGTTTGAGATATTATATACATGTATATCGATTTGACCTGACTACCAACTCTATAATAAATATTATGCTTTTAGTTTTATTGTCATGCATATATTTTCTTTTTATTTGGAAATCTTGACTCGAAAAAAATAAAAAATAATATGTATTATTAAAATTAATGAAGTAATTAAATCAAACGTAATATGTTATGCACGAACGTTATGGCTATAGATGCTAAAACATCACTCTTAATTAGGTGCAAGCATAATTCGTTGATTTCCGCAAGTTCATCACAAACAATGTGAGTATTTCCTATCCCCTTTTTGCTTTTAATCATTTTTGGGGTGTTACATGTACACTATTACAAATTTCAAATACAAGTTTACATTTTCACAATACAATTCTAGTACTATGTGCATTGCTTACAACGTGCTTTATGCTTAGACAATACATGTGGAATGCATTTGTACTTAGTGAAATCATTAACATGGTACAAGCCGACCTTAACATTGGATAGCGCTATTTGGATTGACAACCCGCCTAGGTTGATTCTCCCCCTTTTTCATCGGAGAATCTGTGGCCACTGTTAAGTTATTATCCATTTATTGGATGAGTACACCGCCGTTCATACATTACGTTATACAGTCACAGGATTGATTTCGCTCATTTGTATGATACATAGTTTACATATTTGCACTGTAGCTTGCACTTGAATTGTATACCTTTTTCAACTTACTATATGTATTAAAACTAGGAATGCTCACCAACATTTCTTATGTTGACCAAACCTATTTTGTACATGTTTCAGGTGCAGTTTGATCTAGTACTATAGCATGGGACTTTTAGTGCTTGTTTTTTTTTAATAAGTTATTTCAATTTTCATGTTTCATTCAGACTTTGTATTTTTCGTTTCCATGTAAGACAATTTCAATTATTCAATAATATATTTAGATTTTAGTACCAGGTGCTTTTGAACAATCGTCATTATGTGACACCTCGATGATTCCGCCATCGGTTGGGGTGTTACACTACGGCTAAGAACACACACACACAAGACAAATGGTTTCATGGAAATGTAGATGATGTGCTAAAAGTAGTTTAATAAAAATAACTAAATTAAACGTAAAACTAGACACCTAGTAATACTCTAGACTCCCTAAAACTAAACTACTGACAGGCAAGTGAACCTATCGACTCTAGTATAGCTAAAGTAAGTCCGGATATCGAACCCACGAGACACTAATGGAAAACGAAAACTAGCTCGATTACTTATCCTAAAACTGACTAAATTTATTATTTTAAAGGGGGTTTTACTAAAAACTAAATTGCAATAAAATAAAGGTTAACTAAGATTAACTAAACTGAACTAAAGACACGAACTTAGCTGAGCCGAATTCAGATGATGACAAGACACTACCTAGACCAGACTCCTAACTATGCCTGATAAGCTTCTATGGTTATGGAACTGATTTGGAACCGGGATCTTAAAATACTAAACATCAAGAATAAACTAGACACCCTCGACCCTTCTCAAGGGGAAACCCTAGAATATTTTTGGGCTGTTAAACTACCGGTTGGAGTACAAACCCTCACAGGTTATCTAACTCTTATGATCGAGTACCCGCTAGACAATCTACGTCACAGCGCGAAAGCCTCAGTACACTAGGTGCAAGGGGTAATTATTGAAGCCTAGATCTAACTTGATATGCAGGAGTTGAAAGGGAAACTAGGTAGATCTTCTCACAAAGCCTCTAACCTAGCAATTTAACAATCTAGACATACCAACAAGTCCTCACCTCACAGCTATTGAACTTGGAAGAATACCTAAAATCTTCTAACCACCAAATATCACTCCTATGGTAAACTCACGACTATTGACCATAATCTAGTTGCTACACAAAGTCTGCAACCTAACTAGCACTCATACATGAAAGACATTCACAAAAGTGCAAGTGGAGTGAATAAATGACAATAAGAAAATAATAAATACGCATATACACCAGATCTAGAGAAATCAAAATCTTTACTGAATCATAAATCCAAAACACGTTCCAAAAACCATAGAAAAATCAAATCAAAACATAGTTATTTGTCTTAGTCTAGGTAGCTATAAAAGTTTTAGCCACAAATCATTTTGAAAAGAGAAACAAAGTTAAATAAAAATTCAGCAATCATGGTCTAGAACAAAGATAATAAAGGAACGAAGAAACCGAATGGTTGACACCCGAGTACTCAATCCCTGGCCTAGAACCTTTGATCCCTGGCTTGCCTTCTCTCTAAACTTGCTGTTGTCCTCTTCCTAAAAAGAATAATAATATGAAGCTCTCCTCTCTCCGCGGCTTCTGTCAATCTTCCGCTGCTGCTTGTTGTTCCACCCCCCACAAATTAATGTTCGCTCCTTCTTTCTTATTTCCTCTGTCTTGAGCCCTATTTTGTTTTTTTCTCAACTTTTGTGGGCTTTGGCCTTTTAATCCATGACAAAGTCACGATTCTTTTTCTATTTCTTTTTCTTATTTATTATTATTATTATTATTATTATTATTATTATTATTATTGTTATTATTATTATTATTATTATTATTATTACTACTACTCTGTGCTCTAGACTCGGGTGTTCTTGACTTGACCACAGTTGCTCTTTTACGCTCCAAAATCCATGAACACCTACAAAATATAAAATAAATAAATAGTAAATAAAACGCAAAACTAATAAAAATCTATAAAAACCTATACTAAATAAAATAGACCGGTACAAGCCTAAAACTAATAAAAACACTATCTAAACGACTCGAAAACTGTACAAACTTTACACTGGAAATAGATGTATTTTACAATACATCAAATATCCCCACACTTATCTTTTTTTCGTCCCTGAAAAAGAATTATGCTATGGAATCACATTTAGGTTTACATCCAGTTTCAAAACATAGGTTACTTAATTAATAATCTACTAACGTGTTGATTGCGATTGCAGGTATATTGATCCTCTTAAACCCACACCGGTTTCCAAGCCCCTTTTTATTTATGTTAAGTTCATGTTGATTAGTCTATCTAGGGTCTCACTCAAAGGAAGCCACAGTTCCTCCTAATCCTGCCTCAAGCTTATGAAGCTAAAGGAACGACCAATTGACCATTTCCTAACCGTCTTATGTAAAAAAAACAAGAGAATTGAAAATCACTTTCTTTCTTTTTTTTTTCTCAGCATACTTAACTCAAAGGGTGTGACCAATCCAAGTCGCTATCCCAGTGGCCAGGCACCGTAAGCTTCAGCATTTTTTTTTTCATCTCAACATACTTAACTCAGAGGGTGTGACCAATCCAAGTCGCTATCCCAGTGGCCAGGCACCTTAAGCTTCAGCATTTTTGCTTTGATTTCTAATAATTTTTTTTAGGTGATTAGAAATTCTAACGGTTTTCTACTTATAATGGTGCTTCTTATACTATTTTTGGCGGTTTTGGTCTCCCCGTTTCTCCTAGATGAGAACCCACAAAATAGCATAACATAATTAATTTATTACTTTTCAAAGGAAACCTTTCTACCGGCCGAGCCTACCCACATATCCCAAATCAGACACGTTTTCAATCAATTTTAATCTCTTATTATACATACTATTTGAAAACTGGACACCTAACTTTACCTATCATTTTCCATATTTTATATAATGCAAACTTCAAAATCAGGGACTTTTTTTCAGTTTTTTTTTTATTTTTTTTTTTATTTTTTTTTTTTGGACTCAAAATGACTCTATATACAGATTAAACGACAGTTTCCCATCCCAACATTTAAACTCTACATTTCCCTCAATGTAGGAATAGAAAACAACTTAAAACAAAAAATAAATTCCAAATACAAAAAATAAAAAGACGAGGGCAAATTGAAAAGGACTTAGCTGGTTAATTTTTCTTCGTAAGCTCTAGTCCAATCCAGCTCGATCGTATAGCATTTTGGTCGCGATCGGCTCTGACACACTGGTAAACTCTAGGCTTGCCTTGACAAATGATAAACAGCTCTGGAATCACCCGAATAGAGACTGAGTACGGGTGGTGCAATCCAAACCTGCGCAAAACGAAACAAACAAAACCCGAGCATAATTCTGAACCACACAAAAATAAAAAGACTCAAACTACTAACTTAGACTCATAATATAACAACAAACAAGAAGACGTACCTGCTTGGCAAAATGGCGGTGAATGGTGGTAGAACCAAATGGGTAGAAGAAAAAGAAAAAAATATATGGTTCTCACTCAACGTGAAGGACACTGGTGATCACAACACGCGTTGCAAGCGAAAAAAAAATATAACTTTCCGGGGTAATAGCTGGTCGCATGAGGCGAACAGGTCAGCCCAGACTCCTACATTACGTGAAAAGCCTTTTTTCACAGAAAGTTAATTAATTAATTTATTTTTTTTTAGAAAAATTCTCTTTTTATTACCCAAACCTTTACCAAAACTCCCACTCATAAATATATATAAAGATGATACATGGGATCCGCTCATAGTGAAATTTCCTCTACCTAAGCAAACACGCAAACCTGCGAACAGACTCAAAGACACAAAGATAAAATAAAATAGAAAGATAAAAACCTATGAACAACTATCGAAAGTCGGACCACAAATAAAAAAATGAACAGCTAGGAAAAAAAATATATAAAAATAAGTTTACAAACTCTACAGAGCCTCCCCACACTTAAACTTTATCAGGGGGCTTCTCTTTTATCTGGACCCGATCTAACCCGTTTAATTCCACCCGGTTCTTATTAAAAATTGAAGATTTATTTGTGGAATTGAAAAATAATTTAACCATGCTTAACGGGTCAAACCACCAAAATTTAAACTTACCTGGAATTAACCGGATGCGTGGCATGTAGCAAGAAGACTGATCGTGCTTGGCTTTCACTGGCTTCTTCTTCTCCAACTCGTGCCAGCCGTTGATCGTCTTTCGGTTCCGGTCCTTTCTTTTTCTCTTCCTTGCCCTCTCCCGTGGTGTTGTTGATTTTGAAGTTCCTTCTATTACCGCGGGCCAGCTATGGTGCGCTTCTTCTACCACCATTTCCATAGGATGATCCCCACACTTATTTCTTTCATCTGGTGCAGGTTCAGTCATGTCTGTCGGTTCACCTTCAAGTAGGGCATCCAGGTATGCCATATCTCCATCGGGATCAGACTCCCATACTTCTTCGGAAATAGGTAAACCATCTAACTCTAGATCTAAAAACCCATCCTCTTCAGACAACAACGTTTCACTAACCTCATTGTCTTCCTCTACACCAAACATCATATCAATGGAATCTCCCAATTCCACTTCTTCTTCGGTCACTTCCCTCTGCACTAACGACCTCTGATACGCCGCCCATTCTTCTTCGTCGTCCTCTTCATCAGAGTCACTCCCAAAATCATATATAGTAACCTGTGGCACCGGAGGTGGGACTTCAACGTCCATTTTCGTCTCCGTGATTGGGATGATCTCTTCATCTGACTCATCTGCGTATTCCATGATTGGCTCATTCCCTTCTTCTGGAAACGTTGGAAACAACTCCCCTCGAGCATTCATGTACCCAAGGTAGTTGCCCTCCTTATCATATGTATAACCCACTTTCGGCAGCTGCTCTTGCTGAACCTTTTCTATTTATTCTTCTTCTTTTAACCTTCTAGCAATGTCTTCTACTGTTCGTTGAAGATCTAAAAGAGCAGCCTGTCGGTCTTTTATGAGGATATTGTGGTTTTTTAGGAGGGTGTCCTGCTCTGCTAACATGTTCTGAGTATTGGCATCCTTAGCAACTAGTAATGTCAACAGACTCTTGATTTCACTCCAATCATTACCACTATTCTCACAAGAATTGCTTCCAGAAAATTGATCAGGATACTGATTAAAATGTGGCTGCTGATACGAGTCATCATAATAATATGTAGGACCCCCCTGTGAATAATATGGCTGCAGCTGCACAAAGGAATTAGCACAATAATGTGCAGAGGACCCCTCATATTGTGGACATAAAATAGTAAAATGGGGTCCTCCACAAATCTCACACATATTTACAGACTCAAAAGAAACAAAAGACACATAAAATTAGACTCCTACGACTCATTTTACAAAAAGACAGACTCAAAACAAAACACAAGTAGCACTGATATGGCAGATAAGTGTAATCAAAGCTAGTAAACGCAATCACCAAGAGTCCCCGGCAACAGCGCCAAAAATTGATGTGCTAAAAGTAGTTTAATAAAAATAACTAAATTAAACGTAAAACTAGACACCTAGTAATACTCTAGACTCCCTAAAACTAAACTACTGACAGGCAAGTGAACCTATCGACTCTAGTATAGCTAAAGTAAGTCCAGATATCGAACCCACGAGACTCTAATGGAAAACGAAAACTAGACTCGATTACTTATCCTAAAACTGACTAAATTTATTATTTTAAAGGGGGGTTTTACTAAAAACTAAATTGCAATAAAATAAAGGTTAACTAAGATTAACTAAACTGAACTAAAGACACGAACTTAGCTGAGCCGAATTCAGATGATGACAAGACACTACCTAGACCAGACTCCTAACTATGCCTGATAAGCTTCTATGGTTATGGAACTAATTTGGAACCGGGATCTTAAAATACTAAACATCAAGAATAAACTAGACACCCTCGACCCTTCTCAAGGGGAAACCCTAGAATATTTTTGGGCTGTTAAACTACCGGTTGGAGTACAAACCCTCACAGGTTATCTAACTCTTATGATCGAGTACCCGCTAGACAATCTACGTCACAGCGCGAAAGCCTCAGTACACTAGGTGCAAGGGGTAATTATTGAAGCCTAGATCTAACTTGATATGCAGGAGTTGAAAGGGAAACTAGGCAGATCTTCTCACAAAGCCTCTAACCTAGCAATTTAACAATATAGACATACCAACAAGCCCTCACCTCACAGCTATTGAACTTGGAAGAATACCTAAAATCTTCTAACCACCAAATATCACTCATATGGTAAACTCACGACTATTGACCATAAACTAGTTGCTACACAAAGTCTGCAACCTAACTAGCACTCATACATGAAAGACATTCACAAAAGTGCAAGTGGAGTGAATAAATGACAATAAGAAAATAATAAATACGCATATACACCAGATCTAGAGAAATCAAAATCTTTACTGAATCATAAATCCAAAACACGTTCCAAAAACCATAGAAAAATCAAATCAAAACATAGTTATTTGTCTTAGTCTAGGTAGCTATAAAAGTTTTAGCCACAAATCATTTTGAAAAGAGAAACAAAGACAAATAAAAATTTAGCAATCATGCTCTAGAACAAAGATAATAAAGGAACGAAGAAACCGAATGGTTGACACCCGAGTACTCAATCCCTGGCTTAGAACCTTTGATCCCTGGCTTGCCTTCTCTCTAAACTTGCTGTTATCCTCTTCCTAAAAAGAATAATAATATGAAGCTCTCCTCTCTCCGCGGCTTCTGTCAATCATCCGCTGCTGCTTGTTGTTCCACCCCCACAAATTAATGTTCGCTCCTTCTTTGTTATTTCCTCTGCCTTGAACCCTATTTTGTTTTTTTCTCAACTTTTGTGGCCTTTGGCCTTTTAATCCATGACAAAGTCACGATTCTTTTTCTATTTCTTTTTCTTATTTATTATTATTATTATTATTATTATTATTATTATTATTATTATTATTATTATTATTATTACTACTACTACTCTGTGCTCTAGATTCGGGTGTTCTTGACTTGACCACAGTTGCTCTTTTACGCTCCAAAATCCATGAACACCTACAAAATATAAAATAAATAAATAGTAAATAAAACGCAAAACTAATAAAAATCTATAAAAACCTATACTAAATAAAATAGATCGGTACAAGCCTAAAACTAATAAAAACACTATGTAAACGACTCGAAAACTGTACAAACTTTACACTGGAAATAGATGTATTTTACAATACATCAGTAGATAAAACAAGGATGATTGCTCCATTCCCAAGGTTAAGAACTTGCCTCTTTGGGAGGGATTATAATCGGCCAAAGGAAGGAATGAGTGCAAGCTATGGATAGTTGTCAACCTTACCCAAGATTAGGAAAGAAACAAAAACCTTAATCCATTCCTTGATGAGTCAACATATCCCTTTAGTCCATATCTATCTATAATCAGCTAGAATCAAGGAGCACACAACCATTCTTAAGTCACTATCTTTCATTAGTCACTTAAACAATAGCAAACTTCAAGAAGCTAGTTCATGCCTCTTTTGTTTTGTCCATACACTAGCCGATCCACTATAAATAGAGGCCACATCTCATTCTCAATTGCCATTCCAACACATTCTTTCACTCTCTAAAACTTTTGGGTATCTCTCATAGAAGCCGAAGCCTTGCAAGAGCTTGGAGGAATCTTGGAGACTATCCAACCTTCAATTCATCTCTAGGTAAGATTCCCATACCTTTGAGTTATATTCTAGTCTAGTCTACCCTATTTAATCGGTCCTAGTTGCCTTAGACACATAAACACATACACATTGTCTTAGATCTTGCTTAGTCTTGCACTAGTGAATCTATTGTTGTAACATTACAAGCAATCGGCCCATGTTACACCTCTAGAAGGCCGAAGCTACACTCTTGTGCCATGTAGATTACATATATCACCATGGTTAGCATCTACTTTTCATAGGACACCCACTTGATCCAAGCTTAAGGATTTAGACTAATGTAGTGATCAAACTAACCTATGTTCCACGAAAACACCCCAATAACACTTCCCAAGCCATTACTAAGTCCAAACATACCAACTTTATCCATGTTACAATCAGCCTAAGGCCCTAAGTGGTTCTTTGTAATCAGACATCATCTAATAACATGTGTTAGCAAGGTTAGAGCATGTGTTAGCCTCCATTTAGGTGTACGATTTCCCTAAACACATGTTAAGAGAACTATCCTAATCACAAACACATAAAACACACAACTCCATAACCAAGTCCACAAGTGTCGGGTAGACAAATTGTATGACAAAACTTGTGATTTACCATGCTTTTAATAAATCATAGGGCAAGTAGTGTCCGGACAATAGTAGCTACGTAATTCAACTCCACTAGATCACAAGCATCTCTATCAGGTGAGTTTCACTACTCTTTTTCTCAAAAGCATGTGTCTCGGAAGGAGACAACTTTCTAAACTTTTTCATAGTCCGGTTTGGGACTACTTTTACACATCCCGGATTTGGGGTGCTATGATTCACAGGGTGAATCTGCTTTCTCTAATTCATGTTTTATGTCCTTTGTGAACTAAACACACTCTATCACTCTAAAGTCCTTATTATATATTGGGTTAATTGTTGGAGGCAAACGGGGTATTAGTTGATAGCGCTATTAGGTTGTGCAGCAACCTCATGCTTGCGTGCTTGTGTCACGGGCATGAAATTTTGATCACTCTCTTAAGGAGCTGACCAGTGTTGATAGACACTGGTACTAAGGCAACATAATGAAAGTTAACACACTGTATGTTCCCAATAATCAGTTGTTTAGTTACAATGAGTGAGTTAGCTACCCCTGGCATGTGAATTAGCTACTACTAAAAAACATGGTCTTGAGGACCTACGTATTTACTTAACTTTGTGAACTCACCAACTTTATGTTGACCCACGATTATTATACCTTTTTGCAGGACACTAGTTCGAAGCATGAGTAGGGCATGCATCATATAGCACCATGGGGATATGAATACTTATCTATTTTCGAATGTTTAATTATCTATTACGAATTCGAACGCGTTGTTTTACGCAGACTATTTGGATAACTATTATCTTTAAATTTCGCTTCCGCAACTATTGAAAGATTTGATTATCTATGAAACTTGTTTTACAATAACGAACTAAATGGTTTGGGCATTTAGAGTCGTTCATGTGACTTATGGCTATGGGATCCTGGTATGTCATGCGCCTCGCGGTATAAACCCCGTAGTGGAAATGAGGGTGTGACATTAACCTCCAAGCATACTCTAGGCATAACAAACCGGCAACTCTGCCAGAGGATGACCAAGGGGAACATGTCACAGTCCCTAAGGAACCAACATCCTCAAAACCCATTCCTAAAAAGCCAAAACAAATCAAACAACAAAAATCCAAACCCACCAACCCCAAAAGAAAAGCAATTTAGGAAGTTGAGATGCCTGAAGCTGCTAATGTGCAATCTGCACTTTCAAAAGATGTGACTGAAACTTCCTCTCAGTCTCATTCATCTCAAACACTAGAAAGAGCACCAATATCCATTCTGTTTTCAAGAAAGAAACTCAAAAAGACAATATCTACTGACCCTTCTTTCAAAACAACTAAACCAACTGAACAAAACCCAACTGCTGATCCCATAACTACTGACCCACAAACATCACCAGTAGTTGAGATTGCTAATATTCTCTCTGGGATGAAACAACACACTCCATCTGAAAATGTCAATCCCCACATAAAACTGGGGATGAAAACATAGAAATGGACATTGATGTTAATGTGATCAGCCCTAACAAAAAAGATGAGGAAGGACCAAGGCCTCTAAGCCCAAACTTAGATTCCTTAGGTATATTTGAGGCTTCTACTACTCCTATACCATCCAGTGATGGATTTGAGGATAGTAGTACCATAGCTAAGACCTCAAATGTGGCAACTACTGATGAAGGCCCTGTGCCTGAAGTAGGAAAACCTCAGTACCAAGAACAAGAGGTTCATGAGACAACTAGGTTGGGCCTAGCTTCTGAGACAACTGAAACTGTTCTCATTGAGGACTATGTTAGTGATTCAGATGATTCCATTAATTTGGATGATGGATCAAAATCTCCACAAAATGAATTGACGGCTGACTGTGAAGGTCCTGATTCTAATGTATCTGTACTCAAGGAGACAGTCACAGAAGAACAAGTTAAATACCTCTTAAACCCCAATTCCCCAATAGTGGCATCCCTAGTTCACACCGAGGATCACCCCAAAACACACCATCCACAATCACAAAAGCCTACCCAATTCTCTGGGTCATCAAGCATAGACCTGAACCACCTATGCAGCCGATATGGTCCCCTATATCAGATGGTACATCAACTTATATCTGATCGTCTCAAAGACTTTACAACTGCTATGGAGTTAAAGAACAACACTCAAATTGTAATGATTAACAATGCCATTGATCACAAGCTTGGTGAATTGTCAAGAAAGATGGAAGACAACAGAGCCCATCTATCTGGTGTAACACCTCCACCTCCATGGTTTCCAGAAGTGGAGGAAGCCAAAAAGGGGGAGATGTCAAAGGAACCTGAAACTGTGTCTCTTGAAGCTTCAAAAAGAGCTAGAGAAGCACAAAATCTCAAGGAATCTCAAAAATTAACTGCCATGACCAGACAAGAAAAAGCTCTGAAAGAAAGAGAAGAATGGTATAAAAAACCAAGAGAGTCCTTAGAGAAAAGGCTGAAAAGTCTACCCAAGACCATAGTGAAGCTGTTGCTGAAGACAAGACCAAAAGTACTGAAGACAATCCTTCAGTAGTTGATGCTGCTCAAATCAACACTTCAGTAGTTGACAATTCATGCACTGAACCAAAACAGCCTTCTAAAGCAACAGAAACAAACCCTGCTGATATTCCAAAGCCTGTTCCCATTTCTTCTATACCAGTAATAGAAGATCAAACAGAAGAAGAAGAAATGACAGAAGAAAAAAGAATAAAAGCAGAAAGAAAGGCAAAGGAAGATAAGATATGGGAAGGTTTAGAAGCAAGGGATGACTTGAGTCTAGATTACAAATCTATGAACAAAAGTTAAATGAGTTGGAAGCACAAGAAAGACTTGCTGAGCAAACTCTCCTTGTTGCAGAAGAAAGACAGCTGATGACTTATATCAGCAAACACAAAAAGACAAGGAAATTCTCACTCAAGGGACTTTCAACTGAAGAACTAACAAGACAGGCAGAGCTTGTATCAGAAAGGATGGCCAAAGAGAAAGACAGAAAGTTGAAAAGAGCCCAAATCATTCAAGAATTAGTAGAGAAAAATTATGGTTCAAAGCAACAAATATGTAAGTGGAAAGAAGATGCACTTTATAAAACTTACAAAAAGTTCATGGCTGATAGACTTGCAATTCCGGAGAAATTCAAACCCACACAGCCTGCTGCCAATAAAAAGTCAGGGGAAAACTCAAAAACACACTTCAAGATGGTTCTGCTTGAGAAGAACACCATTGTTGAAGATGACTTCACTATTGAAGAAAAGCCTTTGATAACACAATATAGGGATCCTGCAACATTTGCCTATCAATTGCAATAAACCATCAAACAACAAAAATATACCAAGGTAGTCACTGAACATCACATGCCTATTTCAATAGGTGATACATCTGGTACTGTGATAGTTAAAAATAGAAGGAGATCCAATCTGATCAATGCTGAAAAAGAAAAACCGCCAACATCAGACCTATATTCAAACCTACAAATTGTACCATACAAAGACAATTTCTTCAAATCCAAATCTCCAATTGTCAAATGGTGCTTCACCCACAAGTCCAGTTCCGTGATTCTAGAAAGAAAAGACTGCTCAACATAAGTCCTTCATAACTTGACTGAATTGGAAAGATTATCTGATGAAGATCTACTAACCATTCATGATATGATACCAGAAAAAGGACTACTTTTAGAATCAAAGGTCGGAGAACTCAGACATCAAACAGTCAATGAAATCTGGAGAGTTCTTGACTTAAGGAAGAGAGGATCGTATAAATAAAGATAGAATCATTCTGCATTTACTGTTATATTCATTTACTATTGATTTTCATCTTTACTTCCTAGTTCATTGATTGAGGGGGAGTCATAACTCCTGTTAGAAAGTGATGCTTAAACTTGAACACTTTAATATTCCGCTGTGCAATTTACTTTGATACATTTATAACACACAAGTGTTCATGAATAAGAACTGTTAAGTAGAGCCACTGATCCAACAGTGTGTGTGTATAATATATATATATGTATATATATATATGTATTCTATATTATGTTTTATGTACTTCATTGTATTGTTTGTAGGTAAGTGGATCTAAGTTTAAATTTTTAGTTACAACTGTTTTTTTTTATATGTAATTATGTTTAGTCTATTTATATCTAATTCTGTTATTTGCAAATTTAAATCTAGCTATGTTATGTGCAATTCTTGATTCTTTGTAGGTACCATATATTATTTCTTGTTTGACTGATGCTAAACTTGGTTCGAAAGGGACTCCCAAATGGACTTTCACATAAAAAGAATGGAACGAAAAAGCTTCATTTGGATGACAGGTTAATAAATATGATTTATACTTTTATATTTATAGTCGTTGTTGACAACTCGACATAAAAAATACGTCTTTTGCCACTGTTTAGCGTTAGGTGATGACGTTATTGTTTCCATTAAATGTTATTTCTTTTAGTTATTCAATTTTTTAATCTAAACATTAGGGTGCCAGTTAGTTTAGAAAAGGTTAATGCAATTGTTTGCCATATTTTTTCTTTGATATTGTGTAAGTTTTGATGTTTTTATATCTTTGGTTTTATCTTTAGGGTGTGAAATACTTGTGATTTTGTACACTTTATCCTGTTTTTTCATCATATTGTTCGTTTGATCCATTAATAAGTTAGCTCATTTTAAATCCCCCTTTTTGTAGGAAGCCTATTGAATCCTAAGACCTTTTGTACATCTATCTGACTATATGAAGGGGCCACATGATGTTATTATATATGGAAGTATGCATTGCACATGAGTATGGTTATTGGATTTTGACTTAGTGGCTTTAAGGTTTACTGCTTATAGTTTTAATCTCCATCATAGTAGCATCTTAGCTCAAACTATAACTGAAAGCCATGATATTGCTTGCTATGGCGAGCACCAGACCAGACTGATTGAATGTTTTATTTTTTTTTTCACTTGGAGTGATGGTGTCTATCTTCTCATTTGAATTGTCGCATTTGCACATGGAAGTTCTCTTTTCGGGTTTTCACTTATAGAATATGCAAGTTTACTGTATTTTTTGTGTTTTTTGTGTTGCATGTATACTTTCTACTTATATAATGAATTTTATATATTTCTTGAATTCATGGCCAATTTGAGCAATGGATTGATTTCTCTTCTTATGACATGATTTACAAATGTTATCTCATTATCATCTTATATGCATTGTTAATCTTCTTTTATGGGTATAATGATGTGTTATGTCTTTTTTTCTATTTCTAGTTTGGAACAGGGAATGAAGAGATTCATGAAGATTTAATAATGGTATGAATCTTTTAAGAATTTATTTGTCTACCTATGTTACTGATGTCGACATTATGATATTATATGCTTAGCATTTAATTCTCAGATGTTAAGTTTTGATAGTATCACCTTAGAAGCTGTGAATGAAGTTTCCGATTCAATTGGGTGTCCATCATCTTCCTTCCTACATTTTGACAAAGAGTTGCTCACAGGTAATTTTAGGCATATTAATACAAATAATTGATTTTACAACATGATTAAGAAGGCCTTATATTTTGACAAAAAAAATATTAATTAAATTTTGCATTTAGATTGATTTTTTTCAACTTTTGAATTACTGTTGACAAATTTGGTCACAACTTCCATCTTTAAATCCTTCTACAGATCGTTTCGTTAAAGCTTTCTACCCATTTGACCCGTTAAGAGACTATATACCATAATGGTGCCATAGATTATGGGTAGTTTATAGCAACAATGCTTGATTCACATACCAAGGCAGTGCTAAATTCCATCAGGCTTGCTATACGAGAAACATTCCCAAAATCAAGGTGAATATTTAAATTCAAAATATCTAGTTTGATGGAGTCATTTGTACCATTGGGATGGTTCTTTTCTCTGCCATCAGACATCAGGAGCCCATCAAGGATCTCAACCCATTTTGGATCATTATGTCACATTTATGATGAGAAGTTTAAGTTGGAGGTGAATGATATATTTAAAGGAGGTGTCAATGGCTTGGTTTTAGACCATCTTCGGTCAAGGTTGTCTTCTAGGTTACAAATGTCTCGAATTCGCTCAAAGGGTGAGATGGATGTGATTGCAGGTATGCTTACTATAATCTGTTTGTATATTCGTGTTACAAGGTGCAATGAGTGTTTATTGTTTGTTGTTTAATGTTTGTGCTAGGTATTTTGATCATTTCCACATTGACAAGTAGATTTGTTGGACGCAGGGTAGATCTCCCTTCTGCAGGATATGAGAGGAAGTTCACAGGGGCCTCCTTCTTGGTTGAGATCTTTCTGTTAAATTTGATTTTTATCAAACCTTAGTTTTGTAGATTAAGTAACTTTCGATCTTTGTTATATACTAGTGAAATTTTTTCATCAGCCGCATTGCGGCGTAAACCTAGTCGGTATCATTTCGGTTAATTATGGTATATATGTATAGTACACACTCAATATTGTAACCAAAAGAGATAATAGTGAACATCGACACCAGTAGTATTGTAGCAATATTGTTCGAATGGTCTCGGGTCGTTACAAAAAAAATTATACCAGAACGCATAAAAACAAATAATGGTATTGGTAGCAAAGTGGTGAATCTTGGCTATATGTGTTTAGATGACTTTATTATTGAGGATGCTCTCGAAAATGATGCCAACCCTGATCATTTCGGATTGCAGATCCAATCAAGATGTGGACCGAATTTTAAAGGGGATGTTCATCTCAGTCCTGTTAATCGGAAAAAGACTGGGATATGCAAGGATGACTCGGAAAAAGATTGGGATATGCAAGAGTCTCTTAATGAGGCTCTAAACAATTTAGCGCTGAATGATTCAGCATTCAGCATGTTTGTTTCAGTTTTTGAATGAAATGGTTAAGGCTGAATCATTAAGACTGGGATGTAGCTGAACAACTAAGCACTAAACCAATAAGCACTTAACTAGATTGAACCTTAATGAGGCTCTCCTACCTATTTGGGACAAGAAAACTAACCATTAAGAGGTCCAACTTAATGATTCAGCACTTAACCATTCATACATCTTAATGATTCAGCACTTAATCAACCAAACATCCCCTTACTTTTTTATTTTAGAGGGCATTAAGGATTGCTTATTTAACTCCAAAAGTGCTTTTGTCAAAAGTGATTATTGGCTTATGGCTTTTTGAAAAAGAATTTTTAAAAAAAGTTGGATTAACTTTTGTGGTGAGAAAAACCAATAAGTCAATAAGTTGCTTTTAAAAAATGTCTGGTTTAGCTTATTAGTGCAAAATGACCAAACGCCAAATGTCAAAAGCCAAAAGATAGGATTTCTAAATTCTTGAAGACAACTTTTCCACTCTTATTGAAAAGCCAAAACCAAAACTAAAAGTGCTTTTGGTTGACACAAACAACTTGTTAACTTATTGGATTCTTGGAGAAGTCAATAAATGATCAATAAGGAGTTTTGAAACTCAATCCCAAACACCCACTTATTGTATCTCATATTGAATTTGTATTATATAGGTTTAAAGGCGATAAATCTTCCCAAATGACGACAACCATACTAATTTTCTAGTCTTTTGGTGCGATTGCAAACCGCTATATCTTGTTCGAAACCCCTTCAAGCCCCTCCACTAATTTGATTCGCTCCAAGAAAATAGGCCATTTTCTCGCCAAAATCATGCGTGTTTATTTTCACGCAAAAAGCAATTAGTGAAGGATAATGCCCCGGGGCGGTGTGCGGGGTTTTATGGGGCAAAGAAAACACCCAATTTCTTCTCCACTATGGGTGGTCTATGAGTGTGTATATATTTAAACCTTATTATAATTGTATGTTGGAATGTGTGTGTTATTTCAAATTCAACATCAAACATATGTTATATCGTTATGTTTATAATTGTTGATGTTTCTCTCAATCATAATGTCAATTTCTAATATCTTTTGTTTTTTAATTGTTTTGTATCTAGCGTTAATTTACCTACTAATATATCACCTATTTCCACCCAAGATCCCAGCCTGAGCATAAAAGACATTGAACAAAGTTGGGCTGCCTAATGGGCTTGTAGCTTTGTCGATGGGCTGATCAGGAGTCCAGATAGTTGGAATCGAGCCTATTATAAAGGTGTAGCTGGGCTGATAAAGTCTATTAATGAGTAGTCAATAGTCCATGGCCTATGAGTGCCTGGTCCATGGTCCAATATTACACTGCCTTGTTGTATTCTGTGTATTAAGAGAGAGCGTTCAGGTCACTTATTCATCATTCTAGAGAATTCCCATCTCTCACCTAGGATTTCTTCTATTTCACTAGTTTGTGATAGATCATCTCTGATTGTTTGTATTCTCTTGCTTCTTTCATAGATTCTATGAGTTTAGAGTCTTTATTGTTGAGCGTTGAGAGAATGTTGTTTAGATAATTAAGATGATGATCTGTTAGTGTTGAGAGGATTGTTCTTTAGTGTATTTCTTTAATGTTGTGTATGTTATTGGTTAACATCTTGATGTGTTTTTTGTTATATGTTGATCTTTGATACAAAATTTGACATTGTATTTATATTTAATTTTATATCATTAACATTGATTAATTAAGTGCATGTTAGTGTAGGCACATTATTGGCAACATTCTAGCCAAGATCACATGAATTACAAAAGATGAACCAACATCAATGCCTCACGCTACACTTCCATGATGCTTTGAGTTATGCGCGCCAAACAACACCGAGAGAGGCACACGCAAAAGAGGGACGAGTATTTGGGCACCCGACACTTGACTTTAGCAAATCATGCCCAACCCTTTAAGGGTATGTTTGGCAAGAAGTTTTTAAGAGCTTTTGTGAGTTTCAAGTTTTTAAGAAAAAACTCACTCAATAAAAAGCTTTGTTTGGTTGAAGGAGTTTGAAGCTTTTAGGTTAGGAGAAAACACTCTATGTTGAAAAACTACTGGTACTAGCGTTTAAGAAAAAGCTACTACTAGCTACAAGCTTTTAGTGAGTAAATAAATTAATACCCATTCTATCATAAAAAAAAATAAAAAAACATGTATACAATCTAACCTATTAATATATATAATTCATTCAGTAGGATAAAAAACTTGCATTAGTTTGTCATTGATCCGTGTAAAGCATATATACATATACAGTCTAATTAAGATGAAAGAAATACCACTAAAACAAATATGTAGAATACCATATAATTCTTTATTGCATAATTGTTTCTTGACAATATCAATATGTTGTCTAAATCTTCATTATATATATATAAAATCCATTATCCAATATCAATTATGTTTGTAACTTACAACAACTTTTCTTTTTACTACATATGTATCCACACACATCTATATTACGATAGCATTCGCCACAACAACACCACGAGTTAGTGTCTTTCGATTGAACACAACGTGGAGTACAATCTTTTGGTGGTGGAGCCCTGAATGCTCCCATCTGACGATGTTCATTTCTTTCACCTATAGACCGACCCAAAGGTTGAAGATACTAATTAGGATGTATAAATAAAAAAAACGTAACATTATAAATGGTTATGCGTGTTGAACTTACACAAATGAGACATTAACACCAACAGAAAAGCTTATACAGAAGATCGTTGCATGTGATTTCATGAGCCCTGCCATTATATGACGATTATATTACTCTATTAAACAGATGAATGATACGGGTTCTTATTATCATACTAGTGGAGACACAACTATATTTATATATATGTACAATTGAATAACATCTATTATGCATGTTCATAGATTTTGCTTAAATCAAGGCATTATTTATTGTTGTGATATATGTCTAATAAAAAAGCACAACTTTTAAACAAATTAATGTTTATAAGAATGTCTTAAAAATATCTTATTCACACATAATTTGACACATCTATACTTCTCATAAATTGAGTTACTTGTCACAAAACTTTAGTGAATGAAATCATTGTTTTCAGAACTGGATCGGATGTCAAACTGGTATCCTTACTGGTCCACTAGTCTAACCTGTTAGACCGGTTGGATCGAATGTAAGAAACGGACAGTGTCGTAAAATTAATGGAGAAAACAAAACAATAATAAAAAATTCGTTCAACCCCTTAAAACTTGGTTCAAACGGTCCGACCGCCGGTTCACTGGTCCAATCCCCGGTTCACTGCACGCCCGGTCCAATACCCCGACCTAGACAGGTTTGATCCCCGGTTCTTGGTCAGACCGCATGCTTCGGTCCGGGTTTCAAAACATTGAATGAAACAATTAACTAAAACTGGTTTATGTAATAATTTGATATGTTTATGGGTTTATGATCCAATATCTATCACTCTCTCTTTATTTATATATATATATATATATATATATATATATATATATATATATAATAATAATAAAGCAATTGAGGGTGTGTACACATAACACTTAATGAGACCATCATCAACCTTGAATTCGCTCCAAAACTGTTAAAGTTTGTTTTTTCTCTATCATGTGCTTAACACATGCACTTTCCCCCAATAATTAAATGTTAAATACTTTTTTATAGGACATTTAAAAAAATTACACCGAATTAACGAACGTTTTATTATATTTCCAACGAATACCATAGTGCTACAAAAAAGCGAAAACACGACTGTGTACAGTAAAACAACATAATTCTGCAGCAGAATAAACATAATATGATATTTCGTTTGTCCATTATGTTATTTTCGTCCGTTTATTGAGTTTTTCAGTTTTGATCATTGTGTTTTGCTGTAGATTGTACATGTATTCATTATGTTTGTGTTCAAGTAATTCATTAATCATGTCTAGGTAAGTCACTAATCATGTTAAGATCGTATATATGTTTTTGAACCTACTATCACATATAAGATTCGACTAACTATATATATATATATATATTCACAGATGTAGTTAGTTTGGTGAAAGTCTATTTTTTTAGATTTTGATTGGTGCTACTAGGAACATTGATTACAAATGTTGCTAAGCCGGTTAGATGTAGTTAAATATTTTAAAAGTTGAGATTATCTAAGAAGTGCCATTGTTGTGTAGTGGTTCTTGAGTGTTGTTGGTTTGTGGTTGACACTGGTTCAAGCCCAAGCACCCACATCTTTTTCTTTATTTTTGCTTTTTATTTGTTTTATATTTCATCTTCTTATTTATTTTATTTTATAAAACACATAAATACCAAATAATTCATAACTAATTCATTTTTGATCCAAAAGTTATAAAAATTTGGTACCATAAACTTAAGTTCCACATTTTTAATTTTTGGAAATTTATTTATTTTCATATTTTTATTGAATTAAAACTTTTTAATAATAATTAATTCATTAAAAATTCATTTTAAATGATTTTAACCCCAAAATTTTGAGAAATTATTTCTAAACATTAGGAACTGAAATAAAAATTATTTGATCAGAAAATATTTATTTTCATTGGTTTTCCTATTTTTAATCATTTAAACATGATTTTAATTCATTAAATCAGTTTTAAATAGAAATAAATTGAGAAAATTTATGGGAAATTTATTTTCGTTATTTCTCATCAGAAAGTACTCATTTTTCACAAAAATATTATTTTTGGATCATATCTTGTATCTTTAGTGTTATTTATTGTTAATTAGACATAATTAATCATTCATTTAATATTAATATTTAAAATCAGTTAATGTTTTCCAATAAAACAGAAATGCTCCTATGTTTAAAAGCCATAATTATCAATTGGTTGAAGCAATGGAGTAACTCATAATTATCTGTTCAATAATTATTAATTATTGAAATAATTACAATTATAAATAAATTTTTTGTTTGTCTTAATTATTCGAAACATATTTTTATTCGAATATTCAATTGGTAATATTTAGACTACCATATCTTATTCATAGACTTTAATCATATTATTTTGGCGTACAAGTATAAGATCAATTTAATTTATCTTAGAAACCCTAATTCCCCAAATCGCCTTAGCAGACCCTAATGCCTTATATTCTAGACACCTTAGACTTTTAGATATTTCCCTTATTAGTATTCTTAAATTCTATAGGTAGAATTCCTCGGGAATTCCCAGCTCTTTAACTCACGACAGCTTAAGTTGGATTTGGATCGCCTTCGCAAACTGTGAGTATACTTATCCCCTTTTTATCTTTGTACATTTTTCGGGTGAAACATGTACATCTATGAAACTTACACTTGCACATAGTCATAAACGTTTTTACATACAATTCATATACATGTTATGCCATGAATTCTTGTGCTTTATGATTAGACATAGACGTAACATACTTGTGATCATTACATATTCATAAATGTAAACGGAAACATATTCATATACATTTGGGAACCTAGTGGGAAGTACCTAATCATGTGGGAAAGGTAAGTACTAATGCGAGAGGGAAGTCCTAGTTCTCTCGTAGTGGAGAGTACCTATGCATGTGGGAAGGAAGTACCTATGTGTGTGGGAACTCCTAGGTTATTCTTAGACTTTGTCATCATTGTGGTTTGATTTTGATTTGCATTGTGTGCTTACGTGTTTACCATATTGCCTTGAATGAATCATGACACTTGAATTGTGTAAAACATCTTTATACCTATATATTATACGTATACAAACTAAGTGTACTCACCAGCATGATTGTTGACGTTTTATTTTGTACATGTTTCAGGGAACACTTGATGATTGTCACTTAGGCTTGGACTTAGACGTAAAAAACAAGTTTTATGTATCGTTTTGTTCGAGACTTGATGTAATGGGTTGACTTTGATTTTTGACTCTTAATCATAAATTTGATTATATTTACACTTTAGTACCATGAGCTTTTGAACAATCGTCACTACGTGACACTTCGATGTTTCCGCCATCGGTTGGGGTGTTACATTATTCCTCGATCCTTCATCATCGCTATCTCAGTCTTCACAGTGTAGTCAATGTTGCTTCCTTTCCTGACTCGGTGCTTGGCTCTTTGTCGTATAGCGCCCTCCTGGATTAGCATGGTGTACTCAAACTGTGAGTGAGTCATATTCTTGCTGCACCTGCCTTCATGAGACTAATTTCCACACTTGATACATCTTTCATACCGTTTGGCCCGTCTATTAGCAGCACTATTTTATTGTCCACAGAAGGGTGGATTCTGCTCTATCTGTCGCCACAGTTTTCTTTCATTAGTTGTGTTCTCAAAAATAATCTGAATCAGCTCTGGAGGCAGACGTGGTTGAGCGAAGTGGAAGCACACAAGCAAGTGCTTATCCAGCGGATGAATCCTGAGAAAGCAAGGGGGAAGCAAGAGAGATATGAGAGATCACAGAGAGAATGTAGAGAGAGGGAGTAGAGAGCAAGAGAGAGAGAGAGAGAGAGAGAGAGAGAGAGAGAGAGAAGAGAGAGAGCATAGTTCCAGTTCATTAAGTTCTCACCAGTCAAAGACCAAAATTTTTAACTTTTCACATCTTTTATTTGCTCTGGGCTCTTGTTGGGTCTGCTGACCTGGAGAAGAACAGATGATTGGAAAGCCTAAATATACTACACAGTTGATCCTTTATAATAACAACATTTACATGTTGCTTCTCCCAACTGCTGGATCAACTGCTGTTACAAATGTCTGATAGATAACAACTGCTGATCAAAGTACTGAAGACTAAAGGTCTGTTGGAGCCAACAGCACTTAGGCTACAACAGATGATTCAAGACCATCAGAGTTTTCCTATCAGCTGTTTACCTTTCAGAGTTTTCCAATGCAACAGTTATTTGTATCAACAAATGTTTTATGTTGTTATTCTGTTAGAGGTCACTGTTTTAGGTGATGTCAGCCTAGGTCATCAGATGTTTAGATTGTTTATAAATAGAACAGTGCTTGTACTGTTCTATTCATCACTCAAAACATTCTTAGACAAACAATCACAGAGTGATCAGGCTAAGGGGGAGTACTTGTACAATCGTTGTAATCATTTGATATATGAAAGCATTCGATTGAAAAACATTTATTCTCTTGTTTTGATTTATAGTTTATCATTCCGCTGCACTTTCCATTTATAATTCACTTCTTTCATTACTCTTATTACTTAAACAAATCAAAACAATCAAACTCAGATCCTAACAATTGGTATCAGAGCTTGGTCAATTAAATTCGATCTAACCAATCAATTTAATATAAACAGATCAGCTCACAATTATTGATATCGTTTGTTTGTCGGATTGAAAATAGAGTAATAGTTTATTTTCGTTTCAACCGTTTTTAAACAGACTTTGTTTTTGAAACAATCAGAGAATGGCTTCAATCAATCATGATCCACATAACACTGGCATGAATAACAAGCAACCGATGCTTGTCAGATCAGAATACAATATCTGGCAACGTCGGATGAGCCATGTTCTAGCTCAACAGAACACTGGGTGTTGAAAGTCGTGTAACACCCCAACCGATGGCGGAAACATCGAGGTGTCACGTATTGATGAGTATACAGTAGCACATGGTAATCCATATTTTAATTGAAATAAATATTAAATTGCAAATATCCAAAAATTGAAATACATAAGAGTTTTGAATGTGGAATTCTATAACATCACACAAGAATCGAGCATGCATAGACTCCTTATTTTCTTCATAAATACTCTAATCTTCAAGCATCATTATCACCTGTTGAGTTGTAAAAATGGGGGGGGGGGGTCAACTAGAAGTTGGTGAGAATACATAATCCATGTTAAGCATATAGTTTAAGTATAAAAGTCTAACAATTCGTATGTCTATCGTAAATTTAAGTCTACATGCATAGTATAATATGTTGACATAATCAAACCTCCGACTAGTTTAGGTCCATCCCGTCATCTACGGTTCACCTTAGTAATATGTTGAACGATAACAATCACCCACGTGACCTATGTAGGAGGTACACGTATCCGGGTGGGGTTGTCAATCCAATAGATCTATTATTGAGTATCACCGGCTTGGCCATAGCTAATGATTATGTAAATGTTGAAACTCGTTGAAACTCGTTGAAACTGTTGACTAATACATGAGGCAATAAAGTTTACTACTAGACATATATGTTGAATTGCTTAAAATTGTTGCAAGTATAAAGAATCGCATAAACAGGATTACGTAAACTCACCTTGGTATAGTTTTTGGTATTGAGAAATAGTATAAGTGTATCCCAATAGTTTGCCAAGTGTTACCCTATGTATAAGGCAACAAATAAGTCTAAGTCTAACTAGTTTATAAGTATATCCTAGGGTTTCGATTTGGGGATAACCAATTGTTGAATTTAAAATAAAAATGTTAATTAAATAAAGGGAAATATGATAATTAAATAAAAGAAAGTCTTTTTATAACATTTGAATTTAGAATGTTCACAATAATGTGTTTGAAGTATAAAAATAATTTTTATAAAATTATTTCCTTTAAAATAGATTTTTAAAATCTATTTATTACAAATTGTCAAAATTTAACATTAATATTCAAAAATACTAAAATTAAAGAATTATTATTTTAAAAATCATACTTCTGTTCTAAATATTTAAAAATAAATTGTATAAAATTTTGGTGCAAAAATAACGAAAATTGAATTTATTATGATTTAATTATGATTAAATCTAACAAAAATTGATTAAAAATATAAAATAAATGATTTTTCTGAATTAAAAATTATTTCAGTAAAGTTTAACATTGTAAAAACATGGGATAATTTTTGTAGAATTTAATAAAGTTGTTTTGATATTTTAATGGATTTTTATAAATATAATAGTATAAAATTGATTTAATTATTATAAATATTAAATAAATGAATTTTAGGAAAATAAAAATTGTAAATAAAATTTTTAACTCAGATTTATTAAATATAATTTTTTTAGAATTTATAAAAAGGTTTTATTATTTAAAAATGAATTTATAAGTTTTAAATGAAATATATATATAAAATGCTTTGTTGTTTTAAAAACAGAAAAAGAAAAGAAAAGAGAGCCAGAGCCGGGACTCGAACCCGGGTAGCTGAGGTTGCAAGCCTTGGTCACAACCACTTGGCCTAGGCCAGTGGTTGTGATGAAACCCGTTTATAATTAAATAAATACACAGTGGCTATATCAGTTTATCCCCAAATCGTAATGAACGAACCCTAACATCTGCAATCACACGATTCACACATCATTGGCCCAATTGATGTTAGGGCTTTTGATGTGTGAATGCCGATGATCAAAACCCACATAAAACATCAAACTTACAGTGATGATTCGTGTACGATTGTCGGGTCAAAGATAAAAGTCAACTGTTTGATCGTATGATGATGCACAGACAGAATTGAAGAAGATTGAGGTTTGAGAGAAGTTTATGAGCGAGTTGTTAAGCCTTGGGGACGATCAATTTATAGTGTGGGTGTCTCAATGATCAAATTGGTATGTTTGACTAAGCATTGAAGTCCAAACGCGTAATATAATTAATTGGTGGTCAATTGGTTGGTAATTGGCGTGTATCACAGTCAGAAGAGGCCGATAATCACATAAATTTGCCAAGATTAGATCAATCATGAGTCAATCTTGATTGATTAGCAAACGCGTCCACACAGTTGACTTCCCATAGTCAACTGTGAGGCAATAAAATCAAGTATAAGATTAATATGTGTCCGGATCTATCCCAAGTAGATGGCTAGCCCAGTTGGTTGGATGGTTGTGTGTGTGTGACCCGGTCTTGGCGCGGGTTCGAATCCCGGCCAAGACATATTAATTTTTTGATATTTCCAAGGTTATAACATATATAATATATATATATATATATATATATATATATATATATATAGTATTAGGGTTCCAATTACGTGACAAAAATAATTATGCGCACGAGAATAACGAAACTTGACGTTTTATTAAATGCGATGGTGTAACGTACAAGAATAAATACGAAATGTTACAGTCTCCCCTACTTTTAGGAACTTCGTCCCGAAGTTGGAGTTGGAGAGTCTGGTGGAAAAAGATGTGGATACTTCGAATTCATCTGGTCTTTGCGTTCCCAAGTGAACTCTGGGCCTCGTTTAGATTCCCAACGAACCTTAACGATCGGAATGCGACTGCGCTTGAGTTTCTTGACTCCAGTATCAACAATCTCGACGGGTTTCTCGATAATGTGCATGCTTTCATCAATTTGCACATCCTCAAGAGGAACATGAAGGTTCTCATCCGCTAAGCATTTCTTGAGATTTGAAACATGGAAGGTCGGATGAACATTGCTTAGCTCCGGTGGAAGTTCAAGTTTGTAAGCCACTTTTCCAACTCTGTCAAGAATTTTGAAGGGGCCTACGTATCGAGGAGCTAGTTTTCCCTTTCTACCGAAACGAATTACTCCTTTCCAAGGGATACCTTAAGTAGTACAAGGTCCCCAACTTGAAATTCCAAGGGTTTACGACGTCTATCAGCATAACTCTTCTGGCGACTTCTAGCCTTGAGAAGATTATCCTGAATAAGCTGAATTTTGTCTGTGGTTTCCTGGATTAGTTCGGGTCCAGTAATACGAGCTTCACCAACCTCAGTCCAACAGACAGGTGAACGACATTTCCGACCATAGAGTGCTTAGAAAGGAGCCATGTTAATGCTGGCGTGATAACTGTTGTTGTACGAAAACTCAACCAAAGGAAGATGAGAATCCCATGCGCCACCAAAATCGATGATACATGCCCTGAGCATATCCTCAAGTGTTTGGATGGTCCGTTCAGTCTGACCATCTGTTTGAGGGTGATAAGCAGTACTCAGGTTCAACTTGGTACCCAAAGCATCTTGTAGAGACTCCCAAAAGTGAGAGGTGAAACGACCATCGCGATCAGAAATAATGTCCAAAGGTATACCGTGACGACATACGATTTCACTTACGTACATCTTTGCCAACCTTTCCACAGAATACTTCTCACGAATAGGTAGGAAGTGAGCTGATTTGGTCAAACGATCGACGATTACCCAAATACTGTCAAAACCTTTGGGTGTGCGAGGGAGTTTGGTGATGAAATCCATAGCTATGCTCTCCCATTTCCAGACAGGAATCTCTGGTTGTTCAAGCATACCAGATGGTCGTTGATGTTCAGCCTTGACCTTGGAACAAGTGAGGCATTTGGCAACGAAAAGAGCAATATCTTTCTTCATACCAGGCCACCAATAAGAATAACGAAGATCTTGGTACATCTTGTCAGCTCCAGGATGAATAGAATAACGAGACTTATGAGCCTCGTTCATGAGAAAAGTACGAAGATCATTACGGTCGGGAATCCACAGTCGATTTAGGAAATAAAGAAGACCATCGGGTTTGGTTTCAAGTTGAGTTTCAGCACCACAAGACATTTCATCGTACATGTTACCTTGGGTGACTGATGTGTGTTGAGCCTGGAGAATGCGATCCTGAAGATCAGTACGAACTCTCGCACATTGGAGTTTGACACGCTCTTTACGACTAAGTGCGTCAGCAACAACGTTCGCCTTGCCAGGATGGTAGCGAATTTCGCAATCATAGTCGTTAAGTAACTCAACCCAACGTCGTTGCCTCATATTAAGATTCTTTTGATCGAAGACATGTTGGAGACTTTTGTGGTCTGTGAACACCACACATTTTGTCCCATAAAGATAATGTCTCCAAATCTTGAGTGCAAAGACAACAGCGCCCAATTCAAGATCATGGGTGGTATAATTCTTTTCGTGAGTCTTGAGTTGTCGAGACGCATAAGCAATAACCTTTCCTCGTTGCATGAGAACACAACCAAGACCCTGGTTCGATGCATCACAGTAGACCACGAAATCATCATTACCATCAGGTAGAGACAAGATAGGAGCTTCATAGAGTTTCAGCTTAAGAGTTTCGAATGCTTCCTCTTGCTTAGGTCCCCACTCATAGGGTTTACCCTTGTGAGTTAAGGTAGTGAGAGGAACAGCGATCTTGGAGAAATTGGCGATGAATCGACGATAATAACCAGCCAAACCAAGGAAAGAACGGACTTCGGTTGGAGTTTTAGGAACACTCCAATTTTTCACAGCTTCGATCTTTGCGGGATCAACATGAATTCCGTTCATATCAATGACGTGTCCCAAAAATTGAACTTCCTTAAGCCAAAATTCACATTTCGAGAACTTGGCGTACAGTTGTTCTTTCTTTAGGAGACCCAAGATGGAGTGAAGATGTTGTTCGTGATCGGATTTCGATTTAGAGTAAATCAAAATATCATCGATGAAGACGATCACGAATTTGTCGAGATAGGGTCTACAAACCCGATTCATCAAATCCATAAACACTGCGGGAGCATTGGTCAATCCAAAAGGCATAACCATGAATTCATAGTGACCA
Organism: Ambrosia x helenae; assembly: GCA_030844895.1. Classification (NCBI taxonomy): domain Eukaryota; kingdom Viridiplantae; phylum Streptophyta; class Magnoliopsida; order Asterales; family Asteraceae; genus Ambrosia; species Ambrosia x helenae. The sequence continues at coordinate 101,037,559 of CM061223.1, forward strand.
TAACGTGTGCGAAAAGCTGTCTTGGGAATATCTTCATCGTGGACTCTAAGCTGATGATAACCAGAACGGAGATCAATCTTCGAGAAGTGGGTTGCTCCTTGAAGTTGATCGAAGAGATCGTCAATCCTAGGAAGTGGATAACGATTCTTGATGGTGAGTTTGTTGAGTTCACGATAGTCAATACACATTCTAAGGGAACCATCCTTCTTTTTAACGAACAAGACAGGAGCTCCCCATGGAGAAGAACTAGGGCGAATGAACCCTTTATCAGAAAGTTCCTGTAATTGACTAGCAAGTTCTTGCATCTCAGAGGGTGCAAGACGATAAGGAGCTTTAGCGACAGGATTAGCACCAGGAACAAGATCAATACGAAATTCCACTTGTCGAGCAGGAGGCAAACCAGGTAAATCCTCTGGGAAAACTTCAGGATAATCTCGAATAATAGGAATGTCTTGGATACTTTTGCCTTTGTCCTTCTTCTCTATCACGTTAGCTAAGAAGGCTGTATACCCCTTTCGTAAGTACTTTTGGGCAGTAGTACAAGACATAAGCTTAAGCTCGCCACAGGGTTTTTCACCATAGATCTTCAAAATCTCACCAGATTCGAGAGGAATGCGTATGACTTTCTCGAAGCACAGAATTTCGGCACGATGAGTTGACAACCAGTCCATGCCTACTATGACATCAAAACTACCAAGATGCATGGGGATGAGATCGATAGAGAAGGTATGATCGTCGAGGTTCAACAAGCAGTTACGAATAATAGAGTCGATCGAAATAGACTTCCCGTTAGCTACCTCTACCACTAAAGGTTCCTCTAGATTAGTGTGGGGTAAGTTAAGTAAAGGTTCAAACTTCAGTGACACAAATGACTTATCAGCTCCCGAATCAAATAATATGGATGCATAGTGGTTATTAATGAGGAACGTACCATTAACCACTTCTGTAACATCGCAAAAATTTTCAAAGTTTAATACGAATATTATTTTTATCGTTCATAAGGTGCCTAAGTTTTATTTACCGACCACACAACTTATATATATATATATACAATAATAATAATATTAATAATAATAAAATAAAATAAAAAAATTCAGATTTTAATATATATACATTTTTTTTTATTTACTTACCATCCTAAACCTTCCTACAAGCCCAAACTCTTTAAACTACTTATCAAGCCCACCTTTCTTTTCCTTTTGTAATTTCTGGAAGCCCAGCCTTTGAATGGCCCAAGCCATCAGGCCCATACCAGCAGCCCAACAGCCTGGGCCCATCTCGCTGCTTTAAAAAAAAAAAAAAAAAAAAAAAAAAAAAAAGTGCACCTGCTTGGTATCGAACCCGAGTCAGACACAAACAACAACCACGCAACAACCACCCGAGCCACGCTAGTCCTTTGTTTTAAACCCAGTTCATTTTATTTAAATACACTCTTAACCCCTTTCCTTTTTTCCTTTTTCCTCCTCGTCGAACAGCAGTAGCAGCGGGAATTATGTTTTTTTTTTGACCAAATCATTAATTTAACAATCTAACACACAAAGTATGGTAAGTTCTCGTGATTATCGGCCTAGTACGACTCGGACACACGGCAATAACAGTTAATTGTTACCAAAATTCAATCCACGACGCGTCAAAGTTAATACCAAAGTCAACCTTGCCTAATTGATCAACGATGCATCCACTATATAAATTAATCCTCTACGAAGCATCACAACTCGCCACTCAATCTTTCTCAACCCCCAATTTCTTAATCTTTCACTCTTTTGATTCATTTCTGTTCGTGTTTGACTCGAGCTTTGACTGTGCTATCTTAATCAATTCGTCATTGTAAGTGTAAATTCTTTAGTGGGTTTTATTTATCGGCATCCACACAACGAAAGCCCTAACATTAATCGGGTTAAGGATGTGTGGATTGTTCGATTGAAATTGCTAGGGCTCGAATCATATGATTTGGGGAAGAACATTGAATTTCTATATATGTTATATATTAAACAAACTGAATCTTAACACAACCACAGGTCTAGACCAAGTGGTTGTGTTGATGTTTGGATTCCCAGCAGACACGGGTTCAAAACCCGGCTGCCACAAGCCTTTGTTCTTTTTTTTTATGTTATATCAAATCTATATATATATATTACTTATAATTCATAAATTCATTTTTAAATACCAAAACCCTTTTATAAATTCTACAAAAATTATCTTATATTAATCTGATGTAAAAGTTCAATCTACAATTTTTAGTTTTCTGAAATTTATTTATTTAATATTTATAATAATTAAATCAAGTTTATTCTATTTTATTTGTAAAAATCTATAAAAATATCAAAACGATCTTATTAATTTCCACAAAAATTATCCTGAGTTTGTACAATGATAAACTTTTCTGAAATGATTTTTATTTCAGAAAAATCATTTATTTTATATTTTTAATCAATTTTTGATAGATTTAATCATAATTAAATCATAATAAATTCAATTTTTGGTATTTTTGCACCAAAATTTTATACAATTTATTTTTAAACATTTAGAACAGAAATATGATTTTTAAAATAATAATTCTTTAATTTTAGTATTTTTGAATATTAAAGTTAAGTTTTGACAATTTGTAATAAATAGATTTAATAATCTATTTTAAAGAAAATAATTTTATAAAAATTATTTTTTTTTATACTTTAAACATATTATAGTGACCATCTTAAATTTAAATTTCATAAAAAGATTTTTAGTTATTTAATTACTAAATTCCTCTCAATTGGCGAATATTTTTTAATAATAATCAAACAAGCATTTATCCCCAAATTCGAAGCCCTAGAACTTATACATTTGTAGACTTGATAGACTTAGACATATTTATTACTTCATTTTAGGGTGATACTTGATACATTTGGTCAACACAATTATCCAAATTTCTCAACAGATATAACATTTTACCAAGGTGAGTTTTACATAGCCCCTTTTCTAATTATCACCGTTTTTGGGGTGAAACATGTTACCACATCATTTATGCAATTCAATCATCAATGTGTCTATGTGTTTTCTATGTTGCATTATGTCTTGAGCATGATTAGAGTAAGCACCATTCTAGCATAATCATTAACTCCGTACAAGCCGACGGTATACATTGATAGATCTATTGGACTGACAATCCCACCCGGATACGTGCCTCCTACAAAGGTTACGTGGGTGTTTGTTATCGCATAACATATTCAATTGGACCATGAGCGTATGGTATGTATCATTTTATAACAGTCATCAGGGTTGATTATGCACTCGATTTATTTCTAGTATGTTCTCACATATGGACTAGATTGACATGACACATGAATTGCACAACATTTTTTTATTCAATTATCAAAAACCTATGTAATTCTCACCAACTTTTGTTGACCCAAAACATTTTCAACTTAACATGTTTCAGGTTCTATTTGCTTGAAGATTTGATTTGATGCTTGAAGATACGTGTATAGTTTTATTCAATCTGATGTACAAATTCTAGAACTATTGTATGTAATTCAATTAAATCATTTAATGGAATCTATTATTCACCATGAGCTACTGAACAATCATTCATTCGTGACGCCCCGATGTTTCCGCCATCGGTTGGGGTGTTACAGATTGGTATCAGAGCCATGGTTATAGGGAATTAGGTTATTAGAAAAATAATCTAGTCTATAACCATAGGATTTAACAAGTACTTGCTTCTTTTGCTTGCTATTCTCTATCTCCCTCCTACTTCTTATCCCTACTTTCATTCCTACGAGAAGGTTGCTCCCCGTCAGTGGATCTACTCATAGACTAATAGGACAAATCCCTCAGGTTTAACCTGAACCTCCTTGAGATCTCGTCGAAGTTCTAGATCTTAATAACGAACACGTGCAATCTGGAAGGGTGAACGCCTGTATTCTGAGTCTTCTGTCTAGGCTGGCATTGCGCATATATCCCAATCAGACGAGGGACCCGGATGCCTACCTGGGAATTCTCGGGATGAGTGTTCACTTATAGGCTAAAGCATGTCTTCATATGTTATTAGAATCTGGAATCTTTGATAAGTCAACGTTTTCGTTTATTCGTTTTAATTAATGAATAAATGATTACATTCCTTATATTACCTCATTCATTTCATGCCCCATTAAAACTTCATTATGTCCCTTACAGATTATGTCTCCACGTCGCAGCAATCATGATAATCAAGATGAGGTGAATAGTAACGACCACAACACTAACCACAATAATGGAAGTGATGCCCAACGAGCTGCGATTATTTCCCAACAATTGGCACAACAAATCACAACTCTGGTTTCTAACTTGTTGGCTCAAGTCATCCCAATGAATGGGAACGGCAATGGAAATGGAAATGGCAATGGAAATCACATAAAGAACAGAACCTTAGTTCGGAAAAGTGAGAAAACAAGTATTGTGGCCGCGGTAACTACCAAGAACCAGAAGCATAAGACCAGGAATCCTAATGTGAACCTCACTACACAAGTCTCTAACAAGGAGCCTTATACAAGAAACTTTCCATTGTGTAACACATGCAATCGACATCATCCCACTGTTTCAGCATGTCGCGTGTGCTCCAATTGTGGTAGGTATGGCCATCTGGTCAACACATGTCGCGAGACCCCAAACCCTAATGCCGATCAACCAACCAACCCTGCTCAGGTTACTAATTCTAAACGTCTTGGTAATTTCAACTATGGTCAATGCTATGAATGTGGAAACCCAAATCACTACCGTAACCGATGCCCTAAACTAAACCGAGATCAAGACCCTCCAGCTACCTAACCGCAAGTCTCACCATTTGACTATTGGTTGCTTTTATTCTATGTATTGACGCTATTTGATTCAAGTAATAAAATTCAAGTATTATCATAACATCTGTGTGCATGCTTGTTTGAATGTGAACTAATTGCTATATCTATAATCATACTTGCTTACTTGTACGACAATTAGTGGACTACCAAACAATCTACTCAACGATTGGTGGAGGTCATCATGTCTTTCCAACAGTCGGGGAGAGGCCCTACCACCTGCTCAACGACTGGTGGAGACTATCAGACCTGCTCAACAATCGGTGAAGTCATAAAAGGACGCAAAACCCTAATGTAAGGTAAATTGGTAATTACGGTCCGGAACGTAATCATGAATTTACAGGTACATTAAGGTAGTGTGAAATTTTATCAAGGTTTCCAGTGGTTGACAAATTGTAACCTAGTGTTTCTCTTAACTTCGGGACGAAGTTCCTAAAAGTAGGGGAGACTGTAACATCGCAAAAATTTTCAAAGTTTAATACGAATATTATTTTTATCGTTCATAAGGTGCCTAAGTTTTATTTACCGACCACACAACTTATATATATATACATACAATAATAATAATATTAATAATAATAAAATAAAAAAAAATTCAGATTTTAATATATATACATTTTTTTTTATTTACTTACCATCCTAAACCTTCCTACAAGCCCAAACTCTTTAAACTACTTATCAAGCCCACCTTTCTTTTCCTTTTGTAATTTCTGGAAGCCCAGCCTTTGAATGGCCCAAGCCATCAGGCCCATACCAGCAGCCCAACAGCCTGGGCCCATCTCGCTGCTTTAAAAAAAAAAAAAAAAAAAAAAGTGCACCTACTTGGTATCGAACCCGAGTCAGACACAAACAACAACCACGCAACAACCACCCGAGCCACGCTAGTCCTTTGTTTTAAACCCAGTTCATTTTATTTAAATACACTCTTAACCCCTTTCCTTTTTTCCTTTTTCCTCCTCGTCGAACAGCAGTAGCAGCGGGAATTATGTTTTTTTTTGACCAAATCATTAATTTAACAATCTAACACACAAAGTATGGTAAGTTCTCGTGATTATCGGCCTAGTACGACTCGGACACACGGCAATAACTGTTAATTGTTACCAAAATTCAATCCACGACGCGTCAAAGTTAATACCAAAGTCAACCTTGCCTAATTGATCAACGATGCATCCACTATATAAATTAATCCTCTACGAAGCATCACAACTCGCCACTCAATCTTTCTCAACCCCCAATTTCTTAATCTTTCACTGTTTTGATTCATTTCTGTTCGTGTTTGACTCGAGCTTTGACTGTGCTATCTTAATCAATTCGTCATTGTAAGTGTAAATTCTTTAGTGGGTTTTATTTATCGGCATCCACACAACGAAAGCCCTAACATTAATCGGGTTAAGGATGTGTGGATTGTTCGATTGAAATTGCTAGGGCTCGAATCATATGATTTGGGGAAGAACATTGAATTTCTATATATGTTATATATTAAACAAACTGAATCTTAACACAACCACAGGTCTAGACCAAGTGGTTGTGTTGATGTTTGGATTCCCAGCAGACACGGGTTCAAAACCCGGCTGCCACAAGCCTTTGTTCTTTTTTTTATGTTATATCAAATCTATATATATATATTACTTATAATTCATAAATTCATTTTTAAATACCAAAACCCTTTTATAAATTCTACAAAAATTATCTTATATTAATCTGATGTAAAAGTTCAACCTACAATTTTTAGTTTTCTGAAATTTATTTATTTAATATTTATAATAATTAAATCAAGTTTATTCTATTTTATTTGTAAAAATCTATAAAAACATCAAAACGATCTTATTAATTTCCACAAAAATTATCCTGAGTTTGTACAATGATAAACTTTTCTGAAATGATTTTTATTTCAGAAAAATCATTTATTTTATATTTTTAATCAATTTTTGATAGATTTAATCATAATTAAATCATAATAAATTCAATTTTTGGTATTTTTGCACCAAAATTTTATACAATTTATTTTTAAACATTTAGAACAGAAATATGATTTTTAAAATAATAATTCTTTAATTTTAGTATTTTTGAATATTAAAGTTAAGTTTTGACAATTTGTAATAAATAGATTTAATAATCTATTTTAAAGAAAATAATTTTATAAAAATTATTTTTTTTATACTTTAAACATATTATAGTGACCATCTTAAATTTAAATTTCATAAAAAGATTTTTAGTTATTTAGTTACTAAATTCCTCTCAATTGGCGAATATTTTTTAATAATAATCAAACAAGCATTTATCCCCAAATTCGAAGCCCTAGAACTTATACATTTGTAGACTTGATAGACTTAGACATATTTATTACTTCATTTTAGGGTGATACTTGATACATTTGGTCAACACAATTATCCAAATTTCTCAACAGATATAACATTTTACCAAGGTGAGTTTTACATAGCCCCTTTTTCTAATTATCACCGTTTTTGGGGTGAAACATGTTACCACATCATTTATGCAATTCAATCATCAATGTGTCTATGTGTTTTCTATGTTGCATTATGTCTTGAGCATGATTAGAGTAAGCACCATTCTAGCATAATCATTAACTCCGTACAAGCCGACGGTATACATTGATAGATCTATTGGACTGACAATCCCACCCGGATACGTGCCTCCTACAAAGGTTACGTGGGTGTTTGTTATCGCATAACATATTCAATTGGACCATGAGCGTATGGTATGTATCATTTTATAACAGTCATCAGGGTTGATTATGCACTCGATTTATTTCTAGTATGTTCTCACATATGGACTAGATTGACATGACACATGAATTGCACAACATTTTTTTATTCAATTATCAAAAACCTATGTAATTCTCACCAACTTTTGTTGACCCAAAACATTTTCAACTTAACATGTTTCAGGTTCTATTTGCTTGAAGATTTGATTTGATGCTTGAAGATACGTGTATAGTTTTATTCAATCTGATGTACAAATTCTAGAACTATTGTATGTAATTCAATTAAATCATTTAATGGAATCTATTATTCACCATGAGCTACTGAACAATCATTCATTCGTGACGCCCCGATGTTTCCGCCATCGGTTGGGGTGTTACAACTTCGTTGTTGTCACGAGCCTGGTTAGCGTTGAGATTGTAGGCGCGACCTCGAGCACCTTGGTTTTGGTTGCAGTTCTGGTTTTGGTTTTGGTTTCGGTTTTGGTTCTGGTTACGATTAGGGCAGTTGTTGATGTAGTGATCAGGGCTGCCACACTCGTAGCATTGACCACGAGTAGGCCTGTTGTTTTGTTGGTTGGGAGCAGGGTTGTTTCTGGCAGGGTTGTTTTGGTTGTTTTGGTTGTTTTGGGCAACAGGGGCTTGACAGGCATTGGTGTAGTGTCCATACCGTTTACAGTTATTACACTGGCGGCATGGTCTACCAGGAAGATGATGGAACTGGCAGGTGTTGCAAAGAGGGTGTGTTCCACCATAGGGTTTCTTGGCTGGGTTTTGGGTAGCAGGTGGAGTAGCAGCAACCATATAGTTTTTAGCCTTGCGCTTTTTGTTGCTTGAGGTCTCAGGCTTGACTTCAATTGCAGGCTGTGGAGTGTCTTTGGCAACCGTCTTCTTAGTGCCCTTGCGGAAGAGAGTAGCGTTCTTCACGTGATTATCAGTAAGAGTGGCCGCTAGACGTTTGGCCTCTTCCAAAGTTGCAGGATTTCTACCCCAAACGGTGTCCTGGATTTGCATGGGCAGACCACCGATGTACTTCTCGATGGCTACCGGCAGAGGAGTAACTTTGTGAGGCAACAATAAGCTAAGCTCATGAAAGCGGGTGTTGTAGGCAAGGTTTTCCCCACTATCTTGAGCTAAGGTGTGGAACTCATCCTCAAGCTTCTTAACTTCATTGCGAGGACAAAACTCTTCCTTCATGACCTCCTTGACTTGGTCCCACGTCATAGCAAGAGCAACTTCGGCCCCACGAGTACGCTTTTCTTCATTCAACCAAGTGAGTGCTCGTTTATGGAGAACACTCATGGCGTAACGAACCTTGAAGTTGTCGGGGCACTCACTGTTGATGAAGGTATTCTCAATACCCTCAAACCATTGGAGGAGTCCTGTAGCTCCTTCTTCACCACTAAACTTTGGAGGGTTACAAGAGTTGAAATGCTTAAGGGTGCAGGCTGGGGGTCCATTACCATTGCCATTGCCGTTCCCGTTCCCATTTCCGTTGCCGTGACCATTCCCGTTGCCGTTCATTTGGATGACCTGGGCGAGTAAATTGGGAACCAGAGTTGCGATTTGCTGCGCCATTTGTTGAGAAATGATCGCAGCCAGTTGAGCATCGACCCCATTGTTGTTGTGGTTAGGAACTTGGTCATGGTTATGGTTATCACCACCTTCTTCGTGGTTCTCACCATTGCTGTTGCGAGTGCTGCGACGAGGAGGCATGATCTGTAATAGACACAATGAAATGAATGAGAGTTTATATAAGGAATGTAATCATTTATTCATTAATTAAAACGAATAAACGAAAACGTTGACTTATCAAAGATTCTAAATTCTAATAACATATGAAGACATGCTTTAGCCTATAAGTGAACACTCATCCCGAGAATTCCCAGGTAGGCATCCGGGTCCCTCGTCTGATTGGGATATATGCGCAATGCCAGCCTAGACAGAAGACTCAGAATACAGGCGTTCACCCTTCCAGATTGCACGTGTTCGTTATTAAAATCTAGAACTTCGACGAGATCTCAAGGGGGTTCAGGTTAAACCAGAGGATTTTGTCCTATTAATCTAATGGTGGATCAGGATTGCAGCAGACGAATAAGAGTAGTCACATGTAGGTTTAGGGTCATATAAGGTATAGGATAAGGATAGGATTAGGGAAGCAATTAGGGTTACAAATAGGAGAAGCAAGTACTGTTTAAGTCCCTAAGGTTATAGTCTAGATTATTTCTAATAACCTAATTCCCTATAACCAAGGCTCTGATACCAATCTGTAACACCCCAACCGATGGCGGAAACATCGAGGTGTCACGTATTGATGAGTATACAGTAGCACATGGTAATCCAAATTTTAATTGAAATAAATATTAAATTGCAAATATCCAAAAATTGAAATACATAAGAGTTTTGAATGTGGAATTCTATAACATCACACAAGAATCGAGCATGCATAGACTCCTTATTTTCTTCATAAATACTCTAATCTTCAAGCATCATTATCACCTGTTGAGTTGTAAAAATGGGGGGGGGGGGGGTCAACTAGAAGTTGGTGAGAATACATAATCCATGTTAAGTATATAGTTTAAGTATATAAGTCTAGCAATTCGTATGTCTATCGTAAATTTAAGTCTACATGCATAGTATAATATGTTGACATAATCAAACCTCCGACTAGTTTAGGTCCATCCCGTCATCTACGGTTCACCTTAGTAATATGTTGAACGATAAAAATCACCCACGTGACCTATGTAGGAGGTACACGTATCCGGGTGGGGTTGTCAATCCAATAGATCTATTATTGAGTATCGCCGGCTTGGCCATAGCTAATGATTATGTAAATGTTGAAACTCGTTGAAACTCGTTGAAACTGTTGACTAATACATGAGGCAATAAAGTTTACTACTAGACATATATGTTGAATTGCTTAAAATTGTTGCAAGTATAAAGAATCGCATAAACAGGATTACGTAAACTCACCTTGGTATAGTTTTTGGTATTAAGAAATAGTATAAGTGTAGCCCAATAGTTTGCCAAGTGTTACCCTATGTATAAGGCAACAAATAAGTCTAAGTCTAACTAGTTTATAAGTATATCCTAGGGTTTCGATTTGGGGATAACCAATTGTTGAATTTAAAATAAAAATGTTAATTAAATAAAGGGAAATATGATAATTAAATAAAAGAAAGTCTTTTTATAACATTTGAATTTAGAATGTTCACAATAATGTGTTTGGAGTATAAAAATAATTTTTATAAAATTATTTCCTTTAAAATAGATTTTTAAAATCTATTTATTACAAATTGTCAAAATTTAACATTAATATTCAAAAATACTAAAATTAAAAAATTATTATTTTAAAAATCATACTTCTGTTCTAAATATTTAAAAATAAATTGTATAAAATTTTGGTGCAAAAATAATGAAAATTGAATTTATTATGATTTAATTATGATTAAATCTAACAAAAATTGATTAAAAATATAAAAATAAATGATTTTTCTGAATTAAAAATTATTTCAGTAAAGTTTAACATTGTAAAAACATGGGATAATTTTTGTAGAATTTAATAAAGTTGTTTTGATATTTAAATGGATTTTTATAAATATAATAGTATAAAATTGATTTAATTATTATAAATATTAAATAAATGAATTTTAGGAAAATAAAAATTGTAAATAAAACTTTTAACTCAGATTTATTAAATATAATTTTTTTAGAATTTATAAAAAGGTTTTATTATTTAAAAATGAATTTATAAGTTTTAAATGATATATATATATATAAAATGCTTTGTTGTTTTAAAAACAGAAAAAGAAAAGAAAAGAGAGCCAGAGCCGGGACTCGAACCCGGGTAGCTGAGGTTGCAAGCCTTGGTCACAACCACTTGGCCTAGGCCAGTGGTTGTGATGAAACCCGTTTATAATTAAATAAATACACAGTGGCTATATCAGTTTATCCCCAAATCGTAATGAACGAACCCTAACATCTGCAATCACACGATTCACACATCATTGGCCCAATTGATGTTAGGGCTTTTGATGTGTGAATGCCGGTGATCAAAACCCACATAAAACATCAAACTTACAGTGATGATTCGTGTACGATTGTCGGGTCAAAGATAAAAGTCAACTGTTTGATCGTATGATGATGCACAGACAGAATTGAAGAAGATTGAGGTCTGAGAGAAGTTTATGAGCGAGTTGTTAAGCCTCTGGGACGATCAATTTATAGTGTGGGTGTCTCAATGATCAAATTGGTATGTTTGACTAAGCATTGAAGTCCAAACGCGTAATATAATTAATTGGTGGTCAATTGGTTGGTAATTGGCGTGTATCACAGTCAGAAGAGGCCGATAATCACATAAATTTGCCAAGATTAGATCAATCATGAGTCAATCTTGATTGATTAGCAAACGCGTCCACACAGTTGACTTCCCATAGTCAACTGTGAGGCAATAAAATCAAGTATAAGATTAATATGTGTCCGGATCTATCCCAAGTAGATGGCTAGCCCAGTTGGTTGGATGGTTGTGTGTGTGTGACCCGGTCTTGGCGCGGGTTCGAATCCCGGCCAAGACATATTAATTTTTTGATATTTCCAAGGTTATAACATATAATATATATATATATAGTATTAGGGTTCCAATTACGTGACAAAAATAATTATGCGCACGAGAATAACGAAACTTGACGTTTTATTAAATGCGATGGTGTAACATACAAGAATAAATACGAAATGTTACAAGTCGGTTATCTTCAGACCACATGTTCTGATGGTTAAGCTCTCTCTCCGACCAAGATTTTCGGAAAATTGAGTTAGATGCCAAGGCCTTCAGTATTGTGGCCATGGCTCTACCCAATGATATCTATGCTGGGCTGTTACACTGTAACAATGCAAAGGAGTTGTGGGATGCATTGAAAGAAAAATTTGGTGGGACTGAAGAGGTTATTGAAAACAACCGTGAAATACTTAACCAACAATATGAAACATTCAGTCATGTAAAGGGAGAGTCATTAACTCAACAATTTGAGAGGTTTAACTGTCTCATTAGTGAACTAAAACTGGTTGGTCTAACTTACCCAAATTCAACTTTAACCATAGGTTTTTAAGATCATTACCAGACAAATGGGACATTATTGCTATAGTTATGAGAAACTCAATTGGATTTAAGGACCTATCACTGACCCAGCTTCATGGTAAGTTCTTGACCTATGAGAGAGAGCTTAACCAGAAAAAGAAGCTCCAGGACTCTGGAAAAGTGGCTCAAGATTATGTATTTGGTAATACATCACTTTTGGGTCATGATGAGGTGCCTGGTAACAATAAGGATCAGAGTTATGATCATTTCATTGACATAACTTTAGGTTTTAACTCAGGTTTTAACTCTGATACTTATTCACCAAACTATGCTTTTACAGCAAGTGGTGGTGATATCCAGGCATCTGATAACATATCCTTTGAGTATCATGACCTAAAGTACCTTGACCCTGATGAATTGGAAGAAATGGACATTATGCACCAATTGGCTCTGCTCAGTGTAAGAACTAACAATTTTTAAAAGAAAACTGGCAGAAGATTTCCAGGGTTGACTGGCAGGTCAAAAGTGGGGTTGGATAAATCAAAGATTAAGTGCTATAAATGTCATAGACTTGGTCATTTTGCTAGGGAATGTAGGAGTCAACATGGTACACCTAAGATTACCTATCCAAATCAAAGGCCACACACCAACACTTATCAAGTTTCCCATAATACCCCTGGACCAAATGTGCAAAACACTGCTCATTTTGCACAGTCCTCAAACACTGTTCATGTCCAGTATGTCCAAACCACTGTTCCATAGATTCACTATGTGAAAACACCTGTTGCTCAGGCACAAGTGCCAATGACTGCTGCTCGACCCTTTGCTTCTGCAGAGACCAGTCAGCAGATTTTCTTCACACAAGGCTTTGTTGATTGGAGCAGTCTACCAGATGAGTTTGCAGATGAGAATTTTGCTCTTGTAGCCAAAGCTGAACATGAACCAGAAAATTTTTGTTTCATGGCTATGGTCGAAGAAGTTGAATCTGAGGATGTGGTAACTGAATCTGTTGTTGTGACTGATGATATTGTTGATGAAGTAATTGCAGATACAAAATCTGAAGAAGAGGTTGTGAATCTCTCAGATCCCTGGGGTGCATCTGATGATTGTGAGTGCAAGTGTGATTGTGCATTGATGGCTGCTGTTAAGGTATCTCCTCAAATCCTAAAAGATCTGTGTTCAGACAAATGTGTAATAGCATTTGCTAACATAAAAGAGGTGAATGAAAACCTTAGGAAGAAAATTTTAGATGATGAAGGTCAATTTGAAAAACTTTCAAAAGAGTTACAATCAAAATTGACTGAATAAGAATCTGAAATAAGCAGCTTAAAACATGAAGCAACTATAACCAAAGACCAGCTCCAAACTATGATAACTAAATATCATAGTTGTAAAAAGGAGCTTGAGGCCACCCAAGTTGAATGTGAAAAATGGGTGGACTCATGTATAGGTTTTGAGATGCTCCTCAACAAACAGACCAAAAGTCATGTGAAATTTGGATTTGGTTTTGGAACCACTGCTCCAGCTTCTGAAAATACTGACAAAAGGGAACAAAAGTTAGTTGAGGTAGTACCAACCAATTTGGAGGGTCAAGAGATTAAAATCACAGAACCTAATGGCAAGAAAATTGTTCTTGTAAAACTAGAAGATTCCTCATCATTCACTGAACTTGAAAAATATGAATTTAAACCTACTTGGTCTAATGAGTGTGGTACTCTGAAAACTTCAAACCAGTTGACTTCAAAACCCCTGATGGTAAGAAAGTACCACAGGAAAAGGTCATACCCTTGACAGACCTTCCAGCAGATGATCAAACATCTGTTGAAAAGAAGGTTGATAAAGGGAAAAAGAAAGAAAAGTTTGTCCACTTGTTCTGTGATTTCTGTGAAAAGAAGAATCATGTTACTAAAAACTGTTTTCTTCTAAAAGCGTATGATATCAACAAAGGAACAAGTGTGTGTGATTCTAAGACCACATGCTCAATATTAGGTAAGAAGAATCACAAAACCAAAGAGTGTCTGTATCTCAAAAATTTTGATGACAAAATACAAGATTACAAGGCTAAAACTCTTGCAAGTCAGGTGGTGAGTACTTCAAAAGGAAAACCCAAACAGACTTTTGCTCCAGTCCAAACATCTGTTACCAAAAGTTTAGAAACATCTGCTTCCAGGGATGTTCAAGTAATAGATGCTCCACCCACCAAAAAGTACCCAAGAGGATATGGACAACCACCTTGTCATAATCTGTCACATGTTTATGAAGAACCCAAGAGGCCTTCTAAACCAAGAGTGAACAGAAATCCCTATGGTTACTATCATCTGTCAGGAAGTGATCAAACATCTATTGCACCAAGTGTTGACATCTTAGCACTTGCAAATGGTCAGCAACAACTGTTGAACTTGATTCAAAAATTAGTTCAAACCACTGATCATCTTCCTAAGCTTGAGGCTTAAAAGTCTGTGGACCCATCCAAAGCCAACTTGGCTTTGGACACTCACCAAAACTGATCCATTACTGATGTGAAGGGATCTTCTGCTTAGATAGCCTTTGGTATGTAGATAGTGGAGGCTCCAGGCACATGACAGGATGTAGAGCCCTTCTTCTGGACTTCTTAGCTCATGGAGGGGGTGATATATCCTTTGGTAATGACTCAAAAGGTAAGGTGTTGGGTTCAGGGACTGTTCAGGCTGGGAAACTCAAGTTTGCAAATGTCAATCTTATTGATAATCTTAAATTTAATCTTCTTAGTATATCACAAATGAGTGACAAAGGTTATGGCTCATTCTTCACTAAGAAAACTTGTAAGATTATTGGTCCAGAAGTGGTGAAAAAGATTGATACCATTATTTCTAAGAGCAATGCACAACTTGTTGCTCATAGGAGTGGCAATGTGTATGTAGTTGATATGTTGAAAGACAATCCTATGGCAAATGTCTGTCTGTTTTCTGCTACCTCCACTAAAGAGACAGAATTGTGGCATAGGAGACTGGGTCACACCAACCTTCAAACTATTAACTCACTCTACAAACAAAGCCTTGTAAGAGGTTTACCATATAAAGAATTTAAATGTGATGAGCATTGTGTTTCCTGCCTAAAAGGGAAACAACATAAACGCTCTTACAAATCCATTGATGAGTCCAAAACAAGTCAATGTCTACAATTGTTGCACATGGACTTGTTTGGCCCAGTTAAAATCACGAGTCTAAGAAGAAAAGATTTTGTCTTGTCATAGTTGATGATTTTTCTAGGTTTACAGGGACTTACTTTTTACACTATAAGGATGAGACTGCAGGTATCTTGAAGGACTTTGTCACCAAAGTTGAAAAACAATATGACTTGCCAGTAAAAGTCTTTAGAAGTGATAATGGAATGAAGTTTAAAAATAAGGAGTTGGATGATTTCTGTGTGTCAAAAGGAATTGTGAGGCAGTACAACATTCCAAGAACACCAGAACAAAATGGGGTGGTTGAGAGGAAAAATAGAACTCTCATTGAGGCTACAAGAACCATGCTAGCAGATTCTAGTTTGCCACTGTCCTTCTGGGCAGAAGCTGTAAACACTGCTTGCTATGTTCAAAACAGAGTTTTAATCAACCCAAGACATCAAAAGACTGCTTATGAAATTCTGTTCAAAATCAAACCACTAATCTCATTTTTCAAAATCTTTGGCTGCCCATGTTTCATTTTAAATCTTGGAGATTCCATTTCAAAATTTGCAGCCAAAGTAGATTGTGGATATTTTCTGGGATATTCTTCTGCTGCCAAGGCCTACAAAGTGTTTAACACAAGGACCAGGACAATAGAAGAAACTCTGAATGTAAAGTTCAATGAACTTTCATCCTTAAAAATCCCAGCAAATCCTGCTGAATTGTGTGATTTAGATAAATTCAAATTTGAAGATATTACTGTCAAAAATAACAGTGCAGGTATTCCACAATCTCCGCAACAAGACTACAGAACAGATGTTGTGATTCCAAGTCACTATAAAGTCTATTCTGTATCAGGAGAAGCAGCTATTCAAAACACCTGTCAAAACTCTGCCACAGCTGAGTCAGCCACTGTTGGCCAGTCTTACCCTCAAACCACTGCTTCACCAACCTCATCCACTGCTCAATCATCTGTTGACAAAAGTCCAACCTCTGTTGACAAAAGTCAGTCCAATTTCACACCACTTGGACCCATTCCCCCACCTCCATTTCAAACATCTGTTGGTACTATAGATGTTACCTCAACAGAGTCACCAAACCAAATCATTGGCAACATCAGAGAGGGTGTGCTCACAAGAAGCCAATCCTCAAACATCTGTCTTTTTGCAGGCTTTCTATCTCACACACACAACCTGTCAAGTACCAAGAGGCACTAAAAGACAACAGTTGGGTAGAAGCCATGCAGGAAGAGCTCCTTTAGTTTAAAATACAACAAGTATGGGAACTTGTACCACTGCCAAAGGATATTTGTCCAATTGGCACAAAGTGGGTCTTCAAAAACAAAAATGATGAAAGGGTATAGTTGTCAAGAATAAAGCCAGGCTTGTGGTTCAAGGCTTCAGACAAGAAGAGGGGATAGACTATGATGATACCTTTGCTCCTGTAGCTAGGCTAGAAGCAATCAGACTCTTCCTAGCCTTTGCTGTCAACCACAACATCAAGGTGTATCAGATGGAGGGTGATTTTATTGGCTGCCACACCACAAGGAAGTCTACATCAGGAGGGTGCCAATTTCTAGGGAATGCCTTAGTCCCATGGCAAAGAAAAAAGCAAGCAGCTATTTCAACTTCAACAGCAGAGGATGAATACATTGCTGCTGCAAGTTGTACAGCCCAACTCATGTGGCTTCAAAATCAATTGCTGGATTTTGGTATAACTGCACTAAGGACTCCACTCATGCTGGACAGTCAAGCTGCTGAAAATATCATCAAAAATCCAGTCTCTCATTCAACCACAAAGCACATTGACATCAGACATCACTTTGTCAGAGATAGCTATGAAAAAGGTTTGATTTCTGTGCACCATGTTCCAACAGAGGATCAGCTGGCAGATCTGTTGACAAAAGCTTTAGACACATCTACCTTTGAAAATCTGATTTCCAGAATTGGTATGCTAAACATGGACTAAACAACAAAAATGTTTTAAATAAAAAACATTAAAATGTTTCAGAAAATCAAATTTCATCCTTAAAAATAGCATTTTGGTTGAAAAATCTGCTAAGGATAAAACAACCACTGTTCCATCCATTCTATCCACTGTTAGTTGAAAAATCTGTTTCAAACATCTGATCAGATAAAACAACCACTGTTTGGTTGAAAAATCTGTTTTCAAACGTCTGATCAAATAAAACAACTGTTTCCATTATATATATATATATATATATATATATATATAGGGGATGGTTCAATAGAAAACTCATTTTATTGAGAGAACTCGAGAACTTTATATTACATATGTGCAATATATCATATATTGCATATGTGTAATATATATTGCACATGTGTAATATATCATATGTTACACATGTGTAATATATATTGCACATGTGTAACGTATGATATATTACACATGTGCAATATAGAGTTCTCGAGTTCTCTCCCTAACTATGAGTTGTCGATTGAACCTTCCCCTATATATATATATATATATATATATATATATATATATATAATAAAAAAACCAAGTGCTGTTAGCACCAGCACTTTGGTAAGACAACAGTTGTTTGCATCAGACTTTTGGCAACAGCTGTATGCCACCAGATGTTTGCCACGTCTGCTCTCAAAAGCAGAGTTTTGGCCACATCAGCGGTTTCACCAGAGGCTATAAAAACCCTGTTTTACCACTACAGTTGTTACACTGTCTCATTGTATTCAAAATACTGAAACTGCCTTCTTCAACCTCAAACCCTCACTCTAATTCCTCTTATTCTCACACTCGAAATCCATTACAATGGATCTTCAGGCTAAAGCTACCCACATTTACCTTCCCTATCTGATCAAAACAGATGAAAACGTCTCGTTCCATACCACCATCAACATTATTCTCAATTCCAAATACCTGACAATACTAACGGCTGATGCTCCCATTTACATCGATACTCTACAAGAATTTTGGTTAAATGCTGAGGTTCTTCTTCAAGACAAAAAGCCCACAACCATTATCTAAAAAATTGGAGAGACAAATATCGCCATTACCCCCAACTGATATCCACAACCTTCTTATTGAATGACCTGTCAGGTAACAACTCTTTCCCTAAGGTTGAACTTCACACTGAGTTTCAGGAAAGGGGTTATGATTCACAAATGACTGGGTCAACTCTTTTCAAAAAGTTTTTCCCACCAGTCATGAAATTTTTCTTTTATACACTCCTTCTCCGTGTCTCTGCTAAATCCACTTCCTTCAATGAAATCCCATTGAGAATTCAGTACTTGGGATACGCTATGTTGTCAGAATCTGACTTCAATCTATCCCAAGGCCTGTTCTTGGATTTAGTATCAAATGTGAAGGCCATAATGTATGGGTCTAATAATGCTTTTCTGATATACCCAAGAATTTTAAGTGTAATCCTTCAAAAGGTTTTGCCTGAAAAAGATTTTAAAAAGGGTAAATCATTTCAAATGAAGAGTCTAACTGATGAAACTTTTACAAGAATGCTGGGTTCTAACTGTTGTCCAAACCTCTGTTGTTGAGCCCACTGCTCCTGGTGATCATGGCACTATATCCAGTGCTGTGAAACCCACACCAGCCACCTCCAAAAGAAAACGTCCATCTACAAAAACCACCACAAAACCCAAAAAGGGGCCTCTGGAAGATGAGATACCAGAGGAAAACCCTGTTGCAACACAAAAGCAACAAGAAACCACTGTTGTTACTTCCTCACAACAGTTGGATATATCTCAACCTGAACAAACTCCTCATGAATCCTCACAAAAGGATCATGTTGTAAGCCAAAGGGAACCACATCATGAGACATATGAGTCACTTGACCACATGATCATCAGCCCTTCTCCCAGGGCTACTTCTCTTTTCACCCCTCCACCTTCACCATCACATGTCCTTCCAACAATGCAACCATTGTTCGAAGCTATTGATAAAACTTAGGACAGTCCCAGTTCATCTCCTTCACCCATCAATGAGAGTGTACACCAATAAGTGACTGGGACTGAGGAAAATCAATCAGCTATCCCACGAACAGAGGAGGTTACACCCTTGGAGTTAAATGAAACTCTAGGTGAGTTTTCAAGTGAAGCAGCCACTACTGATGTAGAGACCATTGTCTCACAACAGGACAGTGGTTACATAGCTAAGACTTCCTTAAAGGCAACAACTGATGAGGCCACTATAGTGACCCCAAAATCAGTTGGAAGTCCCCAGAACCAAGACAAAGGGGCATCTGGTTCTCATTCTATGGACTCACCTCCTAGGACTGAACCAGATACAACTACCACTGGTAGGAATCCAGATGATCATATTAATTTAGGTGATGGGTTAAAATACCAAGAATTTACGGCTAGAGTCCACTCCATTGAAACCTCTGTTGTTGATATCAAATCAGATCTAAAGACAATTATGGGATCCTTGGCTGCTCTATCCAAAAGTCAACCATCAAAAGAAGAAATTGCTAGTGAGCTATGGAAATCAGTTTTCCCCATCATCATAGCTCATAGAAAACTAGCAGATCAAACACATGAAACCTACATGGCTCAAATTAGAACTATGGTAGATGCTAGGTACACAGATACCCAACCAGATATTAAAGCCATCAATGACCATCTGCTGAAGACCACTAGCTCTGCCCCTACAACCATCAGGAGAGATGAAAATGATGATGAGTTCACAGCTGATGATGCCAAAAAGGGGGAGAGTGGCAGAGATAGACTACCAAAGCTAAAGCCATTTGGAATAAAACCAGGGTCTGAACCAGCACAACAACCAAATCCCAATGTTCAATCCACTGCTGATGCTGAAGCAGTCAATGCAGGCAAAGCAAAAGAAATTGATCAAACTGCTAATGTCATTGCTAAAAAGGCTGCTAAAGAGAAGCAAAAGAGGCTTGACACTTTGGAATGCGAAGCAGAGGCTCTGGTGCAAAGAAAGATAGAGCAACAGCAAGAAGTTGAGGATGTGGGTTCCTCTAAAAGGAAGAAAATGCCTGCAAAACACATCAGACAACCACCACCCAAAACTGCTGCTGCTAAAACAACTGCTACTAGAACCACTCCTGCCACCAAAACCACTGATGCCACCAAAACAACTAAACCTATCACCAAACCAACAACCAAACCCACTACCACAACTACCAATACACCACAAACAACCACTTCACCACCTAAATCCCATATATCTACTGGTCCTACACAAGTGCCAACAGATGTTAACACAACCACTGCTGCAACACCACCATCACCACTCATCTTGTACAAAAGGAAGAGAAAATCAACCTTTGTAGTACAAGATGAAAACATAAAAACATCACCACCTCCCACTTTAACCACCAGACCTACACCTATATCAGCCATCCCACTTTCATCATACTCACCACACACTTCTCAATTCACATCTCATAGACCATCACCATCCATCACACCATTGGTTGTTTAGTATCCTCTTGAGCTTGATCTACTCAAGGAGGAAATGCAATCCTTCTACAATACTGAACATCCATCTGAAAGATCTTTGCCATCTCTTCCAAATTTTCCTGCTCCTCAAAACATAGATCAATATCTTAAACTCAAGACTGAACAGGCAGATTTAATCATCAAGGAGAGATGTAAAGGGAAAGATGACAGGACTGCTCAGGGCATCCATTCAGCAGAGCTTAGCAAACTGAGAAGGATTGAAGATTTTGCTAAGACCCTGAACAAATCTTGGAAACCATGCCCTACAAAGCAAACAAGAAACAGTTTGCAGGCTGGACAACTCATGCTCTTCAAGAAGAACTTATGAGAATTGAAGAACTGGCTAAGAATCCCCCAACAAAAGTCTCTGCCCGTGATTTTACGAAAGGGATAGATCCAGCCAGAGCTTTAAAGTTCAAAAGAATGAGAGAAGAAATTGTGGCTGCCAAATATGGAGAGATAAAGTCAGTTGCAAGATGGGCTGAGCTAAGGCTGGTTGAAACATACAAGAAATTGGAAGAGAATAGAAAGAAATATCCTACATTGCCCAGAAAACCAATTTACTCTAATGCTCCAATGATGAAGAGACCTCAACAGGCCTTTACACTTGACAGCTTGCTTGATACTTCTGACCTATCTGTTGCTGCCAAGAGACAGTTCAAGAAACAGAAGGAAATTTCTGAAGAAGACGAGAAGAAGTTTGCTGATACTTTTGTAAAAGAGGGCCTCTTCAATCAAGTACACTATTTCTCTGATCCCACTACTAAAGAACTCAGGAGACTCATTGGGAGACCTCCATCACCTAACTCATCAAAAATAAATTTGCAGCTTAACAGATCCTCTGATTCAAAAATTCTAAAATGGAAGGTCAACAAAGACAACCATGAATTGACTCTGCTCAGATCAGATGGAGAAGCCCAAAAGTTGAGTATGGATGATGCACATGGCCTATGTGCAGATGATCTCCAAACATTGCTGAACTTAGAGCTTGAAAGAGATGCAGAAAACTTCTTCTCATTGAGCTTTGAACTACAGTTCAAAGGGCAAATTAGAGAAAGTCTGATGAGAAATAAAGATCCACATAAAGCTTAGTTTTGGCATCATCTATTCTAGGGGGAGATTGTTGGGTCTGCTGACCTGGAGAAGAACAGATGATTGGAAAGCCAAAATATACTACACAATTGATCCTTCATAATAACAACATTTACATGTTGCTTCTCCCAAAAGACTGTTGACCCTAACATCTGCTGTACCCTAAGAACTGCTGGAACAACTGCTGTTACAAAGGTCTGATAGATAAAAACTGCTGATCAAAGTACTGAAGACTAAAGGTCTGTTGGAGCCAACAGCACTTACGCTCCAATAGATGATTCAAGACCATCAGAGTTTTCCTATCAGCTGTTTACCTTTCAGAGTTTTCCAATGTAACAATTATTTGCATCAACAGATGTTTTATGTTGTTATTCTGTTAGAGGTCACTGTCTTAGGTGACGTCAGCCTAGGTCATCAGATGTTTAGATTGTCTATAAATAAAACAGTGCTTGTACTGTTCTATTCATCACTCAAAACATTCTCTTAGACAAACAATCACAGAGTGATCAGGCTGAGGGGGAGTACTTGTACAATCGTTGTAATCATTTGATATATGAAAGCATTCGATTGAAAAACATTTATTCTCTTGTTTTGATTTATAGTTTATCATTCCGCTGCACTTTCCATTTATAATTCACTTCTTTTATTACTCTTATTACTTAAACAAATCAAAACAATCAAACTCAGATCCTAACAGCTCTCTTTATTGTGGGTTTCTCTCTTTATTTTGGGCTCTCGGTTTGTTTAGACCCTCTCCTACGTGTTTTTATGAAGATCTCCATTTTTGCCTCGTCTTGTGTTGTTCCCTCCTTTTCCAATGGTGTTGCCTTTTCTAGCTTGCGGTCGCGAACCCTCGATGATGACTAAATACTTGAAGTAGCTCTCGTGACGCATGGTTGGGACTCATTTTATTGGGTGAAGAGACGAAAGGCTAAGGCTCAAAATGGTTTTCTAGAGGTATGTTTTATTTTGGAGTGGTTCCTAAATGCCTCTATCATTTTTACCTGGTTAGTGACTTTAAAACAAGAAATGCATAAACACACAAGTACTAATGGTGTCGGACTAAGGTTAGACATCCCTCAAGCAAACGAAGCGAGCAATAAATGATGTGTATATATAAGTGTGGTTCTCGATAAGGCTCAAGAAACTCTCACGGACAAGCGGGTCGGATGAAGCATAGATTTGAAGTTTAATTTTCAGGGCATTTTCTACTTGCCATGCAATCTATTTTTCTACGTTTATTTTATTTATTTTAAATGGACGTTTTGGATTTTATAAAAATTGTCTTATTTAGAATATCCTTTTGTGTGAACCGTTCGGCAAGATGCCTAATAGCGTCCACTTGGGTGAGTCTAATAGACTTTACCAATTTGCCAAAAGTGACTATGAATGACGCTACGGGTATCAAGCGGCTAAGAGGGTACTGGATAGCGTATAAACAATGATAAATGACCCACTAGATGCAATAAAATATGCAACAATACGGTCCACCCCACACTTAAAATTTTGTAAAAAAATTAAGTGTAGAAATGGAAAAAGAGGCAAGAGAAACTAATACTCCCCTGACAGTCGCGAGTCCACCAGCGTGTGCTCGAAATCCACATTCTTAAAAGCAAGAACGTCCAAAATGCGGCTCCACGATTACAAGTTGTCCTAAATAACTAGAAAAGAAAATAAAGTAACAAAGACAAATAAAACAAAGCTACATCCTACAATAGATACTAGCGCTCCGGCGCCAGCGGGTGGAACGTGTCTAGCATTCACCACGCATTCAAAATACCAATATACAAACCATAATCATCCAAAAATAAAAGAAGAGAAAACGCAAATAGTATTTTAAGTCAGCTGTCAACACAAACCATCATCAAAGAACCACTAAGAATAAACCAGAGAATGGGGAGATCATACTGAATGGCTGCGGCGGGGACGTGCCTGAGACCTGGAGTGGGAGTTGGAGCTGGAACCTATGCATGATGCCATATGACGGGCAAAGTCTGCCCGGAATGCAGTAAACTCAACGGACAAAGTATCAAGCCGTCCAAGATAGTGCGGTGGATGCTCCTCCGTGGGCGGCTCTAGTGACCTGGTCTGGCTCCTCCTGCTGAGGTTGTCCTTGCTGCTACTCTGGTCGCTGCTCCTCTGGTTGCTACTGCCAAAAAAACACAGTGTGTGTAAGTAATTCATTAATAATGTCTAGGAAGTTACTAATCATGTTCAAACTAGGAATTATATTTTCATCAAGAGCAGAATAGGTTAAAAGTCCTTTTAAAAAAAGTCACACGTTCAAGACTACCGCCTCAATTAAGCTCTACAATGGTTGTTTCTAGCTCTGCTCCTCAACCAAGCATACATATTCTTTTTAATATACATTTTCATTCTTATTCACATGTTTAAAATTGTTTTTTTTTTTTTTTCATGTTATAGTGCAATATTTTATGTTAAATCATAACACATATTTTATCAGATCATATTATATTTATCTATACTGGGAAGCTTCCGGGATATAATTTAGTATATAATAAACCAATATAAGTTTGGACACGTGTCATTCACGGGAGCCATATGTTTTTGGTTTTTCCTCCTCTTTCTCTTGCTTAAATATGGATATTTATCTTTTAATTAAAAATATTATTTTTCCTACATAAATTAGGATACTTATCTTTTAATTAAAGATATTAAAGATAATTATTAATTTTAGAACCATTTTTTTTGGTGTTTGAACATGTTCTTGTTAAACTATACCGTGAACATAATCTTAACATCTTGTACATTAACTTATTAACTTGAAAACATTACCTACATAACCCTTCAAAACTCATGGCCATAGGTAGATTTTTAAAGCTTCATTTTAGGTTTATTAAAACTAACTAAATCTTGTTATAAAACCTTATTTAAACTTATATTATGTACAATTTGTAAGTTAGACACAAAGAACAAAGACCAAACAAGAATGAGTTTGAACTTTACTACTAGCAAGACTAGGGAAGACAAAAAACAAGATACTTAGGATGGGGTTTTCAAGAGTTCTTTCAAAGATTAAAGTCTAAGCACTTAAAATCTCATGATTAGGGTTTGAATAAGGTATGATTTAGTGTGGTTTTGACTTGAAAAAAAAGAAAGGATAAGGTTAGGGAACTTTGGTCAAGAAGGAGAAAAGCGAGAGAGATGGATTGAGTTTTGGTGGAGAAATAATGTTAAGAAGATCCACATGGTGGCCCTTAAGTACATGATCCCAAAAATGTTAAACACAATCATAGTGGTTATTTTAGCAAGAAATCACAAGAAGATTGCATAGTAGTGGGTGACTGATCAATGATGGGTGGTTGTTGTCACACCCCGACAGCGCACAGCGGAATGCAAGTCATGAGGTGACGGAAGTTGTTACCGCAAAGTTTAGCAATTCACTTGTGAGTACGTATGGACATCTCGCAACCACCCTCTAGCCCAACACATTTAAGTTTCAGGTCTTAGAAAGTTTAAATCGTGTCATAGCCAAGATGAAGCGAAAGTACATAATCATTGTTTTACAACTTATTTAAAAGAAAAACTTAAATTTCATAGTTTTGAGGTCCTAACATCATGTCCATTCGTAGTGCCTGCTAAACGCACTCTCAAAATTTCCTAGGCATCAGTACCTGAAAAACATGCTTAAAAACATCAACATCATGTTGGCGAGTTCACAGGTTTAAATGTAATAAACAAACTTTCAAGTTTAACGAAAACGTATGATAAGTATTACTAAAAAGAAATAACTAAGTAGACTAGCTAGGTCCAACAAGTATGATGTATCCAAATGTTCCTAATCAAGCCATAACTTTGTTCTCAGGGTGACCTCTAGTCCAAGAGGAACCTTTTGGAGGTTATGTTCATTTTCAGTAAAATACCAAACCCAATCCTGAAAAAGGGGGCGTCAACCCAATAAATCTATAACATAAACAACGGCTCTAGTCCAAGAGCTAATGATTAAGAAGTGCAGGGAGTGTATCAGCCTGAAGGGGACACTGGTGTCACGTACAACGTACCCACCGGCGCACCAACCTAAGGCCATCAAGTGTTCTACATCTCTAGTATAACTCATCATACAAGCATGTTAATCCCCTGATTTGTAAAAACGTTCAAAAACATTTAAAAAGAAAAAGGGGCCGTGAAACTCACCTCAATGTAGCAACCAAGCAAATACTTAGTCCAATTAACCACAAGTCGTTCCTAACAATACCCTAAACATGAAGGGCTATTTTAGCAAACAAACTTCAAGTCTTCCTCAAGTTATTCACCAAACTTCCATGACTTAGGGGGGACGGGGCACTACCCGTGAGTTTTTTTCAATTTCATTGATTTCAACCAATCATATATTGTCACATCATTTCACTGATTTCCTTCACTGGAAAATTTTTTGGTGCCAACACTTTACTTATTATTTACCCACAATCAATGAGAGAGAGATAGAGACAAAGAGAGAGAAATCACTGGTACCAGCCCGTTAACTAGAACCAGAATTTGGTTCACGGGACCACTACCAGCATAGGTGGCGGCGGTGTTACTGTGCTGGTAGTGGGGTACCCGTGACCAATTCTGGTGGCGCCTCGTCCCCCCTTAGAAAAGACTTACGTTTTTCTAAAAAACACATTACCCTAAGGTTTTAGCTATATGTCCACACACATATTAACATAGCAAATCCTATCACATAGATCCACATAATCTATCCAATTTATCCACATATACCAAATACATCGTCTTACCACCTAGCAAGACATTTTTCTAGCACTTTCATCGCAAACAGGTTCCCAATGCCACATATCAACCTATGTACATTATATTAACTCAATTTCCATCCTAGGACCTACATATAAACCACAAAACAGGACCAAATTTGCTGTTCTAAAACAGCCACATGATCTAGCATTTACGCGCCATAAAAACCACATTTTGGCGACTTCTAACACCTAGTTTTGCACTGTAAGCGTCCGTTAACATGGCAAACCTATTATATATCCTAAATGATGACTTTTATACACATTTTAACACTAATCAAGCTGTTTTACATCAGATCTGAAAATGAATGTTTTTAACGCATAAATTAGTTGAAAACGTACGTTTTCACGCATCTTTTGCAAAGACATTTAGGTTTTTCTGTTAGGACATTCATCAACACCTAATCACACATTATTTTCCCTCAAAATAACCTTCAAAAACCTGCTAATCATCAGATTTATAAAAACCCACTTAACAAGTTCAATTTACACACAAACTATCCACTTTTTAGCTACTAATCATCTATTAGAATTCACTAACAACCATCAATCACCTAATACTTGAATCCTAACATGATTTAAAACCCAAATCATCTTTTATATTAGATCTGTACTAAAACATAAATCGATAATACATGCAATCATAATTCCATTAAAACAATCAACACTCATGTTCATATCCATCATCTAAACCTCATTTCTACTATCACACTTAAAAACCCATTAATTTAGTGGACTAAATAGTCAAAATGACAATAATAATCATGTTAGGATTCCACATTCTTAAAAGCAAGAACGTCCAAATGCGGCTCCACGATTACAAGTTGTCCTCAATAACTAGAAAAGAAAATAAAGTAACAAAGAAAAATAAAACAAAGCTACATCCTACTATAGATACTAGCGCTCCGGCGCCAGCGGGTGGAACGTGTCTAGTATTCACCACGCATTCAAAATACCAATATACAAACCATAATCATCCAAAAATAAAAGAAGAGAAAACGCAAATAGTATTTTAAGTCAGCTGTCAACACAAACCATCATCAAAGAACCACTAAGAATAAACCAGAGAATGGGGAGATCATACTGAATGGCTGCGGCGGGGACGTGCCTGAGACCTGGAGTGGGAGTTGGAGCTGGAACCTATGCATGATGCCATATGACGGGCAAAGTCTGCCCGGAATGCAGTAAACTCAACGGACAAAGTATCAAGCCGGTCCAAGATAGTGCGGTAGATGTTCCTCCATGAGCGGCTCTAGTGACCTGGTCTGGCTCCTCCTGCTGAGGTTGTCCTTGCTGCTACTCTTGTCGCTGCTCCTCTGGTTGTTACTGCCAAATAAACACAGTGTGTGTAAGTAATTCATTAATAATGTCTAGGAAGTTACTAATCATGTTCAAACTAGGAATTATATTTTCATCAAGAGCAGAATAGGTTAAAAACCTCCTTTTAAAAAAAGTCACACATTCAAGACTACCGCCTCAATCAAGCTCTACAATGGTTGTTTCTAGCTCTGCTCCTCAACCAAGCATACATATTCTTTTTAATATACATTTTCATTCTTATTCACATGTTTAAAATTGTTTTTTTTTCATGTTATAGTGCAATATTTTATGTTAAATCATAACACATATTTTATCAGATCATATTATATTAATCTATACTGGAAAGCTTCCGGGATATAATTTAGTATATAATAAACCAATATAAATTTGGACACGTGTCATTCACGGGAGCCATATGTTTTTTGTTTTTCCTCCTCTTTCTCTTGCTTAAATATGGATATTTATCTCTTAATTAAAAATATTATTTTTCCTACATAAATTAGGATAGTTATCTTTTAATTAAAGATATTAAAGATAATTATTAATTTTAGAACCATTTTTTTTGGTGTTTTGAACATGTTCTTGTTAAACTATACCCTGAACATAATCTTAACATCTTATACATTAACTTTTTAACTTGAAAACATTACCTACATAACCCTTCAAAACTCATGGCCATAGGTAGATTTTTAAAGCTTCATTTTAGGTTTATTAAAACCAACTAAATCTTGTTATAAAACCTTATTTAAACTTATATTATGTACAATTTGTAAGTTAGACACAAAGAACAAAGATCAAACAAGAATGAGTTTGAACTTTACTACTAGCAAGACTAGGGAAGACAAAAAACAAGATACTTAGGATGGGGTTTTCAAGAGTTCTTTCAAAGATTAAAGTCTAAGCACTTAAAATCTCATGATTAGGGTTTGAATAAGGTATGATTTAGTGTGGTTTTGACTTGAAAAAAAAGAAAGGATAAGGTTAGGGAACTTTGGTCAAGAAGGAGAAAAGCAAGAGAGATGGATTGAGTTTTGGTGGAGAAATAATGTTAAGAAGATCCACATGGTGGCCCTTAAGTACATGATCCCAAAAATGTTAAACACAATCATAGTGGTTATTCTAGCAAGAAATCACAAGAAGATTGCATAGTAGTGGGTGACTGATCAATGATGGGTGGTTGTTGTCACACCCCGACAGCGCACAGCGGAATGCAAGTCATGAGGTGACGGAAGTTGTTACCGCAAAGTTTAGCAATTCACTTGTGAGTACGTATGGACATCTCGCAACAACCCTCTAGCCCAACACATTTAAGTTTCAGGTCTTAGAAAGTTTAAAACGTGTCATAGCCAAGATGAAGCGAAAGTACATAATCATTGTTTTACAACTTATTTAAAAGAAAAACATAGATTTCATAGTTTTGAGGTCCTAACATCATGTCCATTCGTAGTGCCTGCTAAACGCACTCTCAAAATTTCCTAGGCATCAGTACCTGAAAAACATGCTTAAAAACATCAACATCATGTTGGCGAGTTCACAGGTTTAAATGTAATAAACAAACTTTCAAGTTTAACGAAAACGTATGATAAGTATTACTAAAAAGAAATAACTAAGTAGACTAGCAAGGTCCAACAAGTATGATGTATCCAAATGTTCCTAATCAAGCCATAACTTTGTTCTCGGGGTGACCTCTAGTCCAAGAGGAACCTTTTGGAGGTTATGTTCATTTTCAGTAAAATACCAAACCCAATCCTGAAAAAGGGGGCGTCAACCCAATAAATCTATAACATAAACAACGGCTCTAGTCCAAGAGCTAATGATTAAGAAGTGCAGGGAGTGTATCAGCCTGAAGGTGACACTGGTGTCACGTACAACGTACCCACCGGCGCACCAACCTAAGGCCATCAAGTGTTCTACATCTCTAGTATAACTCATCATACAAGCATGTTAATCCCCTGATTTGTAAAAACGTTCAAAAACATTTAAAAAGAAAAAGGGGCCGTGAAACTCACCTCAATGTAGCAACCAAGCAAATACTTCGTCCAATTAACCACAAGTCGTTCCTAACAATACCCTAAACATGAAGGGCTATTTTAGCAAACAAACTTCAAGTTTTCCTCAAGTTATTCACCAAACTTCCATGACTTAGGGGGGACGGGGCACTACCCGTGAGTTTTTTCAATTTCATTGATTTCAACCAATCATATATTGTCACATCATTTCACTGATTTCCTTCACTGGAACATTTTTTTGGTGCCAACACTTTACTTATTATTTACCCACAATCAATGAGAGAGAGATAGAGACAAAGAGAGAGAAATCACTGGTACCAGCCCGTTAACTAGAACCAGAATTTGGTTCACGGGACCACTACCAGCATAGGTGGCGGCGGTGTTACTGTGCTGGTAGTGGGGTACCCGTGACCAATTCTGGTGGCGCCTCGTCCCCCCTTAGAAAAGACATACGTTTTTCTAAAAATCACATTACCCTAAGGTTTTAGCTATATGTCCACACACATATTAACATAGCAAATCCTATCACATAGATCCACATAATCTATCCAATTTATCCACATATACCAAATACATCGTCTTACCACCTAGCAAGACATTTTTCTAGCAGTTTCATCGCAAACAGGTTCCCAATGCCACATATCAACCTATGTACATTATATTAACTCAATTTCCATCCTAGGACATACATATAAACCACAAAACAGGACCAAATTTGCTGTTCTAAAACAGCCACATGATCTAGCATTTACGCGCCATAAAAACCACATTTTGGCGACTTCTAACACCTAGTTTTGCACTGTAAGCGTCCGTTAACATGGCAAACCTATTATATATCCTAAATGATGACTTTTATACACATTTTAACACTAATCAAGCTGTTTTACATCAGATCTGAAAATGAATGTTTTTTAACGCATAAATTAGTTGAAAACGTACGTTTTCACGCATCTTTTGCAATGACATTTAGGTTTTTCTGTTAGGACATTCATCAACACTTAATCACACATTATTTTCCCTCAAAATAACCTTCAAAAACCTGCTAATCATCAGATTTATAAAAACCCACTTAACAAGTTCAATTTACACACAAACTATCCACTTTTTAGCTACTAATCATCTATTAGAATTCACTAACAACCATCAATCACCTAATACTTGAATCCTAACATGATTTAAAACCCAAATCATCTTTTATATTAGATCTGTACTAAAACATAAATCGATAATACATGCAATCATAATTCCATTAAAACAATCAACACTCATGTTCATATCCATCATCTAAACCTCATTTCAACTATCACACTTAAAAACCCATTAATTTGGTGGACTAAGTAGTCAAAATGACAATAATAATCAGATCTAAAAAACCCATTAAAATCACCTTGCATGTATCATCAATCACATAATCTAAGCATTTAGCAACAATACAAACCATTTACAACACACACACATCTCACGACACATGCACACACACATTTTGCACATTTTCACCTACTTTTCCATCTCTATTGTTTCTTTTATAAAACCCTTTGGTTTGGTGAAAGACTTGAGAAATCAAGATAAATTTTCGCAGTTTACTCAAACTTTGTGATATTTTTGAAAGAATAGTAGTAATGCATGAGACTAACTTTTTAGAAATCGAAGTGTGTTTTAGATTCAAAACAGGTTCACATGAAAAGATTTCGTAGGTACCCATTTTCATGTGTTTACGAGAAGTCGAGTTTGAAAAGTGTTATAAGGCATATTAATAGTTGCAAGTTTCTCCCGAAAACATATATTGGGTAGGTCGTATGAAAATAAAAGGTTTACATTTGATTTGTGAAAGATGCAATACAAGTTTATAAAACGCAAGATGAAACCATTTCATGAAGTATGTGTAATTCTAATGTGTTTTCAAAAGACCAAAATTTAAAATGGCGTGAAGGTTGTGAATGATCCCAGATGCCTTGATGAATTTTGGAAAATAGAATTTTTCGTATTTAGACATTTATTTAACTTGTAGGTTGAAATCTCATTAAAGTCAAAAAATTTTAGTTATTATGAAATGTTGAGAAAATCTAAGGGTTATTGGGTTAACTTGAAACCTTTTAATTGTCAAACTTCTACGAAAATTTATACATAAAAAGATCGTTTGTTTTTAAGGATCGTTAAGGCATCTCTTTGGGCTCATGGCGGCTACTTGTTTCAAGACACAAGGTGTATATAAAGTGTGTTCTAATTTGACGAATAGGATAAGTTATAGGATAAGTTATAGGATAAGTTGTCAAATTAATCATTTTAGAGATTTAAGGATATACTGTGACTTTGATCAAGTAAGTTTGTAAACATGGAGATATAATATAAGCTTTAATGTGATAATAAAACGAACAAAAAGTTTTAATAATGATGATAAGGAATTCAAAAGCGAATGATCAATGAATAATGGCATGTGAAACATCAAATGATTAAATTGGGTCTTCAAATGATAAAAAAATAAAAATATTAATGATATAAAACATTGGAATTGTTTCCATAGGAAACTTTGACTAATTCAAGTATTTGAAATTTCCTAGTGACTTGTGGGGGCGTACTTTAGCCTATAAGTGAATGCCCACCCTTTCAGGTTGCACGTGCCCCATCACTAGTGAATTCCAAAGCTTTAGCGAGATGAAAAAACGAGATACAAAAATAGATCCTTGAGATATGGATTTCACTCCTAACTCAAAAATGTATTTCAAAATTGAAAACTATTGTGGAATGAAACCAATCACTAAGTTAAGGACATCACTCCCAGCTTAGTGGTTAAGTTTCTTTAGGAAATACTCTTTGAGGTGTGGATGTCACTCCTATCTCAAAGATATATTCCAAAGATAAATAACATATAGAGGAGTGAAACTAATCACCAAGGTATGGATGTCACTCCTAACTTGGTGATATCGTTTCGTTTGTGAAATACGAATGTCTTCTACTCCAAGCAAAATACCAAAAGAAAAACGAGAAAGAATCATAGCTATAATATCTTGAAAAAAAATATAAGAATAAGAGAAATATACATGAGAGGACTCATGAAAGTAAGCTTAGTTATAGACTAGGCTAAAAGGCATTTTAATAACCTAATTCCCTATAACCATGGCTCTGATACCAATCTGTAACACCCCAACCGATGGCGGAAACATCGAGGTGTCACGTAGTGACGATTGTTCAATAGCTCATGGTACTAAAGTGTAAATTTGAATACATTGATTTGAATAATTTTACATTGAAAGGAAATTACAGTATACAATAGTTCTAAAGCATCAAATCTAACTAAAATACAATAAAGTCAAAGCTTAAATATAAATCCAAAAGCTAAAAAGAAGCGTCGCAAAATAACCTTAAACATGTACGAAAATAGTATATGTCAATACAAAAAGGTATTGGTGAGCATACCCTGATTTGAATACATATAGTAAGAAAAGTGTTTAGCAATTCATGTGCGGTACAATTTGCAATTATGTAATAAGTAGTATCAGTCAAAACCAAGCCTATTAATAATGACTAACACATGACTAACAATTTGAATAATGAATTAACAAGACAATGACCAAGATTCTCTCAACAGAGTTTCAAGGGGGTATACCATAGTACTGTTTATTGAAATGCTAGGCCGCCCAGCGGTTAATGATTTTGACAAGCATAAATACACACCAAATCACATAAGGCAAACACACATGAGAATTGCATTAAGTATAAGAATAACATTTGATAATAGAGTACATGAGTAGCCCCAAAATAGTACAACCTGAAAAAGGGGAAAGATATACTCACATGTAAGCGAAAAGCAAACGCAAGCATATAGCAACCATATAGAAAAGTCTGAAGATGCATATGTGCATCGCGCTACCCATGCACTAAAGTATACATTATCACTTTAAGATGCATGTTGGTTACGTATCTTATTCACCCAACTAAACTGATCATGATTTACTAGTTATGTTTCCAAATGTTTTAAACTCAACGACTGTTGAAATATAGTGTAAAACTTCTTGAAAATATATATTTATATGGAATATGTATATATATATACACGATTGTATGGTAAAATGTCATAACACAAACTTGTACTCTTGTATGTGAATCATGTTTGGGGTTTATTTATTTATTTCACAACTAATAATATTTATTTTAACCCGAGTCATAACTCGCATAAAAGACATGTCACACCCTCAAATTTCCACATGCGGAGTTCTACCGCGAGGCGTGTGACGCACCAGGATCCAAGTCAACGGTCACAATAAACGACGTCTAAATGTAAAAACATACGTAAACAAAAACCATGCATAAGATTTAAAAACCATCATTTGGAAGCGCGGAAGCGTATAAGTTTACAAAAGTCAAAAGTATCCAGAAACATAAGTTTAAGAGTTTAACATCCCGAAGAAAACATGCATAAATGATCCTAGACGCGAGACGACTCCAGTGCGACTCCGTGCCTAGATGACAGCTGCTACCTTAGCGACCTGAGAAAACATGCTAAAAACGTCAGTATAAAATACTGGTGAGTTCACAGGTTTTTAAAGAAAATGTTTCACGAGCTTTTGAAAGAACTATCATGTTACTACTGACTGAAGAAAATACTTGTTTGATGTTCAGACTCTAAGACGAACCAATCATCGAACTGTCGTTTACCACGACCAACGCACTATCGTTTACCACGACTAATGAACTATCCAAATACGTCCAACGAACTGTCATTCCGTGGTCAACGAACTGTGCATTCACAATTAACGAACTACCGCTACAACGGTCAACGAACTATCACAACGTAAGCCACACACACATAGAACATAAGGAAAACGTACAACCAACCCAGCATAACATGATCTTTTACAAAACGAAGTACTAAGCATGTTTCTCCCCCGAAAATGAAAACAGTAAAGAGTGGGGCCGTGAAACTCACCTTAGGTTGCATCTTCTGTTAAATGAGTAAACCGTTTGTATGATATGATAGCCCCAACTAGTGGCGACCTATCATAAGATATGTGTTAAGTTAGACTAATAACCCGTCGGGTTCATTAGTCCCTAAGTCCAGTCCATGACCATTATGTGTCCAAAAAGCGTGTTTGACCGACAACCAGACTACGTTAAGGACAAGACTCGACATCCCATTGGTGACCCGACATTCCACGTGTTAGATAAATACAAGACATCATGCCACATATGCAATTAAACACTTAATACGCGCAACAGTTCACCTAGTCTAGCATAATGTCCGATTAACGCGTAAACAGGTCCGAACACGTGTTACTAAGTCATTGGGTGTATCCCGGGGTTCCTATCATGTTCTTAGGCATCAAATCATGTTCCGGGATGTTAAAATATACATACAGCAGCTTTATACGCGATTAGGAATCAAACTAGCTTTTAGGATTGTAAATGCCCTAAGTATAGGCATTTAGGATTGTAAATGCTAGTTGTTGAGGGGAATAGGCCTCTATTCGCCTAGATATAGGCGATTAGGGTTTGTATTCGCCTGAACATCAGGCATTTAGGAGCCTACTCGCCTGAAGCCTCATGCGAGTAGGATCCTACTCGCCTCTGCAGGTCTGTAGTGCAATTTCGCGCGCCGAACACTCCAAATCAGATCCGAAACATGTAAAAACACCCAATAATCATCCTAACACATTAACAAACATATTTCAAGCAAAACCCCTAAGTTTTCATCGTTCTAACAGTTCCGAATGCGAGCGTTTTCCCAAAATAGCAACTTAGCATGTAAACATCACACAACATGCAAGAACTTGCCCTAAATAGCAATTATTCAGATTAAATCACATAACCACGTTATCCGATAGCATCCTACTGTTCTAGCATCATCCTAGAGCAAACCCTAACATCATACAATCAACAACACACCTCATATCATCCTTAATCATCCAAAATCCTTCAAATGGGTCAAAACATCAAGTACCAACAATACACAACCAAAATCATTCAAACTCCTAGGACATCATCATACTAACTTGTAATAGCCATAAACATCATAATAACACAAAAACAATCATGATTCCATCCTAAAAATTCTATCTTTAATCACATATAACACATATAACACATGTAAAGGTGTGGGTTTGTTTAAAAACGGTTTTAAATGGATTTCCAAAGACAAAAACATTTATAAGTCAGGTCTGGACGTTTAGGGAGTAAAACATAATCATTTAAAGGTTTGGGTTTGAAGAACACACCTTGTATTCAAGAGGATATGATGGAATAAGCTTGGAAATGGTTGTTTTGATGTAAAAATAGGTTCCAGAGGGTGTTTGTAGGTTGAGATAGGTTATGGGACGGCTAGGGTAGCATAAATGATGTTTTGGAGGTCAAGGGTGGTATTTATAGGCGTTTTTGATCGTTCAAAGCATTTCAGGCGAGTACGCAGCAGTATAGGCGAGTAGGGCTGCTACTCGCATGAAACATCATGCGAATAGCCCCCTATTCTCCCCTATAACCTCCTACTCGCCTATAATAATGGCGATTAGGCTATCACACACTAGCCTAATCGCCTATAGTCCAGGTGTTCGTGTTTTTGGCGCGTGAAACCCTATTTTAACATATGTAATCACGTTTTCACATACCGACAAGCACATAATGATTACCAACATATAATGCACGATAACTAACACGTTCCCACCCGATCACCAATTCCCGAGACCCGAGACTTGCGTATGTTAAAACCCTAGTGATGTGCGACTCGACTCGACCGACCTTGTTATGTGTAACGTATGCGCAACTCACTAAGGTAGACTTACTAAGTTTTCAAAAGTTAGTTACCAGAAGTTGCCGGGTGTCACATCATCCCCCTGTTGAAAGAATTTTCGTCCCGAAAATTTCCCGAAGTCGAGGAGAGAAAACAAATAAGAAGAAAAATTTTCCGGGTCGTCACATCATCCCCCTGTTGAAAGGAATCTCGTCCCGAGATTCTTTCGGCTTCAACAGTGATGAGTGTCGACGTTTGTGCCCAAGTAAAGTTTCCCCAAAATACAACAAGTGAAGGTCATAAACCAAACGTGATAGTAACAACCGGGAAACCACTTTCCCAAATGTGAGTATGAGACAAGAGACCCCCCGATCGAAGGCCTACTGGAGACTACTATGATCGGTATAACTAACCCACCGGTACCGTCCAAGTAGCATCCCCAAAGGACCCTCATCGACCAAAGAATGAGAAACAGAGACCAAACCACAAAGAAAACACCCGAAAACACGAACGCATAACAACGCGAATAAAAGTAAAACCAAAGCGTAACAAGAGATAAGAAAGAATACGTACGGGTAACAGTGTCTGGGTCCACCTGGTTCTCCCTAGCACCGATCACAAAGACACGAGCAGTCGGACCACCACCCTCATTGTTCCCACCGCCACCTGCGGCCCCAGCCTCAGCCTGGTTTAATTTCGGGCAGTTGTGCTTGAGATGTCCCAGCTCACCACAGTGATAGCACCCACGATTTCCCTGAGGAACAGGAGCAGGGACGACCGCTTGACCGGAGCCGTTTGAAGATTGACCCTGCAGTTCTAGGCAACATGACCTACCTGCTTGCAACGGTTGCAATGAAACTTTTCACAATTGCCGAGATGATGGTACCACAATGATTGCACTATGGTAGCTTTCCCGTGTACCGCTCTGCCTCTGACTTGAGGACGATCCCAAGGCTTCAGTCTTTCTTGCTTGTTGATGTGGTTGACCCGAACCCGCGGTCTTTCCAGTACTATCCCACTTTCTCTTGTTGTCCCCTGGTGTCTTCACGTCGGAGCCCCTGGGAGGTAGAATACCCTCGGTAATCTTTAAGTTGGTCATCTTGGTAGCCGACCGCACAGCCTCAGACATGGTAGTAGGATCCCTCGCAGCCACCAACCCCGCAATCTCCGGCACCAAACCCGCAAGATACTGCTCTACCCTCCTGTACTCTGGTGTCGACAAACCTGGACACATCACCGCTAACTCGTTGTGCCTGATCGTATACTCCTCAACCTCAGAACCCACCATCTTAAGACTCCCGTATTCTTGTTCCAACCTCTTGATCTCCTCTCGCGGGCAGTACTCATCCTTCATCCTACGCACGAAATCCGCCAAGGCATGGCGTTGGCCTCCCCGAGACCGAGTGTCTGAGTGACGCAGTTCCACCACGTCAGGGCGGGTCCTACAAAAGTCCCCGAAGCAAACTTCACCCGATCCGCTGCTGGAGTCTCACATAAAGCAAACACCGACTCCGTCTTCTCCAACCACCTGAGCAACTCCACAGCACCCTCCGTACCACGGAAGTTGAGGGGCTGACAATCCTTAAACCGTTTGTAGGCAACACCTGCCTGAACCGGAGGAGCAGTAGCACCCATAAAAGTCTGCTGGGCAGCCTGAAAAGCAGCTAATGCAACGCCCAACTGTTGCTGCATCATCTCATTGAGCTCATCATACGTCAAGGTGATGTTACCACCACCTCTACCCCCACCAGTGCGGCCTCCACGTCGTCCCCTAGTGCGTCCTCCAGTGCGTCCTGACATCTTCTGAGAAGGAACAAGAAACAAATACTCAGACCCATCACCAACGCCAAACCAAGAGAATATGAAAAGTCTAGGATCGGGTTCAAATGTGACCATTAATCCCAACACGAGGTCCACCAAGCCTTCCATGCATTTCAACTTATGATTTCGTGTGCACCCGAAATGATAAATTGCTCTACATGGTCCTCAAGGCGTGCCCCGAGCTCGAACCTCAAGTCACCGATACCCCCATCTTAGGAAGATATAGTCAACACCGATCAACGAATAAAACCAGGAATAACCAAGAATGAGATAGAAAACATGACGCTGTGTGATAAGGATACCGACACCCCGACAAGGTTAGTATGTTTACCAAAAGACACGACTCAAAAGTATGTGACCGTCTAGTGTGTGAGACTCGGCTATAGTCTAGACTCTACAAGCAGTCCTAGTTCACTATAACCATTGGCTCTGATACCAATCTGTCACACCCTCAAATTTCCACATGCGGAGTTCTACCGCGAGGCGTGTGACGCACCAGGATCCAAGTCAACGGTCACAATAAACGACGTCTAAATGTAAAAACATACGTAAACAAAAACCATGCATAAGATTTAAAAACCATCATTTGGAAGCGCGGAAGCGTATAAGTTTACAAAAGTCAAAAGTATTCAGAAACATAAGTTTAAGAGTTTAACATCCCGAAGAAAACATGCATAAATGATCCTAGACGCGAGACGACTCCAGTGCGACTCCGTGCGCCTAGATGACAGCTGCTACCTTAGCGACCTGAGAAAACATGCTAAAAACGTCAGTATAAAATACTGGTGAGTTCACAGGTTTTTAAAGAAAATGTTTCACGAGCTTTTGAAAGAACTATCATGTTACTACTGACTGAAGAAAATACTTGTTTGATGTTCAGACTCTAAGACGAACCAATCATCGAACTGTCGTTTACCACGACCAACGCACTATCGTTTACCACGACTAACGAACTATCCAAATACGTCCAACGAACTGTCATTCCGTGGTCAACGAACTGTGCATTCACAATTAACGAACTACCGCTACAACGGTCAACGAACTATCACAACGTAAGCCACACACACATAGAACATAAGGAAAACGTACAACCAACCCAGCATAACATGATCTTTTACAAAACGAAGTACTAAGCATGTTTCTCCCCCGAAAATGAAAACAGTAAAGAGTGGGGCCGTGAAACTCACCTTAGGTTGCATCTTCTGTTAAATGAGTAAACCGTTTGTATGATATGATAGCCCCAACTAGTGGCGACCTATCATAAGATATGTGTTAAGTTAGACTAATAACCCGTCGGGTTCATTAGTCCCTAAGTCCAGTCCATGACCATTATGTGTCCAAAAAGCGTGTTTGACCGACAACCAGACTACGTAAGACAAGACTCGACATCCCATTGGTGACCGACATTCCACGTGTTAGATAAATACAAGACATCATGCCACATATGCAATTAAACACTTAATACGCGCAACAGTTCACCTAGTCTAGCATAATGTCCGATTAACGCGTAAACAGGTCCGAACACGTGTTACTAAGTCATTGGGTGTATCTCGGGGTTCCTATCATGTTCCTAGGCGTCAAATCATGTTCCGGGATGTTAAAATATACATACAGCAGCGTTATACGCGATTAGGAATCAAACTAGCATTTAGGATTGTAAATGCCCTAAGTATAGGCATTTAGGATTGTAAATGCTAGTTGTTGAGGGGAATAGGCCTCTATTCACCTAGATATAGGCGATTAGGGTTTGTATTCGCCTGAACATCAGGCATTTAGGAGCCTACTCGCCTGAAGCCTCATGCGAGTAGGATCCTACTCGCCTCTGCAGGTCTGTAGTGCAATTTCGCGCGCCGAACACTCCAAATCAGATCCGAAACATGTAAAATCACCCAATAATCATCCTAACACATTAACAAACATATTTCAAGCAAAACCCCTAAGTTGTCATCGTTCTAACAGTTCCGAATGCGAGCGTTTTCCCAAAATAGCAACTTAGCATGTAAACATCACATCAACATGCAAGAACTTGCCCTAAATAGCAATTATTCAGATTAAATCACATAACCACGTTATCCGATAGCATCCTACTGTTCTAGCATCATCCTAGAGCAAACCCTAACATCATACAATCAACAACACACCTCATATCATCCTTAATCATCCAAAATCCTTCAAATGGGTCAAAACATCAAGTACCAACAATACACAACCAAAATCATTCAAACTCCTAGGACATCATCATACTAACTTGTAATAGCCATAAACATCATAATAACACAAAAACAATCATGATTCCATCCTAAAAATTCTATCTTTAATCACATATAACACATATAACACAGGTAAAGGTGTGGGTTTGTTTAAAAACAGTTTTAAATGGATTTCCAAAGACAAAAACATTTATAAGTCAGGTCTGGACGTTTAGGGAGTAAAACAAAATCATTTAAAGGTTTGGGTTTGAAGAACACACCTTGTATTCAAGAGGAGATGATGGAATAAGCTTGGAAATGGTTGTTTGATGTAAAAATAGGTTCCAGAGGGTGTTTGTAGGTTGAGATAGGTTATGGGACGGCTAGGGTAGCATAAATGATGTTTTGGAGGTCAAGGGTGTTATTTATAGGCGTTTTTGATCGTTCAAAGCATTTCAGGCGAGTACGCAGCCGTATAGGCGAGTAGGGCTGCTACTCGCATGAAACATCATGCGAATAGCCCCCTATTCGCCCCTATAACCTCCTACTCGCCTATAATAATGGCGATTAGGCTATCACACACTAGCCTAATCGCCTATAGTCCAGGTGTTCGTGTTTTTGGCGCGTTAAACCCTATTTTAACATATGTAATCACGTTTTCACATACCGACAAGCCACATAATGATTACCAACATATAATGCACGATAACTAACACGTTCCCACCCGATCACCAATTCCCGAGACC
Source organism: Ambrosia x helenae (assembly GCA_030844895.1). NCBI lineage: Eukaryota > Viridiplantae > Streptophyta > Magnoliopsida > Asterales > Asteraceae > Ambrosia > Ambrosia x helenae. The sequence continues at coordinate 101,079,416 of CM061223.1, forward strand.
CGAGACTTGCGTATGTTAAAACCCTAGTGATGTGCGACTCGACTCGACCGACCTTGTTATGTGTAACGTATGCGCGACTCGCTAAGGTAGACTTACTAAGTTTTCAAAAGTTAGTTACCAGAAGTTGCCGGGTGTCACAAGACATCAAGGTTTCTTCGTTTTATTTAACTTTTAAAATCATGGTTTACATATAAAAGTTTTTATATAAAATGAAGAACTTATTTTTATAAATTTGACCTTGCATAAATAAATAAAACAATTAATCCATATGCCAAGACTTTTGTAGTTTGTCTAAAATCATGTATAATGTTTATATATATACCAAAAAAATGGATAAGTGTAGTGAACCAATATTTAGTTCCTGTGAAAAATTAACATCGTGTGTATGTATATATATTTTGACATCAAAAGTAATTATTATTGTGTGTACATATATGTTTGAAAAAATCATGGATGAAAGATTAGCCTTTATGTATTGTTATAACAAAACATTTACTATATAAATGTGTTGGGTGACAAAGATTCGTTGTAGAAAAATGTATATAAAATATAAACGAAAGTATACATGAAAACCATACCAAAAACTAGTAGGAAACAAAGGTTTAAGACTTGATACTTGAGGGCATTGAGCTTGAACTTGTGAACATAAAACTTGAACTAGAAATGGTGAGAGAGACAGGTTCGGTTAAATCGTGATTGTATGTAGATAGGCGATGAGGTGCAAGGGTTAAAAAAATGAAGGTTTGTAGTGTTTGTGTGGAAACTTGCAAGACTTGGAAAAAAAAGTTGTCTTCTATTACTATAATGAATGACATTATAAACAAAATTAAAGGAAATGAATAACATTAACACTCCTAATTGGAAGTTACTAAGAAAAATAATAATATGATGGTTCCATTCGAATTCCTAATAAAACAACAATCAATTAATTTAGAATTTCAATTTGTCCCTTTTGTTTAAAGATAGCTAGCCAGACGATTTATTTTGACTTAAAAATAATAACCCAAAGTTTATAAAATTAGTTTCATTTTAGTGAATAGAAAGAATTAAAAAAATATGTTTGCTAAATATCGGTCGATTATACAACCAATTAAGATTGTTCATTCCATATTATACAATCAAAATATATACATTATATATATATATAATGAAAACGAATCTTCGGATCAAACAAAAGAGTAAAAAAAATAAATTAAGTGTGACGATTAAATAATGACTTTTGCTGTTAAATAAATAATTCGATTTATAAGGTCTCAAAGTGCAAAATAAAAAAACTTAAGGACTAAAATTGTATATATAAAATAAAATTGAGGTGACGGATGTCACAGTCTCCCCTACTTTAGAAAATTTCGTCTCGAAATTCATTTCAAGTGGGGGTTTCTATGAAACAAATGATATTGTAATAAGGCAAATAGGTTTTAAGAAATGTATCATTCATGACTTGACAAAGTTTAAAGTAGTGGTTGGTTATGGTGGCTCGTCGGGGAAGTAATGCCGCAACCACCCCTCGTAGGTTTGTTCGATTGGGTCAGAGGTTGTCGTGAATATGGAAGGATGACCGACAAAAATACGTGATTTTGGTTGGCGTTGACTCAAGTTTGAAGTTAGAAGGTTTGGCAATGTGGTTAATAAATAATAAATATAATAAATAAATGATCATACTATAAGACTTGAAGATGCTAAGTTCGAAGAAGAAAGACAAAGCATTAATGTTTTTCTTTTATTTAATCTTATGTTTCATATGCATTGCACTAAATGCAATTATGGTTTTGTTGTTTCATGAATTCAAAATTTATTATTTTTTTAAGAGAATTGATATAATAATATTATTATTAGTAAAAGTCGTTATGGGACACTAATGATGAATCATTTAAGAATCCAACAAGATAATTGGATTTGTTACTGCAAAGCTTTGAATATTCGGGTATTATAATTCTATCCAAACATTACGTTAAATACGGTTTATGCTATTTTCTGTTTTGGTTTATTGTCACCATAGGTCCCTAAAGTTATAACTAAATATTGGAAAAAAAAATGTTGGTTGTCATAGTCTCCCCTACTTTAGAAAGGTTTCTGACCAAACTTTATTAAGGTCATGCAACAAAATTTCGACTAACAGAGAGTGTAAAAGTATATAAAGTTTAAGGTTTTCTGTAGCGGTGGTCAACAAGGAAGGCTCCAACATAACTAATTGAAGCTTATGTAAAATGTTCTTATCGAGAATGCTAGCTATTAGTCAATGATCTAACGAAGTGGTAATTATAAAGTAATGGTAGGTTCTTGGTTAGACTCCCAGTCCGCTCCCGCAGTATGGTTTATGCTTATATATAGGGTGTACCGCAGCTGACCCACCACACTCCCGATACTTTGGACTCGTACTGATTGTCCACCAACAGCCTAAATAGAATTACACACCACCCTCACGTACCTGTAACCCATGATTGCGTTCCGGACCGTAATCATCGATTTACCTTACACTAGGGTGATATGCTTTTCCATAACCCTATCCTAAGTAATACTAGAAACAAATGCGTGCAATCAGGATATGCTAAGTAATTGATACTGCAATGAAACAATGACATGGTTAGAGGTCATTCCCTTTTGGGTTTACCCTTTAACCATAATGAGAGTAACAGGTAAGTAATAGACATGGTTAGAGGTTCTTCCCTTTCGGGTTCACCCTTAACTGTAACTTCTGCTCACATCGTTGGGCTCTAAGCACCTATATTGATAAACTCCGAGATTTACACCGTTCCCTCTCGGATTAAAGAAATACTCTAACCCGAGTCGTACGTAGGCACTGGCTTAGATCCCATACGAGTTATCAACTAGTATGTTTGTTGGCCATGACGATGAACAAAATAATGTAAAGTATAGCAGGGTTTTGCTCAATACAGGAAAGAAAACATGCATACCAAATATGCGTTCATGTAAGTATATAAGTATAGCATAAAATTTCGATTGAAAGGATAGTATAATATAAATCGAGTAAATCGCACAGTTGTGCAAAATGAAAGTAAACAAGTTCAACTCTTGCAAATAAGCAGTGTCAAAAAAATCACAAATAACGTGTTAGAGATAACTATGGTGCAAGAATAAGATAATGAAATTTACGGCAAGTGAGAGTGAACCGAATAGGTGTAGTATAGCCTACTGACACGCGAGTTAAAATTTAGTAACTTTACATATATGCATTATACGATAAAAGATATTTAGCAACATTCTGATAAGAGGATATGTTCATTGTTTAAACCAAAAGTTTTGCAAGTACAAGTGTTAAAAGATAAATTTCGCAGTTTACTCGAACTTTGTGATATTTTTGAAAGAATAGTAGTAATGCATGAGACTAACTTTTTAGAAATCGAAGTGTGTTTTAGATTCAAAACAGGTTCACATGAAAAGATTTTGTAGGTATCCATTTTCATGTGTTTACGAGAAGTCGAGTTTGAAAAGTGTTATAAGGCATATTAATAGTTGCAAGTTTCTCCCGAAAACATATATTGGGTAGGTCGTATGAAAATAAAAGGTTTACATTTGATTTGTGAAAGATGCAATACAAGTTTATAAAACGCAAGATGAAACCATTTCATAAAGTATGTGTAATTCGAATGTGTTTCAAAAGACCAAAATTTAAAATGGCGTGAAGGTTGTGAATGATCCCAGATGCCTTGATGAATTTTGGAAAATAGATTTTTTTCGTATTTAGACATTTATTTAACTTGTAGGTTGAAATCTCATTAAAGTCAAAAATTTTTAGTTATTATGAAATGTTGAGAAAATCTAAGGGTTATTGGGTTAACTTGAAACCTTTTAATTGTCAAACTTCTACGAAAATTTATACATAAAAAGATCGTTTGTTTTTAAGGATCGTTAAGGCATCTCTTTGGGCTCATGGCGGCTACTTGTTTCAAGACACAAGGTGTATATAAAGTGTGTTCTAATTTGACGAATAGGCTTTGTGAAAAAACTTATAGGATAAGTTGTCAAATTAATCATTTTTAGAGATTTAAGGATATACTGTGACTTTGATCAAGTAAGTTTGTAAACATGGAGATATAATATAAGCTTTAATGTGATAATAAAACGAACAAAAAGTTTTAATAATGATGATAAGGAATTCAAAAGCGAATGATCAATGAATAATGGCATATGAAACATCAAATGATTAAATTGGGTCTTCAAATGATAAACAAATATAAATATTAATGATATAAAACATTGGAATTGTTTCCATAGGAAACTTTGACTAATTCAAGTATTTGAAATTTCCTAGTGACTTGTGGGGGCGTACTTTAGCCTATAAGTGAATGCCACCCTTCCAGATTGCACGTGCCCCATCACTAGTGAATTCCAAAGCTTTAGCGAGATGAAAAACGAGATACAAAAATAGATCCTTGAGATATGGATTTCACTGCTAACTCAAAAATGTATTTCAAAATTGAAAACTATTGTGGAATGAAACCAATCACTAAGTTAAGGACATCACTCCCAGCTTAGTGGTTAAGTTTCTTTAGGAAATACTCTTTGAGGTGTGGATGTCACTCCAATCTCAAAGATATATTCCAAAGATAAATAACATATAGAGCAGTGAAACTAATCACCAAGGTATGGATGTCACTCCTAACTTGGTGATATCGTTTCATTTGTGAAATACGAATGTCTTCTACTCTAAGCAAAATACCAAAAGAAAAACGAGAAAGAATCATAGCTAAAATATCTTGAAAAAAAATATAAGAATAAGAGAAATATACATGGGAGGACTCGTGAAAATAAGCTTAGTTATAGACTAGGCTAAAAGGCATTTTAATAACCTAATTCCCTATAACCATGGCTCTGATACCAATCTGTAACACCCCAACCGATGGCGGAAACATCGAGGTGTCACGTAGTGACGATTGTTCAATAGCTCATGGTACTAAAGTGTAAATTTGAATACATTGATTTGAATAATTTTACATTGAAAGGAAATTACAGTATACAATAGTTCTAAAGCATCAAATCTAACTAAAATACAATAAAGTCAAAGCTTAAATATAAATCCAAAAGCTAAAAAGAAGCGTCGCAAAATAACCTGAAACATGTACGAAAATAGTATATGTTGTCACACCCTCAAAATCCACTTGCGAAATTTTACCGCGAGGCGTATGACAAACCAGGATCCAAACCAACGATCACAATAAACAAGTCTAAATGAACATATGCAATTTAAGAAAACATAGTTTAAAATCCCCAATTACAGCGAAGCTTATTCAAACATAATCCAAAATATTCCAAGTGTTCAATGTTTGAAAACCATGCGATCCTAACTAGACGCCGTGCAGACGCGTGCGCCCTAGTTCCATTGTGCTACCTTAGCGACCTGAGAAAACATGTAAAAGTTTACGTCAGCACAAAAATGCTGGTGAGTTTACAGGTTTTGTAATCCAAGTACCAAGTTCAACCTGTCCATACTATAACAAATCGAAAACCAAAGTACGCTAGCTAGGCGTATGTTTTGTTACTATCACGATTGGAAAACCATTACTAACTCGCAAACCAGATGTCGTGCCCGATGTAGTAACCTGTTGTTCCTGTTTGAGACAATATGCACCCGCCGACCCTCCAAGTCGACGAGCGGGGTTGGTCACTCCCAATAGCGCTATTCACATTTCCCCGTTGTGCAAACCCGCACATTCATGGTTCCCCCCCGGGACTTCCAAAGATCGTATAGTAAACAATAGAAACCCATAGTATGACAGTAGTTACCAAACATAAGTTTTAACACATGTTTTCTCCCCCGAAAAGTGAAACCAGTTAAAAGAGGGGCCGTAAACTAACCTTTAGTTGCGTTACTTCGTAATATGAATAAACTCAGCAGCTATGCTAGTCCCGTAAAGCGGCGACCTAACATATGACAGTTACAAGTACTTAGACTAATAACCCGCAGGTAGTTAGTCCCTAGATGTCCAGACCGTAACCAAGTTCGTTTGAAAGCACCGTGATTGTTTAACTGACCCAATGTACAAGACTCGACATCCCATTGGTGACCCGAGACTCCCGTGTTATGTTTACACTCTCAAACATACAATCATGCAATCATTCTTAACATACGTTAACGACCAACAAGTTATAGCACGTAGTTCACGTATCACATAATTACATCCAAACATATGTTACCAAGTTATTAGATATGTTACGGGGTTCCTAGCATGTTCCTAGATGTCAAATCGGGTCTCGGAATGCTAATTTACACTTACAGCAGCAGTACACGCGATTAGGAAAAGTCAACTAGCATTTAGGTTGGTCAACTGGCATTTAGGAAGGCTAATTGCATGTAATATAGGCATTTAGGGTCAAAAGACATGTAAATCTTGAGTTTATAGGCGATTAGGGCTATAAGACATGTATTTCAGGACTTAACTAGCATTTAGGATCACAATTGCATGTAACAGAGGCAATTAGCCCCCAATTGCATGGTATATAGGCGATTAGGGCATCTTTATAGGCGATTGGCCTCCTAATCACCTATAACATAGGCGATTAGGGTTGCTAATCGCCAGTAACCCAGTTGTTCCGGTTTTTTCGCGTGTTTAACACTCCAAATCAGATCCAGAACGCGTGTAATCATCCAATATCAATCCAACAACTATACCAAACATGTTTAAACCAAAATCCTTTGTTTTGCCTCGTATTATCAGCCCTGCATGCAACTATGTAATCCAAACACAACACACATAGCATGAAACATCATATTAACATGCATAACTATAACCCTAATGAACAATTACTCAGATCCTATCATCATGCCATCATTATTAATCTGAAACTAACCTAATAACATGTAATCATCCATCTTGAATCATAAAAACCCTAGCTTTTGATTGAAAACCCACATACATCATGCATGCTACTTAGAATCCGATTAACAATGATTATTAACGATTTTCAGAAGTCTCATACGTTTTAAAACAGGTCTGGACCGTTAGGGATTTAATAAAAACGTTTATAAAGATTTCATGGATGAGAATCACACCTTAGATTGTGATGGTTTGATGAAATAAGCTTGAAACCTTGTGTTTTGATCCAAAATCGTGTTCCAGAGGTTGTGTGTGTGTTGGGGCGGGTTATTGGACGACTAGGGTTGGTATTATGAAGTTTAGGAGGTCAAGCATTGTATTTATAGTCGTTTTTAGTCGTCCAGCACGTAACACGCGATTGTGCAGCATTTACACGCGATTAGCATTGCTAATCGCATGACTGTGCATGCATTTAGGGCTAATCGCCCCCTGTAGCATGCATTTAGCATGCTACTCGCCCCTGATGTTGCCCAATCGCATACCCTAGAGGCGATTGGGCTCCCCTAATCGCCTTTAGGGGTTGGTTCCATGTATTTTGCGCGTTAAAACCCGTTTTAACATATGTTAACACATTTTCACATACCGACAAGTCACATAATGATTGTAAACACATAACACTTGCAAACAAACATATTCACACTCGTTCACCAATTCCCGGGACTCGAGACTTGTATGTTCCGTATAACCTGACGATTCTACGAATCGTCACCATTTGTACACTTGGTTAAGGACTGACATCTAATGAACCTCTAAACCAACATCCAATGATCTTCTAGACTAAACCGATAGTTCCCGAACCATAACACGACTTAACTAACCCAGTTAAGTACAATATACGCGTGACTCGCTAAGGTAGACTTTCATCTAGACAACGTTGTTAACCAGAAATTGCCGGGTGTCACATCATCCCCACGTTAAAAGAATTTTCGTCCCGAAAATTGCACGGTACTAAAAAGGAGTAACAAAAGAACAGGCAAAAGATAGAAACCAAGAGAGAGATTTACCCGAGTTGTCACATCATCCCCACGTTAAAAGGAATCTCGCCCCGAGATTCATTCAGCTGCAGTGGAGACATATCTTGATTCGAACGCTTCCTTAGGAAAGAGATGAGGATATTTAGACTTCATCTGATCCTCCCGTTCCCAAGTGTACTCTGGTCCCCGGTTCGAGTTCCAGCGAACCTTCACAATGCGAATCTTGCTATGACATAGGCTACGAATCTTGTAATCCAGAATCTCAACCGGTTCCTCCACAATCCGAAGACGATCGTCAACCTTGATCTCTTCCAGTGGAACAATGAGAGACTCGTCAGCCAGACACTTCTTCAGGTTGGACACATGGAAGACGTTATGTACGTTACCGAGCTCCGTCGGTAAATCAAGACGATATGCCACCAGTCCAATCCGTTCCAGGATCGTAAATGGACCGACATACCGAGGGTTGAGTTTGCCACGCTTCCCAAAGCGTATGACGCCCTTCCACAGTGAAACTTTCAGAAATACCTTGTCATCAACTTGGAATTCCAATGGTTTGCGACGCTGATCGGCATAACTCTTTTGCCGATCCCGTGCCGCTGCCAACCGGTTACGAATCTGTACGATCTTTTCTGAAGTTTCGTACACTAGTTCAGGCCCAGTGAGTTGACTCTCACCCACCTCAGCCCAACAAAGAGGAGAACGGCATTTCCGCCCGTACAGTGCCTCGAATGGAGCCGCCTTGATACTCGTATGAGAACTGTTGTTGTATGAGAATTCTACTAACGGTAAATGAGCTTCCAACCTTTGCCAAAATCGATCACACATGCCCGCAGCATGTCTTCTAAAGTTTGAATCGTGCGCTCACTCTGACCGTCAGTCTGTGGATGGTAAGTTGTACTCATGTCTAGTTGGGTACCCAAAGCCTTGTGCAACGACTTCCAGAAATGAGAAGTAAAGTGGGAGTCACGATCCGAGATAATAGAAACCGGCACCCCGTGCTTAGAAACAACTTCCTTCAGATAAAGACGAGCCAAACGATCCATGGTGTCGGTCTCTTTAATAGCGAGAAAATGGGCTGATTTGATCAACCGATCAACAATCACCCATATCTTATCATTCCCGCTCGGTGACTTAGGAAGTTGCGTGACAAAATCCATTGTAATCCGTTCCCATTTCCACTCCGGAATTTCAGGCTGTTGCAAGAGACCCGACGGTTTCTGGTATTCTACCTTGACCTTAGCACAGGTCAAGCATTTGCTCACGTATGAGGCTATATCCGACCTCATGTTTGGCCACCAGTAAAGCACCTTCAGATCTTGATACATCTTATCCGAACCAGGATGAATAGAATACCGAGACTTATGAGCCTCATCTAGGACAAGCTCCCGTAGTCCCCCGAATAAAGGAACCCATATGCGTTCTGCGAAGTAGTGCAGGCCATCAGGCCTTCGCTCGAGGTGCTTGTCGGCACCGTGCATGGTTTCAGCTTTAAGGTTTTCCTCCTTCAAAGCTTCTAACTGGGCAGAACGGAGTTGGTCAGGTAGAGACGAATGAATGGTGAGTTGCAACGCCCGAACACGACGAGGTTTAGTTGATTCCTTCCTGCTCAAGGCGTCCGCTACAACATTCGCCTTGCCAGGATGGTATTTAATGGCACAATCATAGTCATTCAGAAGTTCAATCCAACGACGTTGTCGTATGTTCAAATGTTGTTGGTCGAAAATGTGTTGAAGACTCTTGTGATCGGTGTAGATGGTGCATTTGGTATCGTACAAGTAATGTCTCCAAATTTTCAACGCGAATACCACTGCACCCAACTCCAAGTCATGGGTGGTGTAGTTCTTCTCATGCACCTTGAGTTGACGAGAAGCATACGCAATCACTTTCTCGCGTTGCATCAACACGCAACCGAGACCATGAATAGAGGCATCACAGTAAACAACGAAATCATCAGGGCCTTCAGGTAAGGACAAAATAGGAGCAGAACACAGTTTAGACTTCAGTTCTTGAAAAGCCGACTCTTGTGGTTCACCCCAGTCAAATTTCCTATCCTTCTGCGTGAGAGTGGTGAGGGGTTGAGCGATCTTCGAGAACCCCTGTATGAAACGACGATAATAGCCCGCAAGGCCTAGGAATTGCCGCACCTCAGTTGGCGTCTTTGGTGCTCCCCAGTCCTTGATCGCTTCGATTTTAGCTGGATCGACATGAATTCCTAGTTCATTAACCACATGTCCTAGGAACTGAACTTCGCGTAACCAAAAGTCACACTTTGAGAACTTGGCGTAAAGTTGTTCCCGTCGCAAGAGTTCCAAAACCAAACGCAGGTGTTGTAACATCGCAAAATTTTCCCCAAAATTTTAATACATAAAAAGCCCTTATATATATATTTTTTTTTATTACACCTTTATCATTAATATTATACAAATGTGCCTAAGTCTTTATTTATCCTAACTCACAACTTATATACATACATAAATGTATATAAATAATAATAATAATAATATGATTCTAAATTCTTTTTTTTTTTCACATACAAGATTTTTTTTTTTTTTTTTTTAAATAAAGCCTTGAGTCAAATAGTCAAAGTCCTAGTCAAAGTCTTAGTCAAACAGTCAAAGTCTTAGTCAAACAGTCAATTCATCATAAAACCTTACTTTATGGTGTTGACCAATTTTAATGGCTAATTGAATCCAAAACTAGTATAAAAACCCACCTATGACCCATTATACTTTGCACATCTAAATCGATTGTTTCAATCCGATTAAACTTTCCCTCATACCTTTCTTCTATAGTCTATTACTTCTACAATTGAAGCTTTGATTATAAGCTCTTGTAATTGGCAACTTTGGGGCTACACATATTCTATTTCTCGAGACTTAATACTTTGCTAAGGTGAGTTTACGTAACCATGTTTATGCGATTCTTTATACTTGCAACAATTATTTAAGCAATTCAACATGCATGTCTAGTAGTAAACTTTATTGCCTCATGAATTAGTCAACAGTTTCAACGAGTTTCAACGAGTTTCAACATTTACATAATCATTAGCTATGGCCAAGCCGGCGATACTCAATAATAGATCTATTGGATTGACAACCCCACCCGGATACGTGTACCTCCTACATAGGTCACGTGGGTGATTGTTATCGTTCAACATATTACTAAGGTGAACCGTAGATGACGGGATGAACCTAAACTAGTCGGAGGTTTGATTATGACAACATATTATACTATTCATGTAGACTTAAATTTACGATAGACATACGAATTGCTAAACTTTTTAAACTTAATTGCTTGACATGGCTTATGTATTCTCACCAACTTCTAGTTGACCCCCCCCCCCATTTTTCCAAACTCAACAGGAAATACTGATGCTTGAAGTCTAGAGCTAGCATGAGGAGATATTTGAAGCTTTGTTTGATTATTTGATGTATGAATTCTTGTAGAACAATTGTATGTAATTTATTTAAATCATATAATGAAATTTATTATTCACCATGAGCTACTGAACAATCATCAATACGTGACATCCCAATGTTTCCGCCATCGGTTGGGGTGTTACAGATTGGTATCAGAGCCATGGTTATAGGGAATTAGGTTATTAGAAAAAAAAAATAATCTAGTCTATAACCATAGGAATATAACCAGTATTTGCTCCTTTTACTTGCTATTCTCTATCTCACTCCTACTTCTTATCCCTACTTCAACCCCTACAAGAAGATTGCTCTCCATCACAAGATCTACTCTTAGACTAATAGGACAATCGTCAGGTTTAGCCTGAACCACCTTGAGATCTCGTCGAAGTTCTAGATTTTAATAACGAACACGTGCAATCTGGAAGGGTGAACGCCTGTATTCTGAGTTTTCTGTCTAGGACTGGCATTGCGCATATATCCCAATCAGACGAGGGACCCGGATGCCTACCTGGGAATTCTCGGGATGAGTGTTCACTTATAGGCTAAAGCATGTCTTCACTATGTTATTAGAATCTAGAAGTTTTGATAAGTCAACGTTTTCGTTTATTCGTTTTAATTAATGAATAAATGATTACACTCACCTTCCTTAAACTAAGCTCAAAAATCTCAAAATTTTACAGCTTAAATCAATCTCATTTCATAACCATCCATGGATTTCACAATCACACTTCACCTTACCATCTTAGCCACTTTTTAAATATTCAACACCCTACCCAAATCATATAATCTCCATACTATAAAATAAACTCTTTATCAACTATCTTCACATTCACTATCTCTCACAACTTTGATTCTGCTTCAAGAATTTTTCATCATCCTCTCAAGAACTAAATTCATATCCTTCACCTTCTCACACATGAGCTAGTTACCCATGATAACCAAACTATTGAAACTTGATTGTGTGTTGCATCAAACATAATCCTTAGTTATACATGAGGATTCGACTATTTGCCTTATTTGAACATTTGAAACTAGAATTCATGGAATATAAACTATTTACTATAGACACACCTAGAGTCATTAACCTTATCTAGGGCAACTCTATTACAACTTGTATGCTATACTTGATACTTGATTGCTTACATGTGTATATTATCAATTTGCAATTCATGTGTATAATAATTGGTACACTTAATCAAACAACTGATAGAGGATGAAGTACTTGCTCAACAGTTAGTAGAGTACAAAATTACCTACTCAACGATTGGTAGAGGTCATCATGCCTGCTCAACAGTCGGTAGAGGTCCTACAACCTGCTCAACGACTGGTAGAGGCTATCATACCTGCTCAACAATCGGTAGAGGTTCCTACTCACTGACTGGTAGAAGTCTTTTTCCTGCTCAACAGTTGGACTCATTTTTGGATACATGGTTAATCATATTATTTTACATGTGTGTCTAGAGTTATAGAAGGACACAAAACCCTAATGTAAGGTAAATGGGTGATTGCGGTCCGGAACGTAATCATGAATTTACATGTACGTTAAGGTAGTGTGAAATTCTATCAAGGTTTTCGGTAGTTGACCAATTATAAACCTTAGTTATCTGGTAGTTCATTTAGTCTTTCAATAGTCCATCAACTCATTCCTTTTAGGACTCCTAAAACTTAAGATTCTTATTCTCCTTGCTATTTCAGATGAACCTAATCCAACCCTTAAAACTCACACATATCAAAACTCTTACCCAAATTATTCGAAACAGTTTATTCTATTACCTATAAATTTATGTCATGCCTTAACTCGAAACTTCCCAAACCACCCTTGTCCTAATTTCTACCCAATCACCTTCAACCCTGTGTTTTCAATAAACTTCGGGACGAAGTTTCTAAAAGTAGGGGAGACTGTAACATCGCAAAATTTTCCCCAAAATTTTAATACATAAAAAGCCCTTATATATATATATATATATATATATATTTTATTACACCTTTATCATTAATATTATACAAATGTGCCTAAGTCTTTATTTATCCTAACTCACAACTTATATACATACATAAATGTATATAAATAATAATAATAATAATATGATTCTAAATTCTTTTTTTTTTTCACATACAAGATTTTTTTTTTTTTTTTTTTTTAAAATAAAGCCTTGAGTCAAATAGTCAAAGTCCTAGTCAAAGTCTTAGTCAAACAGGCAAAGTCTTAGTCAAATAGTCAATTCATCATAAAACCTTACTTTATGGTGTTGACCAATTTTAATGGCTAATTGAATCCAAAACTAGTATAAAAACCCACCTATGACCCATTATACTTTGCACATCTAAATCGATTGTTTCAATCCGATTAAACTTTCCCTCATACCTTTCTTCTATAGTCTATTACTTCTACAATTGAAGCTTTGATTATAAGCTCTTGTAATTGGCAACTTTGGGGCTACACATATTCTATTTCTCGAGACTTAATACTTTGCTAAGGTGAGTTTACGTAACCATGTTTATGCGATTCTTTATACTTGCAACAATTATTTAAGCAATTCAACATGCATGTCTAGTAGTAAACTTTATTGCCTCATGAATTAGTCAACAGTTTCAACGAGTTTCAACGAGTTTCAACATTTACATAATCATTAGCTATGGCCAAGCCGCGATACTCAATAATAGATCTATTGGATTGACAACCCCACCCGGATACGTGTACCTCCTACATAGGTCACGTGGGTGATTGTTATCGTTCAACATATTACTAAGGTGAACCGTAGATGACGGGATGGACCTAAACTAGTCGGAGGTTTGATTATGACAACATATTATACTATTCATGTAGACTTAAATTTACGATAGACATACGAATTGCTAAACTTTTTAAACTTAATTGCTTGACATGGCTTATGTATTCTCACCAACTTCTAGTTGACCCCCCCATTTTTCCAAACTCAACAGGAAATACTGATGCTTGAAGTCTAGAGCTAGCATGAGGAGATATTTGAAGCTTTGTTTGATTATTTGATGTATGAATTCTTGAAGAACAATTGTATGTAATTTATTTAAATCATATAATGAAATTTATTATTCACCATGAGCTACTGAACAATCATCAATACGTGACATCCCGATGTTTCCGCCATCGGTTGGGGTGTTACAGGTGTTCCTCGTGTTCGGTCTTGTTCTTGGAGTAAATCAGAATATCATCAATAAACACAATGACGAACTTGTCAAGATATGGTTTGTAAACGCGGTTCATCAAATCCATGAAAACCGCCGGTGCGTTCGTGAGACCGAAAGGCATGACCAAGAATTCGAAATGGCCATAACGTGTACGAAAGGCAGTCTTTGCAACGTCAGCTTCCCTTACGCGCAACTGGTGATAACCGGACCTCAAATAAATCTTGGAGTAGTAACTAGAACCCTGAAGTTGGTCGAATAGATCATCAATACGTGGAAGAGGATAACGGTTCTTGACGGTCAATTTGTTTAGTTCTCTGTAATCCACACACAATCGGAAACTTCCGTCCTTCTTCTTAACGAACAGAATCAGGGCTCCCCAAGGGGAAGAACTTGGTCTGATGAAACCCTTGTCCAAGAGTTCCTGTAACTGACTAGACAATTCCTGCATCTCGGGAGGTGCAAGACGGTAGGGGGCCCGAGCAATAGGAGCAGCCCCTGGTACAAGATCAATACCGAACTCAACCTGACGATGGGGAGGAAGACCAGATAAATCATCGGGAAAAACATCAGGAAACTCGCGTACAACTGGAATATCGTTGATCTGCTTCTCATCGCTAGAGGAAACAGATAAGAGTGCCAAAACGGCCGAATAACCCTTTCGAAGACACTTAAGGGCTTTCATGCTAGAGATGATATTTAGCGGAACACCGCCCTTGATACCGTACACAGAAAGGAATTCTCCATCAGGGAGAGGAATCCGAATAATCTTGTCGTAACAAACAATCTCCGCGCGATACAAAGACAACCAATCCATGCCTACCACAACGTCAAAACTACCCAAAGGTACCGGCATAAGGTCGATGGGGAACGACAAACCCGACAACTCTAGTTGACACTCCCGAAGGATACAAGTAGCTTCAATCTTTTTACCGTCAGCCAACTCAATAATATACTTAGCCTCTAATGGTACAGGTACTACATCTAACAGTCGACTAACTTCCATGGATATAAAACTCTTATCGGCACCGGAATCGAATAAAACACTAACAGAGCGATTATTGAGAAGGAACGTACCGGTAACTGTGTCAGGATCCTGTCTAGCCTCAGCGGCTCCAATGACGAAGGCACGTGCATTTCTGCCGCTGCCCCCGTTGTTCCCGTTACCGTTGTTCCCGCCCTGCTTAAGTTTCGGGCAATCCTTCTTGTAATGCCCAGTCTCACCACAGTTGTAACATCCTTGTCTTCCCGTAGTTCCTTGAGTAGTAGGAGCTGAGTTAGTAGTCGGGGCCTGGGTCGATGGTAGTGTAGCCCGACAATCTTTAGCAAAATGCCCATATCGCTGGCAGCGATGGCAACGGTTACTGTCGCAGTTCCCTTGATGATGACGTCCACACTTGTTACATTTAGGCAGTTTCCCCGCATAACCACCTTGTTTGTTACCAGTAGAAGAAGAACCCCCATTATCAAACCTCTTACCCTGCTGTGCTGGCCCAGATCCTTTCCCCTCGTTTTCCCACTTAAGCTTGTTATCCTCCGGGGCCTTGACAGTCGAACCCTTAGCAGGCAAAATACTCTCATTCACCTTCAAGTTGGTCATCCTATGAGCCGATCGGACCACCTCTGAGTATGTAGGATGATTTCCAACAGCTACCAACCCTGCGATTTCTGGCACTAACCCTGAGATATAGTGTTCGATCCTCCTATATTCTGGCACATGCAGATCAGGACATAGCACTGCCAACTCATTACGCCTTACCGTGTACTTCTCAATTTCGGACCCAGACATCTTGAGGTTCCACACCTCGTGCTCTAACTTCTGCACCTCTTCCCTTGGACAGTACTCACGCTTCAGCAGTTGCACAAAATTCTCCCAAGGCATAGCATAAGCCTCCCCAATACCCATGTTCTGGGTGATATTGTTCCACCAGGTCAAAGCAACATCCTGGAATAAAGCAGCAGCATACTTGACTCGATCCTCTGGGAGACAGTTGCACATCAGAAACACTGACTCCACCTTTTCCAACCACCTGAGTTGGCTCACCGCACCCTTAGTGCCAGAGAATTCCTGGGGCTTACAGTCCCGAAACATCTTATAGGTACACATGGGTGGGGGTGGGTTAACAGGACCACCTGAAATAAAATGCGTGAGAAAACACGACGAATGTAAACAAGGTTCACTAATGAGGCAAAAACAGATAAATCAACTTACCACCACCATTGTGCCCTAACTAGAAGGCAGCTTGTAGCAAGTTGTTCAGATCTTCCTGTGATAGGTTAACACCTCCACGACCACCAGCACCATCGCGACCACCACCACGTCCACCATTGCGACCACCTCCATGTCCTCCTCGTACTCCAGACATGATTCTGGCAGAAAGAACGAGAAAATTTAGTTTCGCAGATAATGATAACCACTAACGTTCACAAGATCAAAGCTAGATCCAATCCAGGACTATCCCTTCAAACCCAGAGCTCACTAGGGCTTCCATGCATTTCGGTTTATGATTTTGTGTGCACCCAAAATGATAAACCGCTCTACATGGTCCTCCAAGTGTTCTCCTAGTTCAAGGTTCAAATCACCGAACATAGACTCTTAGCTATACACCGTAATACTACGGTAGTTTATGGCAAGTGTTTCTATTGGAGTATGAAAGGGAGATGTCCGAGCCTTGGACAAATCTCAAGAGTACACGATTTACCCCAATATACCGCACTGCCTAGGAAACAAGTAACCCGACATAAGGTAGAACGGATGATGCAACATAGGAAGGTCAGATGATTTAGAGACACCCCGACAAGCCCATACGTAAATCACCATAATGTTTTTAGTACCATGAGATCGTCTAGTGTGTGCGACTCGGCTATAGACTAGACTCTACATGCAGTCCTAGTTCACTATAACCATTGGCTCTGATACCAATCTGTCACACCCTCAAAATCCACTTGCGGAGTTTTACCGCGAGGCGTATGACAAACCAGGATCCAAACCAACGATCACAATAAACAAGTCTAAATGAACATATGCAATTTAAGAAAACATAGTTTAAAATCCCCAATTACAGCGGAAGCTTATTCAAACATAATCCAAAATATTCCAAGTGTTCAACGTTTGAAAACCATGCGATCCTAACTAGACGCCGTGCAGACGCGTGCGCCCTAGTTCCATTGTGCTACCTTAGCGACCTGAGAAAACATGTAAAAGTTTACGTCAGCATAAAAATGCTGGTGAGTTTACAGGTTTTGTAATCCAAGTACCAAGTTCAACCTGTCCATACTATAACAAATCGAAAACCAAAGTACGCTAGCTAGGCGTATGTTTTGTTACTATCACGATTGGAAAACCATTACTAACTCGCAAACCAGATGTCGTGCCCGATGTAGTAAACTGTTGTACCTGTTTGAGACAATATGCACCCGCCGACCCTCCAAGTCGACGAGCGGGGTTGGTCACTCCCAATAGCGCTATTCACATTTCCCCGTTGTGCAAACCCGCACATTCATGGTTCCCCCCGGGACTTCCAAAGATCGTATAGTAAACAATAGAAACCCATAGTATGACAGTAGTTACCAAACATAAGTTTTAACACATGTTTTCTCCCCCGAAAAGTGAAACCAGTTAAAAGAGGGGCCGTAAACTCACCTTTAGTTGCGTTACTTCGTAATATGAATAAACTCAGCAGCTATGCTAGTCCCGTAAAGCGGCGACCTAACATATGACAGTTACAAGTACTTAGACTAATAACCCGCAGGTTAGTTAGTCCCTAGATGTCCAGACCGTAACCAAGTTCGTTTGAAAGCACCGTGACTGTTTAACTGACCCAATGTACAAGACTCGACATCCCATTGGTGACCCGAGACTCCCCGTGTTATGTTTACACTCTCAAACATACAATCATGCAATCATTCTTAACATACGTTAACGACCAACAAGTTATAGCATGTAGTTCACGTATCACATAATTACAACCAAACATATGTTACCAAGTTATTAGATATGTTACGGGGTTCCTAGCATGTTCCTAGATGTCAAATCGGGTCTCGGAATGCTAATTTACACTTACAGCAGCAGTACACGCGATTAGGAAAAGTCAACTAGCATTTAGGTTGGTCAACTGGCATTTAGGAAGGCTAATTGCATGTAATATAGGCATTTAGGGTCATAAGACATGTAAATCTTGAGTTTATAGGCGATTAGGGCTATAAGACATGTATTTCAGGACTTAACTAGCATTTAGGATCACAATTGCATGTAACAGAGGCAATTAGCCCCCAATTGCATGGTATATAGGCGATTAGGGCATCTTTATAGGCGATTGGCCTCCTAATCGCCTATAACATAGGCGATTAGGGTTGCTAATCGCCAGTAACCCAGCTGTTCCGGTTTTTCGCGCGTTTAACACTCCAAATCAGATCCAGAACGCGTGTAATCATCCAATATCAATCCAACAACTATACCAAACATGTTTAAACCAAAATCCTTTGTTTTGCCTCGTATTATCAGCCCTGCATGCAACTATGTAATCCAAACACAACACACATAGCATGAAACATCATATTAACATGCATAACTATAACCCTAATGAACAATTACTCAGATCCTATCATCATGCCATCATTATTAATCTGAAACTAACCTAATAACATATAATCATCCATCTTGAATCATAAAAACCCTAGCTTTTGATTGAAAACCCACATACATCATGCATGCTACTTAGAATCCGATTAACAATGATTATTAACGATTTTCAGAAGTCTCATACGTTTTAAAACAGGTCTGGACCGTTAGGGATTTAATAAAAACGTTTATAAAGATTTCATGGATGAGAATCACACCTTAGATTGTGATGGTTTGATGAAATAAGCTTGAAACCTTGTGTTTTGATCCAAAATCGTGTTCCAGAGGTTGTGTGTGTGTTGGGGTGGGTTATGGGATGACTAGGGTTGGTATTATGAAGTTTAGGAGGTCAAGCATTGTATTTATAGTCGTTTTTAGTCGTCCAGCACGTAACACGCGATTGTGCAGCATTTACACGCGATTAGCATTGCTAATCGCATGACTGTGCATGCATTTAGGGCTAATCGCCCCCTGTAGCATGCATTTAGCATGCTACTCGCCCCTGATGTTGCCCAATCGCATACCCTATAGGCGATTGGGCTCCCCTAATCGCCTATAGGGGTTGGTTCCATGTATTTTGCGCGTTAAACCCCGTTTTAACATATGTTAACACATTTTCACATACCGACAAGTCACATAATGATTGTAAACACATAACACTTGCAAACAAACATATTCACACTCGTTCACCAATTCCCGGGACTCGAGACTTGTATGTTCCGTATAACCTGACGATTCTACGAATCGTCACCATTTGTACACTTGGTTAAGGACTGACATCTAATGAACCTCTAGACCAACATCCAATGATCTTCTAGACTAAACCGATTGTTCCCGAACCATAACACGACTTAACTAACCCAGTTAAGTACAATATACGCGTGACTCGCTAAGGTAGACTTTCATCTAGACAACGTTGTTAACCAGAAATTGCCGGGTGTCACATATGTCAATACAAAAAGGTATTGGTGAGCATACCCTGATTTGAATACATATAGTAAGAAAAGTGTTTAGCAATTCATGTGCGGTACAATTTGCAATTATGTAATAAGTAGTATCAGTCAAAACCAAGCCTATGAATAATGACTAACACATGACTAACAATTTGAATAATGAATTAACAAGACAATGACCAAGATTCTCTCAACAGAGTCTCAAGGGGGTATACCATAGTACTGTTCATTGAAATGCTAGGCCGCCCAGCGGTTAATGATTTTGACAAGCATAAGTACACACCAAATCACATAAGGCAAACACACATGAGAATTGCATTAAGTATAAGAATAACATTTGATAATAGAGTACATGAGTAGCCCCAAAATAGTAAAACATGAAAAAGGGGAAAGATATACTCACATGTAAGCGAAAAGCAAACGCAAGCATATAGCAACCATGTAGAAAAGTCTGAAGATGTATATGTGCATCGCGCTACCCATGCCCTAAAGTATACATTATCACTTTAAGATGCATGTTGGTTACGTATCCTATTCACCCAACTAAAATGATCATGATTTACTAGTTATGTTTCCAAATGTTTTAACTCAACGACTGTTGAAATATAGTGTAAAACTTCTTGAAAATATATATTTATATGGAATATGTATATATATATATATATACACGATTGTATGGTAAAATGTCATAACACAAACTTGCACTCTTGTATGTGAATCATGTTTGGGGTTTATTTATTTATTTCACAACTAATAATATTTATTTTAACCCGAGTCATAACTCGCATAAAAGACATCAAGGTTTCTTTGTTTTATTTAACTTTTAAAATCATGGTTTACATATAAAAGTTTATAGAAAATGAAGAACTTATTTTTATAAATTTGACCTTGCATAAATAAATAAAACAATTAATCCATATGCCAAGACTTTTGTAGTTCGTCTAAAATCATGTATAATGTTTATATATATACCAAAAAAAATGGATAAGTGTAGTGAACCAATATTTAGTTCCTGTGAAAAATTAACATCGTGTGTATGTATATATATTTTGACATCAAAAGTAATTATTATTGTGTGTACATATATGTTTGAAAAAATCATGGATGAAAGATTAGCCTTTATGTATTGTTATAACAAAACATTTACTATATAAATGTGTTGGGTGACAAAGATTCGTTGTAGAAAAATGTATATAAAATATAAACGAAAGTATAAATGAAAACCATACCAAAAACTAGTAGGAAACAAAGGTTTAAGACTTGATACTTGAGGGCATTGAGCTTGAACTTGTGAACATAAAACTTGAACTAGAAATGGTGAGAGAGACAGGTTCGGTTAAATCGTGATTGTATATAGATAGGCAATGAGGTGCAAGGGTAATAAAAATGAAGGTTTGTAGTGTTTGTGTGGAAACTTGTTGTCTTCTATTACTATAATGAATGACATTTATAAACAAAATTAAAGGAAATGAATAACATTAACACTCCTAATTGGAAGTTACTAAGAAAAATAATAATATGATGGTTCCATTCAAATTCCTAATAAAACAACAATCAATTAATTTAGAATTTCAATTTGTCCCTTTTGTTTAAAGATAGCTAGCCAGGCGATTTATTTTGACTTAAAAATAATAACCCAAAGTTATAATGAAATTAGTTTCATTTAGTGAATAGAAAGAATTAAAAAAATATGTTTGCTAAATATCGGTCGATTATACAACCAATTAAGATTGTTCATTCCATATTATACAATCATATATATATATATATATAAATATATGAAAACGAGTCTTCGGATCAAACAAAAGAGTAAAAAAAAATAAATGAAGTGTGACGATTAAATAATGACTTTTGCTGTTAAATAAATAATTCGATTTATAAGGTCTCAAAGTGCAAAATAAAAAAACTTAAGGACTAAAATTGTATATATAAAATAAAATTGAGGGTGACGGATGTCACATCTGACTTCAAGAAAGGAAGAGGTGCAGAAGGCAATCCCTGCAAGAAACCAGAAACTGTCAAAGCTTTTGTTGCCACCGCTAATGAGACTCGCAAGCTATACAACGGGCCCCACCCACTCTGCAAAAAATGCAAGTACCATCACGTGGGGACGTGTGACAACATCAAGTGCGAGAAGTGCAAGCGGATGGGACATCCCATAGTGCAGTGTCGGGCCAAGGCAGTTGGGAACAATGATGGGAAACCCGGATGCTTCGAATGTGGAGCCACTGACCATTTCAAGAAAGACTGCCCCAAGCTGAAAGGTCAAGCTCGTGGCAGGGCTTTTGTCATGAGAGCAGATGATGCACGCGAGGATCCTACGTTGTCACGGGTACGTTCTTCGTAAACAATCATGCTGCTTCTGTACTTTTCGATACCGGTGCCGATTTAAGTTTTGTGTCAACCGACTTTAAACAAGCCCTTGTATTAGAGTTAACTAAGTTGCACACCCGATATTCGATAGAATTGGCCAACGGTAAGACAATTGAGTCCGATGAAGTGTTTAAGAACAGTGCATTAAAACTAGGAGATCATCAGTTCAGTATTGACCTTCTACCTGTCAAGCTAGGAAGTTTCAACGTCATAGTTGGGATGGATTGGTTGTCAAAGAATCGAGCCGAAATCGGCTGTTTTGCAAGGATAGTTTGAGTACCGTTGCCGAACGGAGAGGTTTTGTCTATTCAAGGAGAGTGCTAGAAGACTCCGTTATGACTCATATCTTGCATGAAGGCCCAGAAGTGTTTGCGGAAAGGCCATTTTGCATTCTTGGTGCACGTGATCGAGAAGAAACCAGAGGAAAGAAGAATCGAAGACATCCCTGTCATGAGGGAATTTCCAGAAGTGTTTCCCGAAGACCTGCCAGGATTGCCACCCCCGAGGTAAGTGGAGTTTCGTGTCGACCTTATTCCCGGAGCTGCTCCCGTAGCCCGTTCGCCATACCGTTTAGCTCCCTCTGAGATGCAAGAACTATCCAACCAGTTGCAGGAACTACTTGACAAAGGATTCATCCGACCGAGCTCGTCACCCTGGGGAGCTCCAGTCTTATTTTTCAAGAAGAAGGATGGATCGTTTCGCATGTGCATCAATTATAGAGACTTCACTCGAGCAAGAGGTGCACACCTAGAATTAGAAGTACATTTTATGAGTTATCAAGTTTTGATCCTTTACAAAAAAAAAAAAAAAAAAATCTGAAAAACGGGCTTAATCCTATATCGGGATGATGTCAGGGTATAAACTAGTATACATATATGTATAAATGCAAAATAATAATAATAATAATAAGATCTTACTTGAAAATGAGCAATTTAGCGGAAAAAAAAATTTGCCTTAGAAATATGTGTGTGATTCAGAATAGTTCTTTCAATTCTCATTTAAGCCAAAGGTTCTCAAATAATCCAAATTATCCTCCATATATTGTCGTAACACCAAGTATCCAAATAGTTAATCTTCATTATATATTTTGTCCTTAGTAACACTAATAATTATGTTTGTGTCTTACAACAACTTTTCTTGTCTTTACAACTATTTTTGCATATTAACTCAGTACCAAAGTATTTATCTCAACAATAGTACGACTTAGTATCTTCCGATAGTTTACAACGTGGAGTGCAATCCTTTGGTGGTGGAACCACGAATGCTCCCATGTGACTGAATTCATTTCTTCCACCTATAGAACCAAAATGACAATATTAAGTAGGATGTATATCTCAAAACATATCAAGGTTAAAGGGCTATAGATGGAGAACTTACATTGATGAGACACAAACAACAATATAAAGCTTATACCGAAAACCATCACATTTGATTCCATGAGCCTCATAACTATAACACGTTTTAATTGTATTACTCGTGTTAGATATAGATATGAAAGAAATGACCTTGTATAATTTTAGTGGGACACATTTATATACGAGAACAGTTAGATATCATCTATTATGTATGTTTACAAATAACACTACGTGTGGGTCAACACTAGCATGCGTACAGTGCTTTAATATATATATATATATATATATATATATATATATATATAATAGGTTCTAGATGGGCAAGATAGTAATTTTCATTTAATTTAATAAAACCAGAATTTCATTAAAACAAAATATGAAAATTACATCACAATAGAAGGTAGACGGGCAACAAGCTGCGCCGCCACCCCTTTCTGAATTTGGTACAAGTGTTAATGCATAAATAATTTCTCAATTACAATATTGTCTCTCTACATTTTAGCATTTAATAATGTAGTATAATAAATGACAAACAATAATGTAGTGTTATTACATCTAACATTTATACTTATAATGCAATAATATTTTATAAAAGCTTGTAAAAAACTTATTAACTTATATATTTTATAAAAGTTTGTAAAAAAACTTATTAACTTATACTAAAAATAATACATAAAATTTTGACTAACATATTTAAACTCAAATAAAAGAGATAGGCATCGTCCCATTCGCGACTAACTAGGTCATTAGGAAACCAAAATAATTGTCAAACAAGAATACATGATGACTTTTAGTTTAAAAGTACAACAATTAAATAACTTATTAACTTATACTAAAAATAATACATAAAAATTTGACTAACATATTCAAACTCAAATAAAAGAGATAGGCATCGTCCCATTCATGACCGACTCAGTCATTAGCAAAGCTAAAATAATTGTCAAACAAGAATACATGATCATTTTTAGTTTAAAAGTTATTGTATATGTAATAAAAGTTAACGGTTAAAAATTACAATCAGACAAATGTTGTGTTAATTAAGAGCAACCTCATAGCTATTGTGTTAATCAAGAGCAACCTCATGGTTTCTTTGATCATATGTCATGGTTTATTTGATCCGCGCATACAACACAAACTTCTCCTTCACACCTATGGGTGTCTCATTAGACGAAACAATCGCCAATATGAGAAATGACATATATAGATTCGGGGCATATTCGGGAATATACCACAAAATCGACCAGTTAGTACTACGCGATGGTAAACCCATCCCAGATGCCATTCTTTATTTTTTATAGCTTCATTTAGAGTATTTAGCTACTTTTTTTTTCAGAGACTGAAATCTTGTCTTCTAGTTCAAGTTTTCAGTATTCTTCGCATCAATTTTTATTTTTTACTCATGCTTTCAATATCAAAGGACTTCCACCAAAATAATTGTTACACAAGAATACATGATGACTTTTAGTTTAAAATTATTATACATGTAATAAAAGTTTACGGGTGTAGCCCTGTCGCAACGCGCAGGTTCCTGCTAGTGTGTGTGTGTGTATATATATGGTAGGGTTAGAATACAAAGTATGTATTTTGTAAGAAGGGTGAGATGGAAAAATAGCCATTGGATCTAAGTGATGGAGGGATGAGATTAAGAAAGTGGCAATTTGGTAAATTGTGTTATAAGATTGCAAACTAAATTTATGATATGGGAGTAGTAATGTAAAAAAACATCCTCTCATTTAAAAAAACCCCATTTAATAATATCCTTTAACGGTATAACATCCCTTAATTGTAGCATTCTCATCAACCTTCTTCCCCAAAACATGCACACTACATCAACGACATCTCTGGAAATTCAAAATATATTCTCCTAAACACAGAAATCTGAGTATATTATCTTCTATCATCGATTCCCTAACAAATCAATTGTGTTTTCTGCCATCTAATTTGGTTTTAAACTTCTAGAACTCACAAAATGGTAGGGAAGAGGAAGCGGTCGCCGGAGTCGGAGAAGAAGAAGTCGACGGCCGACCGGAGCTTAATTGATCTTCCGGCAAGGTTTGGAACAGGTGTGTTTTACTGATTATGTCCTGCATGTGTAAATTAAAAGAGTTGAAGACGGGTTTTACTGATCATAAATCAAAATATTTTAATGATTTGGGATTTTATGTATGTGATTATAACATTGTGTTATACATTGTTTATTTGTTATGTGTTATTATTTAGTAGTTTTTCATGGGTATAAAAGAGGGTTTCAATTGGGGGTTTTTGTGTTTAACGAGCTGATGTTCAATAGAGGGTTTCAAAACACATGCTGAGGTTTTTGGTTGGTTATGATATATAAACGAGTGTTTTTTGAGGGTATAACCGAGGGTTTTGTTTGGGGTTATGTGTTTTTCGATCATGTGTTTTGAGGGTATAACATAAGGTATAACAGAGGGTTTTTTTAGGGTGTAACATTGGGTTTTTGATGTATAACAGAGGATTTTGTGTTATAAACACATCATGTGTTTTTGTTGCTTAAGTTTTATTAGATGGTTATAATTAGTGTGATTTAAATATTCAATTCACTGTGTTATATCTACATTAGATAGCTTGAATCCCCTTGTTTGTGTTTTATATATTCTATAAAGTGTGCTTCGCTTTTGTGTTATATATTGGAAAGTTTTATTCCCTTATTCGTCTTTAATTACTTACATGGACTATGATTTACAATAAAAAGTTAGGAGGAGTGGGAGAATAGCTAAACATTATACCGGTAAAAAGTTTACAAACACCATATCGGAACCACAAACCCTGGATGATACTGATGATGAACTAGCTATTCCAGGTATACACTATAAAACTGTTAGGTTACTTAAAACATATTTAAGTTTTGGTGATCAATTTTGACTGCGGAATGTATAACATGTCAGAAAAACAATATATGAACACATCGGAAAAACAAGAATCCTTGCTAAATGTGAACACATCCAAAAAAAAACAAGATGAGGGAATACTATTAGAGAAGATTCCTTGTAATACACAAGAAAGAGGACAGAGTATATTCGTCTGCTGTGTGTAATATTTTAGATTCCACTTTGTTTAAAAAGGTCTTTTACATTACATTTAATTATTGTAGGGAACGTTGATCCGAACGATGACTTTGTTGACGAGCCAAACCCTCTAGCAGCAAAATTTGTATAAGGAAAAGTGGATGTCCATAAGCCGACTCCTAAGTATTCTAAAAAAATGGTAGCCCGTCTGGCATTAACAAACGTTGAAAAGATGCCGGACCCGATAAGTACACAAAGACCTTCAAGCAAAAAACACATCAGCCGCGTTCCAAGCGGCCCAAGAGTTCCAAGAGGTCTGCATGGAAAAGAAGAATTTTGCTTTATAGTCAAAAACTTATAAACTAATTATTTTGGTCTTTTATGGTTAGCTACTTATGACTTTTGTTATGGTGGTTTAGTGTTAATGACTTAGTACTTTTGTTTTGGATAATAGTTTAGACTTCTTTTTGCGACTTATGTTCGGTTTTGTAAAAACACACTGATGTGTAATTTGTTGTTGCTGGTAAATGACATAGCAGTGTAAAACACATAATAACATGCTGCTGATAATTATTGCTGCTACTGATAAAAAACATGCTGCTGATAAATCTTGCTGTTGTAAAACACATAATAACATGCTGCTGATAATGACACGGCAGTGCAAAACACATAATTTGGTGAACCAACGTAAAACACACCACTTTTGTCTGGGTTTCTTGTTTAAAGTCGCAACTTTCAATGAGAGATCACAAAAAAACTTGCAAATTTTAGATAGGAGATTTGTATAATTCGGTTAGTTATTTGAAATAGAATCCCTATAATCACTCACTAATTAAAACGAATTAAAATTAATAAACTAATTGATTTGTGTATAATTACCTATAACCGTTGTATTAATATAGACTAGTGCCACATGTTGCCTTAAGAATCCTTCTTATCCCTCTCATAATTTTAACCCTTTGTACCGGAACCCTTATATATATATATATATGGTAGAGTTCCTGTTGGAAAATAGATTTTTGTAGGAAGGGTAGGAAATGTTTTGATCCATTGGATCTTGAGATTGATGGGTGAGATTTAAAACTTACATGTGTTTTATTTTTAATTAATTGTTTATAGTAGTTGAGGACAAGATGGTATAATCAGTGTTTTATTTGTGGGCAATATGGTAATTATGTGTGTTTTATTTAGAGAAAACCAATTTCTCTCTCCTATTAGTTTTGAAATTGTTCCCATAATTCCTTAATTAATACACATTAGTTTCTCTCTCATATCAGTTTTAAAACACTTCTACTCTTTTAAAACACTTCTACTCTGTTTAGTTTCAATATAAAACACTCCCGATGTTATTATAAAACACTCCTTAAATATTAATGCACACTAGTTTCTCTCTCATTATAAAACACTCTTGATGATAACATTTGATGATAAAATCTATACTTCCCATCTGTTGTAAAAAAATGTTGGGGTGGGGGTAGGGGTAGGGGGAAGGGGCACTCCCCGTGAGGTTTTTCAACTTCACTGTTTCAACAAATCCTACATTGCCACATCACTTCACTGATTTCCTTTACTGAAACAGTTTTTTGGAGGCAACACTTCACTGATTCACTTCACTAAAATGTTTTTTTTTCTATTTTTTAAATAAGCATTATTAAACATATCTAGTCTCATTTTTTTCAAAATATATTTGACATATTCATATAAGTTAAAAGAAAAATAATCTAATTAAAAAAAAGAGAGAAATGAAAACTATTTTAATACATTTGAACATATGTAAAAAAAAAGAAAATAGAAAATATTTTAATATGTTTTCAACGGATGTAAAACAAAGGAAAAAGACAAATAGGAAATATTTTAATACTTTTCTTTCTCTCTCTCTTTACACAGACAATACCTACCTACGCATACACAATTTATATGTATCACCATCTTCATCTTTATGCTTTCAACAAAAAAAAAACAACCTAGCAACTAAATAATAAAGAGAGAGAAAGAAAAGATTAAAACATAAAAAATAAAACCTTAAAATTGTCACATCCACTACCATCCCGTTAGATAGAATCCCGTATTTGGTTCACGGGACCCCTACCAGCACGGGTGGCGACGGTGTTACCGTGCTGGTAGGGGGTACCCGTGACCAAATCTGGTAGCGCCCCGTCCCCCCTTAGTAAAATAACACACCATGTATAATTTTTGTTTCTAATATTATAGGATCATGATTGTAAGAATTGATGATATCAATGAAAAACCGGAAAAAAAAATATATGTCGATCGTGGGTTTAGGAGTTGGGTGTATAATTGATTTACTAATTGATGTTGATAGAATATAGATGTTTTTATTTGATCTGATAATAACTAAATTGAATGAATGATATTTGAATAATATGTTGAAAATAGTGCTAAATTAGTGGGATTTCTTAAATTTAAAAATTTGTAAAAAGTCTTAAATGTCATTAATCTCAAAAGTTAATCCTATGACTATAAATCTTTTTTGCACTTCGTACACAAATCAATTTTCCTACAAGATCCTATATATATATATATATATATATATATATATATATATATATATACTAGTTTTTATCCCGGGAGCGTCCCGGGTTGAAATATCTAATCTAACATAATAAAATATCTAATATGACAACATAATTAATGACTTGCCAATATATGATTAATGTATTATTATTATTATTTATTTATTTATTTAAAACAAATCTCTGCCATAAGTTATCATATTCTAATAAAAAAACGAATTTCTGCGTAAGGGTATAAATCTAGTGCCATTACAAAATATTATATAATGTCAAATGAATTCGGAAGTTTGTAATCGATCATTCTAAAAAGAACTAACATGATATAAGAAAAAAAAGTTATTTATTGAAATATCAAACGCATTAGTCTAAGGGTTTATGTGATACGTTAAAAAATTCATGGGTATATGATCGGGTATATAGTTCGGGTATTTGGGTATGTGGTTTCGGGTAATTGGGTCGGGTATCACCTAATCCCAGGCCCGACCCAAACCCACAATTGTTTTTTTAAACTAATCCCAAACCTGACACAATACCTATCGGGTCACAAAAAATAGTCGTTTTTTTTCTCCGTTTTTTTTATAGCACTATAGTACTTGTTGGAAAGATAATAAAACGCTCATTAATTTGGTGTAATTTTTTTCTTTAAAAAATCTCGTATATAAAAGATATTAACGTTTAAAAGTTATGGGAGGAAACATGAGAGAGAAAATAATAAAGGTTTAATATTTACATTTAGTAGATTAGGTATTTAATAGATTAGGTTAAACCATATTTATTTCTTTTTTTTTAATTGGTCTAAAGTTGCCACATCACATCCTATGTGGCATCTCTCAAAGGAGAGATTGCATAAAATTATGACATGTAAGATTATTAGCTTTGCAATATATATATATAGATATATGGGGATAAATTGAAAACCTACCCCAATTAAAGAAACTTTAAAAACTACATCTTAGCCATTCATTTGCTAAGAACAATGGCCCATGTTTTTTCTTTCATTTTTCGTTTATAATTTAAAAGAAAAGGGAGGAACTAAAGGACGATAAGGGCAAAATAGTCATGGCTCAAATTTACAATTACCATAAAGCAAAAGATCAACTGACGTTGCACAGTTTTCTTCTTGCGTTTGTGCACCTTTTCCAAAGTCATATACACACTCTCCATCAAAAAAATTTGATACACTTTTCAAAAACACTTCATCTAATATCAAACCCACTCCGACTAAACTCCTTTTTCAAACACATCACCGTCATTGTCAACACACTCTCTTTCTTCATCTAAGGCACCGTCACTGTTTAGCATCTAAACCAGCGTCCTCCAAAACCACTTTTTCTTCAAAAACCACCGTCCTCCAAAACCACCGTCACGGTTTTACAAGACGTATAAACCAGTTCTTCAAAACCACCGTCATCCAGAAACCAGTGTCGTCGTGAAAAGGTAATCGGTCACATAATCTTTAACAAACTTGTTAGTCCCAGAAATGTTAGTGCATGATGTCCCTAGGCTAGTATATATGTTGTTTGGACGAGTTCCGGGGTGTTTGGAGACATTTATACGCGTTTTTGGGTGTGATTAAAGCTGAAGGCGAATACAGAGTGGTGATAGGCGATTAGACCCTATCCACCACAACTGTTAATGCGATTAGGAGATTGTTATAGGCGATTAGGCCCTAATCGCCTATAGCAGCATGTAGTATAGCTTCCTAATCACCTTCAGGGTCTGTACGTATCCGGGAGGTATAAATAGGCCCGATCATAACCCTAACCATTAGTTCTTGCCACACACACTCTCCAAACACCCTCCCCAGGTCTGAGATTGCTTGGTTTGATCATTGTAACACTCGTGCACTGTTTTAATGATATAAAAGTTAATCTTTTGACCCGTATGTGTGTAGTAATTACTCGTTTATCTTAGTTTCAAGTTTTTTTCTGTTGTTAAAGCATATTCAAGGGATTCCGCACCTTGAATATAACCCTCGTGATTGTCGGTTGACCCGTTCGTCGTTCCTACAAGTGGTATTAGAGCCGAGGCTCTTATCACAAGCGTTTTGATAACAAAAACGAGTGAAAACAGGTGGGTTATTGTGTGAAAGTTGTGATTTTTAATCAAAAACCTGTTTGAACTTTAAAACTTTGAGTTTTTCATAAAAAAAACCCTTATTTTCAAATTCTTAGTATGTTTTTATGGATGAAAACATCTGTTTTTGATTAGGTTTTGTTCTAAAAGTGTTTTGGAAACTTTTCTAATCATTTGGGGATTAAACACATCGTTTTGGATAAGATTTTGAGGCAAAAATGGTAGTTGTTGAGCAAAAGTGAAGTTACAGACCAGATCAGGCGATTACACTGACCTAATCCCTCCAATCGCCTATCTATATGCGATTAGACATCAAGCTTTACACGATTACACTGTAATCGCCCATAACTCTTGGTTCTTATACACGATTACAAGCTAATCGCTAGTGGGATAGCTTCTAATCGCCTGAAGGTACCCAATTGCCAATAAACTTGTAATCGCTCAACTGTTCACTAGCAATTACACTCTAATCGCATGTAATACTAGTGATTACATCTGTGATTGCCTATAAATACCTATAATCACCATTTAACATACACTTATATTCCCTAATCGCCAGAAACCATCTGAAACTGAAAATTTGACTAAGTATTGGACTTTTTAACGAACTTAAACATATGGCAAACCCGTGGGGACATCTGAATCAACCAAGGCAACAATATAATCAACAAATAAACAATCAAACAAATGTACCCACGAACCCTTGGCAATTCTCAGCCGAGCGCAACGCGCAACGGATGCAACAAGCGCAAATGCAAGCAAATGTTGCCGAAACCAATCCGTGGGCGCTAGCGGCTCAACAGCTGGCAATGAATACGAATCCGTGGGCACTCGCAGCTGCTGCAAATCAACAGACAAATCATCTGTCATCCGTTCTCCTAAGTGACTTAGAGACAGGTAGTTCGAATAGGCCACCGAAACTGCAATACATGTCCGACTACCACGGATGGAAGGGCAGATTTCAGACATACGTTGAGGGTATCGATGGTCTCGTATGGTCAGCAATTAAGACAGGGTACAGCAGGCTGATGGTTGAGAATTCAAATACTCCAATCTCACTGGAAGATATGAATGAAGATCAGAGGAAGAAGTACAACTACGAAAAGAAGGCGATGGCAGCGTTGAAACAAGCTCTTCCCAAAGACATACTTCATCAATTCGCACAATGCACTACGTCAAAGATGCTTTGGTTAGCACTTGCTAAGCGAAACGAGGGAAATCTGAAGACTCGAAAGGTAAAAATGGATCAACTCAAGAAGGAGTTCGAGAACTTCAATGCTATTGGGAACGAATCGCTGAGAGACATGACTGCAAGATACTACCACTTGATGTCCGAAATGTATCAGTACGGGGTCTTGTACTCATCTGCAGACCTTGTGGAAAGATTTGCAGAGGCGCTACCTCCTTACTGGCATCAGTGGTTGGACATCCTGAAATCAAGCAATGCATATCAGACACTCGCCATCAATGAGTTCATAACCGAGCTGGAGAACAAGGATATAGAAGAGATCAGGAGGGCAAACAAGGCGCTCATTCCACAGAATCCCAGTATCTACTACGGGAACCCTCTTCAGGACGCCAGTGTGGGTGGATCCAAACCACAGACTGCTTTTGTGGTTAACCCGGATCCAGTTTATGCCTTTGACAACTATGGTCCCCCAACTGATGTTCCTCCTCCAGTCTATCCCTTCGGACAAGGAAACCAGTATCCTTTGAATTATAATATTAACCAATTTGGTGTTAACCCTTTTTCTCATCTTGCAGCACCAGCTCAGGAAACTTTAAACTTTGGTGGACCTTCTTCATCAGGGTTTGGTGGTGTCCCATCTACAAGTTATGGTGGATATGGAGGTGCGTCAACTTCAAGTCATGGTGGCTATCGGACCAATCCAGTCACTGAGCAGCTTAACACAATAGGTTTTGAGAAGGTGACGGTAGAGTTAGCCCAAGAACACATGGCTCTACTGTCAACCCTGGTCAACTCCTACAGTGGATTGGTTGCAGGACAGATCGGGAATCCTCATCTCACACAAGAGGATTACTCGCAGATCGATAAAGATGACATGGATCTGATAGACATCTAGTGGCACTTCGCAAGTGTGGTGAGAAGGGCAAAGGAGTATATGGACAGGACAAGGAGGAGAGATGTTCTGATAAACAACAACACTAAGTTTGGGTTTGATAAAACTAAGGTCACGTGCTACAACTGTGGCACCAAATGACACTTTACAAGAGAATGTGACCGACCGAAGCAACAAGGGCATCAGAATCCATTCAACAACAACAGAGACAATCAGAATCAGAAGCAGCAAGCTCAGACACAACCTAACCCAAATACTGAGCGAGCTCTTGTCCCAGTAAACAACCAGAACCAAAACCAGAGGCCTCCTGCAAACAACAATCAAGGACAAGCCCTGGTAATTCAAGCTGATGAAGGTTTCAACTGGAACCATCTAATCCTTAGAGAAGAAGCTCCCCAGGGTGGTGCAGCATGTTTTGCACAACAAACTTCTGATGCACTAGTTGAAGTTGAAGAATGCTCAAGTTAGTCTGGTGTTATTATTCCTGAAGTTGAAGCGTCCGACTGTGACTCTGAGTGTGATTCTGATATGGGGGAAGACTTGGAAGACCTGCTAGCTCAAGCAGACGCGTTGATCAGCAAAAGATCGTTTCTTGTGGATGCTGACTGTACAAAGAACAACTTTGGGGAATTCTTTGGAGCTAAGAAGACTGCAGCTCATTATGCTTTGATGGCTATTACAGAATCGTCAAACAAGGTAAGTTCTTCCTAAAATTCTAAGATAGAGTGTGTAGAATATGGCAAGCTGAAGTACAAAATTGATATCTTATCAGACGAAATTCTGAACTTCAAAGCTGACTTAAGTCAATGCCAACAGAGCAATGATGTTTTGAGGGCTAATGAAAAGGCACTCAAAATCACCATTGAAACTCTGAAGAAAGATACTCCTGAGTGTGATCAGCTAAAACTCAGAATCAAAGAACTAACTGAAGAGAATCTGAATCTTAAAGCTGATGTCGGTCCTTTACGAAGGTCAATTGATTCCTTAAGGCAAAAGGAGAAAAGTTTTCTTAGTACGGTTGAAAACTATAAAAAGGATGTTTCTGAACTGTCAAAGACTCTAGCAAACAAACAAATTGCTATAAACAATTACATAAACGAGGTAGAAGGCACGAAGAAACACTTGGCCATTGTAAATTGTGACTATGAGAAGATCAAGAAGAAACTTGAAAGTTACCTAAACTGCAAGTATGTTCTTGATCACATAGTTGAACACTCAAAAAAAGAAAGCATTTCCACCAGTCCTAAATGTTCTCAGTGTCCACCTCCGGTGAGATTCGAAAATCACAATTTTTATGTCTTGCCGAAGGAGGAGCTTGTGGACGTGGCAGCAGCAGCAGCAAAAGCTGCAGAGGCGGCCAAAACAACTGAAGCAGCTAAACCTGCTGAAGTTACTAAGGCTGCAACACCTGCTGAGGCTGTCAAACTTGGTGAGAAAGCTGATGATATCAGTGTATACGACACAGACTCGTCGGATGATGAGCTTGATAAGCCTCCTAGGTATGCACCGGTCAAGGTTCAAAATGTTCCTCTTGAAAACCATATCATTACAACTGAAACCTTGAGTGAGCTTGAACCGAAAGTGCAAACCGAGGATGGCAGAAGGATTAAGGTGTTTTATAAACTTAAAGGATCTGAAAAGGTATATGCTGATGAGGAAGTCCCTCTCAGATGTATCACCCCTGGTCTAATTGCTAAAATCTAGCAAGAATCTGTCATTACCATTGAAAAGGAAACCTGGAATAAGAAGAAGAGTAAGGGTAAGGGTAGAAAAGACCAGGGTAATCAGTCAAATGAATACAACAAGAAAAATCAAAAGAAAAACACCGTTAATCCTCAAAGTCATGCTTAGAAGAAAAGTCCGAAGAAGCATGTCACTGAATTTGTTAGATCTACTGGAAATGAGATTAACGACGATCCTCATGTCGATGTGCAAAGAAAATGCCTTGAGGATCTGAAACACAAAAACTCATTTGCCAATACATCTAATAAAAAGAACAAAATGGAGAACAAGTCTGAATCTCCTCGATTTGAAGAATACAGATCCTGTCATAAATGTGGGGAACGTGGGCATTTAGTTGTTGCGTGCCCTGAATTTAGACGAGAAAGGATCAAAGTGGATGATGCTCCCAGTTCTAGCAAAGCTAAACAACCTGTTTCCCCTAAACTTTCTGAAAAACAAAAGGGAAAGCAGATTGTTTATGACAACCGAAACAGGATTGCTATGAACCAAAAGCCAGTTAATGGCAGGGGTCCACAGTTGAGGGGGAGCACTGTTCCCACAAAGGTTCAAGTAGCGCCTAAGCCACCAGCAAAGGCTGCAGCTAAACCACAGGGCAACCCTAAAACTGCTCCACGCATAGTTAAATCTGAAGTGGATCCAAAATCTGTTCCTCCTAAGGAATCTAAGGCTGGATCTTCTAGCCCTAAAGCAAAGAAGAAGCCTAAGCTAAAGAAACCGGAACAGGTTTGGAGACCCAAGTCACCGACCAAAATTGGAGAATCATCTGCTAGTGATAACACTGTCGGACCATCGGGAACAACACCAACTCCAAACAGATGATGGGTTGATTTTCTGACTTTAGATGAAGATGGTAGACCCAAGACCGTGAAGGCTTGGGTCCCCCTTAACCACTGAACTTTGAATGTTTGTGCAGGGAGTTCCACAGGGCCTTATCAGCAGTCTATGGATTGTTGATAGTGGAGCTTCTGGGCACATGACAGGCGACTTATCCCTGCTTTTTGACATAAAGAATATCAACGGGGGGTATGTTGCTTTTGCTGGTAATAAAGGGGGTTATATTACAAAAGAAGGCAGTATTAGTAACGGAATAGTAAGCTTTGAGAAGATAAGCTTTGTAAAACAAATAGACCACAACTTGCTGAGCGTCTCGCAGATGTGTGATAAAAAGTTCACTGTGTTCTTTGATGACAATGCTTGTTTCATTCTGAAACCTGGATTCAAGATACCAAAAGAGTGGGTTATGATCTCAGCTCCCAGGGTCAACAACTTATACGTCCTGGATATGAGCCGAGCCATGACAA
Source organism: Ambrosia x helenae (assembly GCA_030844895.1). Lineage (NCBI taxonomy): Eukaryota > Viridiplantae > Streptophyta > Magnoliopsida > Asterales > Asteraceae > Ambrosia > Ambrosia x helenae. Next base: position 101,115,876 of record CM061223.1, read on the forward strand.
CAGAAGGTCAAGTCACTTGTTTTCTATCGAAAGCGACAGAAAAGGAATCGATCATGTGGCACAGACGTATGGGGCACATCCACCTGAGAAAAATGAAACATCTGGTTCAGAATCAACTGGTGGAAGGTGTTTCTGTTAAAAATTTTCATCTAAACGACGTTTGTGTCTCATGCAAGAAAGGGAAGCAGAAAAAGAAGTCTCACAAACCTAAGAAGACAAATTCAGTTAGTCTACCTCTCGAACGTCTACACATGGACCTGTTTGGCCCAGTCAATCGGAAGAGCAAGAACGGTGACTTATACTGCTTGGTGGTAACGGATGACTATTCAAGGTTTTCTTGGGTCGTGTGTATGAAGCACAAGAGTGAAACTTTTGAATACTTGAAGAATCTGTTCACAAAATTGGAAAATCTATATCAGCTAAAGATCCTTAGGATTAGAAGCGATAACGGGACAGAATTCAAGAATCATACTATGGAGTCGTTATGTGAAGAAAAGGGTATTCATCATTAATTTACAGCACCGTACACTCCTCAGCAAAATGGGGTTGCAGAAAGAAAGAATCGGACTCTTATTGAGGCAGCCAGAACAATGCTCGCAGACTCGAACTTGCCTGTGATCTTTTGGAACGAGGTAGTTCACTGCGCGTGTTATACTCTAAATAGGGTTCTAACGGTAAAGAAGCTTGGCAAGACTTCTTACGAGCTTCTGAACCGGAGGAAACTGAACTTAGAGTTTCTGGAACCTTTCGGAGCTCCATGCACCATGATACATCCCGATGGGAAGTTTGGTGCAAAGGCAGAAGAAGGTTTCTTTGTTGGTTATAGCACTCCCAATAAAAGAGTGTACAACAAAAGAACCAATTGTGTTGAAGAGTGGCTTAATGTCGATGTTCAACACTATACTGCCAATGCACCTGGTGTTAAACCTGATTGGTTGTTCGATTATAATAGTTTATTTGATTCTTTCAACGTGGATAATTTGGTAGATGATGTTGTTACGCAAATGTATTACGAGTGTGAAAACGCAGCTAGCTCACCGCTAATGCGTCCGATCGTAGTCAATGCACCTGCGCCAGCAACATATAATGCCTCTGCATCCACGGGTCCCCCTGGTAAAACCGCAGCAACAGAAGTTGAGGAAGTCTTTCAGGAAGCATCAGCAGAGGTTCTAGAATCTTCATCTTCAGACGACGATTTTGCAGAGTCTCGTGAAACACTTACTGAAGAACAAGCTGGAAATGGTGAATCAACCACTACAGCTCCAGTTATTCCGACAGGAAACAATCAAGCTGGTCCTTCTTCTTCAGCAGCTCTAGGGATAGGTCTTAGGATTGATCTCTCAGGTTTTAATATGTAGCCCGCTGCTTCCTTCAGTTCAAGCGCCGCACAGACAAATTTATCTCAAGGTTTGGAAAACCTCAATCTGCATTCAGATGATCCAGTGCCCGCACATCCGGAATCTCGGATTCACGACACTCATCCGATGCAGAATGTGATTGGTGATCCGGCTAGCAGAGTCATAACTCGCAGTCAGCTCAGAAATGCTAGTCCAAGTGACAATACAGGTACCTTGGCACTCTATTCAGAGATTAGGAAAGCAGGTCATCAGAACGACTGGTCCTTCGCTCTTTATGTGTCTCAAATAGAACCAAGAACGGTGCAAGAGTGTGGGACTTAGTTGACTTACCTCCAAGCTCGAAGAAAATTGGAACAAAGTGGGTCTATAAGTGTAAACGGGATGACCGCGGGGTGATTATCAGAAACAAGGCTCGATTAGTTGTCCTCAGCTTCCGTCAAATCGAAGGAATATATTACAACGAAGAATACGCTATAGTTGCGCGCCTTGAAGCTATGCGGATGTTCTTAGCTTACGCTTCGTACAAACGGTTTAAGGTGTATCAAATGGACGTGAAAAGTGCTTTTCTGTATGGTGTCGTGAAGGAAGAGGTGTATGTTGCTCAGCCACCGGGTTTTGAGGATCCGCTTCATCGCGAAAAAGTCTACAAATTGAACAAAGCGTTGTACGGACTCCATCAAGCTCCGCGTGAATGGTATCAAATGCTTAGCAACTATCTTATATCCAATGGGTTCAAACGTGGACTCGTGGATTGCACCTTATTCACCAAGGAAAAGGGTGATGACCGTCTTCTGGTACAGGTTTATGTTGATGATATTATTTTTGGGTCTACTAATGATGAAATGTGTAGGGAATTTGAAAAGCTTATGCAGGACAAATTTGAAATGAGCTCGATGGGGGAGATGCAATTCTTCCTCGGTCTACAAGTAGAACAACAAGAGTCGGGGATCTTCATCCACCAGACAAAATACGTTGCTGACATCTTGAGCCGGTTCCAGATGGAAGACTCTACTTCAGTAGGCACACCAATTCAGACCAATCATGGGATTGGACCTGACGAGAAAGGACAAGCCGTTGATCCTTTTCTTTATCGAGCTATAATAGGCTCACTAATGTACCTCACTGCATCAAGACCTGACATAATGTTTACGACATGTCTACTATCAAGATACCAGTCAAGGCCGAAACAGTCCCACCTGGTTGATGTGAAGAGGATCTTACGTTATCTAAAGGGTTGTCCGACCAAAGGTCTATGGTACCCTAATGACGATAAGTTTGACCTCATCACTTTTAGTGATGCTGACTATGGCGGATGCAAGAAAGACTTAAAATCCACATCGGCTGGATGCTAGTTTTTGTAGATGCGTTTTGCGACTAATGATTGGATACTAACATATGTTAAGTTTTTGTTGAATGGGCGAAGGTAGTTAAAAGTGGGCGAAGGTAGGCATATGTGGGCGAAGGTAGATTGCTAATGGACGAAGGTAGAAATGGAAGCTGATCAGAACACTTTCGTACCTTTGGAGTGGGCGAATGTGGAAGACTTCCACATTCGACCATATCAACTGGGCGAACGTGCAGAGTCTATATATAGATTTTGTGTTTTTGTGAATGTAAGAGAGTTGTTAGTTGTGTGTGTGTTCAGGTCAGGTTCCAGGTTATTTTGTGAAAGTCTGTAATTGATCTAGATTAACGTGTGTGTGATTGTAATTGAATATTTGAGAAAGTTAATCTATGAAAAAGCTTTGAAAATGATATTGATTGTGTTTTGATTAGAGTTTTATCAGTTTGTTCAGAACTAGGGTTTCCGCACCTGGTTTTGTAACTTGTATGATCATATAATCCTGTTTATAGTCAAAATCTTTCGCTTACAAAGTGGTATCAGAGCCATACGGATCATACAACAACAAATTTGATAAACTCAGAGATGATTTGGACATGTTTTTGATCAAAATACATCTGTTTTTGCATGAAAATGGTTTTTGAGTGTTTTTGATTGATTTGAAATTGATTTTGTAGTTAAAATTCAAAATTCCAAGTATTAAAGTTGCTCCAAATCAATTCCGAATCATAACCTGATCAAGATCATTCAAATCCACAAACTTTTGAAAATCAGAGATCAAAATAACCGTTTTTCAAAGTGTAACCGTTTTTCAAATCTGAAAATTACTGTAAAATGGGCGAACCTGGAACCAGTGGACGAATGTGAGTTGTGTTTTGGTCGAACCTAGGTTAATTTGGGCGAACCTGAAATTTGTTGGGTAAATTTTTCACTTTCGGGTCACATTTTTCACCTTCGGTTGATAAAACGGGCGAACCTAGATCCATACTGGGCGAACCTAGAATTTTTCTGGACGAACGTGAAAAGTGTTAGTGTGTTTTTACATTCTGGTGAGTTTTTACTTTCGAGTGGTACTGTTTGGACGAACTTGAATCAGAAAGGGACGAACGTGAGACTTTTTGGGCGAACCTAGGCTTAGTTTTTGGAAAATTTTCTAAGTGTTGGATTTTTCGAAGTTCGTGATCATGTGGAATTTTCCGACTACTCCGAGACCAGCAACGACACAACCACAACAGCAAGTGATGGACCCATGGACAGTGGCAGCACAAAAGACGAGCACACAGTCTTCGCAACCGATAAACTACATGGCGATGACGAGCTCGATGCCTCAAAGTGTAGCACCTCCAGCACCACAACCTGACTACTGGGGAGTAGCAGCGGCGGTGGTAAACACTCAAACTACAAATGCTATTTCTACATTGATTAACGATTTGTCTTCAGGTAGCGGGAATAGGCCACCGAAGCTCATGGATATACAAGAATACAATCAGTGGCAGAACAAGTTCAAGATTCACTTGGAAGGCATGGGAGTGGAGGGAGGAGAGGCATGGAGTATGATTGCTAAAGGTTACACAGCACCGATTTTGGAGAATACAGGTGAAATGATTCCGTTGGAAAGCTTAACTGAGGATGAGAAGAAGAAATATGTGGTGGAAAAGAAAGCCTTTTCCCAATTGACTCAGGCAATCACAAATGATCTGCTACATCAATTTGGGACTTGTACAACGTCTAAGCAATTGTGGGATGTGCTTAAGAGAAGGCATGATGGGAATGAGAAAACGAGAAGTTTGAGGATGGATGAACTGAGAAAGGAGTTTGAGAATTTTTCTTATATTGGAAACGAAACTTTAAAAGAATTAACTCCTAGATATAGTCATTTGCTAACTGAATTGTCTAGTTATGGTATACAGATTCCTATGAAGAATTTGGTGGACAAGTTTGCAGATGCTCTACCACCTTACTGGGATCAGCATGTGGAAGTCCTCAGGGAGAAGGATGCATATCAATATTGGACTATTCAAGAGTTCATACAGAAGCTGGAAAACAAGGAAATGGAAGAAAAGAGGAAAGCTAGAAGAGCACAGGTTCCTCAGAATCCTAGCTTATACTTTGGAGGCACTTCAGTTCCTGTGAGTAACTCAAGTTCAGGAGGGATAGTCGCACCACATGTTGCGTGCATTTCCAATGTTATGGAATCACCAAAACCTACCATCAATTACATGGCATAAACTTCATCCTACTCACAACCATCATACACACAACCACCACCACAACAACAATACAACAATTCCTACATTTCACCATTCTCCCCAATACAACAAGCATCTTTCTATACTGCTAGCCAATCTCAACAACCAATGAACCAAGTTACTCAACCTAATCAACAACAAGTGGTTTTGGAGACTTCTAACTTGGGCAATGTGACAGTGGAAATTGCTCAACAACATATTGCACTAGTCTCAGCAATGGTTTCATCCTACAATGGACTCGTTGCTAGTCAAATTGGGAATAACAACTTAACCAATGAGGACTATGCATAGATCGACAAGGAAGAGATGGAACTCATTGATATCCAATGGGCTTTTGCAAGCATCATGAGAAGAGCAACAGAGTTTATTGAAAAGACAGGTAGAACAGATTTGGGAACTTCTCCTAACACAACCTACGGGTTCAACAAGGAGAAAGTTACTTGTTTTAACTGTGGAGAAAGAGGTCACTTTAAACGTGAATGCACCCAGCCACCAAAACAAGGAAATAGAAACCCATTCAATGCAAGCTACCAGAATTGTCAACAACAAAACCAAAACCGAGTTTCTTACCAAAATAACAACAATTATCAAAACCGTCAAAACAACTCTAACAACAATCAAAACAGACAACCTAACACATCAAACCAGATCCAAAACCAATCTCCTAACAACACTAACCGAACAGTTATACCGATCACTACACCGAATGAGACACAACAGAACACGAGTCAGAATCAAGCACTTATGACTCAACAAGATGAAAGGTTTGATTGGTCGGGATTGCAAATAGGAGTGGAGGAAATCACTACTGGTGGCAATGTGGCTTGCGTTGCTTGCAAGGTTGATGTTGAAGAGTCGGTGATGGTAGATGAAAAGAAAGAAACTGAGTGTGAAAGTGATGAGTCTGAGGCTGAGATGGATGTGGAGAATGAACCTGTTGAGGTTAAGGTTGAAGAAACTAATTCTGGAGTGGTGATTGATACAGTTTCTGATGTTCCTGAGGAGTGTGAATCGGTTTATTCTGATTCAGACAGTGAATCGGATACGGAAGCAAGTGTTACATCACTAGATGATGACATAGATCAGTTGCTAGCAGAAGCGGATTTTCTGATGACAAGGAAGTCGTGCATTGCTGATGATGCTTTCACCAAGATTGACTATTCCAAATTCTTTACTGGAAAGGAAGCTCATTTTGCATTAATGGCCATGACTGAACCACCAAAATCTGTAAGTTCTGAATCTAGCACTGATATTAGAAGTGATAAATATTGTGGAACATGTGATAGATTGACTGAGGAGAATAAACAACTCCGAATTCAACGTGATAGTGCTATCATAAACAGTCAATCTACTCGCAAAGAGTTAAATGCTTTCAACAAGGTATTAGATGGCTATAAAAAGGACATTTCCGACTTGAAAAATACTTTATCATTGAAACAATTGGCAATTAACAACTATATCAATGAAATTGAAAATACCAAATTGGAAATGGCAGCCATAAAATGCTTTGCTGAGAAAGTAAACAAAAAGTTGGAAAGTTATAAGCACATTGCTTATGTGGTAGACCACATCATAGATGATAACACCACTAATTACAAGTCTGTGCCATCTCCGGTTCTTTTTGAAAATCATAACTATCACCAAGTTATACCGGAAAGCTCGGTAAAATCAGACTCATCATCGGAAATGGAATCTAATACCTCGAGTATTGGTGATCCTCATTCCGATGTGAGACCGATTTTAGGCTTGAATGATGAGGGTGTTTATGCTGAAAGTGTGGATTCAGACTCAGAGAATGATGATACTGGTAATGACCAAACTGTTAATGCATGTGAAATTCCAAAAGAAAATCACATCATTACTACTGAACCAGTGTCACCATCTCAACATGTGCATCCGATGGCAACTGCTCATCGTGAGAAAAAGTCTGAAAAGATTGAGATTAGAAAGGATCTTGAGAATGAACCAAGTGACAAACCTGTCAAGGTGTTTTATCGGATGGAAGGATCCGATAAAATCATCTCTGATGAGGAATTTCCAATCAAAAATGCTAACTATGCTAAAATAGAAAAGATTTGGCAAGAAAGCACTATTTGGTTTCCAAAACATGAGAGAACAAATGAAATTCCACCAGAAATTTTAAAGAAATTGTTTTTGGATGTTCCTCAAGAACCAAAGGTCCATGTCACAGAGTTCATTCGACCAAATGACAAAGCAAATGGTTTTCATGAGCCCACTTACTCAAAAGGACCACTTCCTGAGAGTTTGAGGAATCAACAGTATAATGATCAATATCCTGTTAGATCATTTGCTCAACCAAATGCTCAATATGTTTTTGAAGAGTACCGAAAATGCTTTAAATGTGGAGAACGTGGGCATTTACTTGCTCAGTGTCCATATGTAAGGCATAAAAGACATGAGGTTGAAGTGAGGAATTCCATGAGAAAACCGATTGATCATTATGTTCCACCACACAGACGGGTTGTTCCTCAACAACAACAGTTTTATAATCAAAACAATTTTCATCAAATGAAGAAAAATCGTCCAATTCAATATGATCAAAGAAATCGGATTGCTATGGAACAATCATGGAGAAAGCCTGTGGTGAACGCAACAATTGATAGACAAAAGGTTCCACAAAAACCGATTGTCAAATCAAATGTTGGACCTAAGTCTGTTAACTCAGATAAGGTAGCCAAGAAAGTTACTTTTGTTAACAATGTTCAGAAACCAATTGAGAAACCAAAATCTCAAATTCAAATTCTTAAAAGGTCTGAACAATCTTGGTCACCCAATGGTACTCCAGGAGCTTCTACTTCTAAAGTCAATGAGAAAAAGGAAAATGTTTTGAACAATCAGAAAAAGATTGATCCAAAACAAAAAGTTGTTGAAAATGTGAATGAAAATGTTTCTTTGAAAGCTGATGTTCAAAGGCCCAAGACTCATGCTTGGGTCCCCCGAAAGAACTAAATGATTTACTTTTTGTGTGCAGGGAGCTTCAGCTGGCCCTATTAGCAGTCTATGGATTGTTGATAGTGGAGCTTCAGGCCACATGACAGGGGGATCTCGCATTGCTGTTCGACGTGAAAAACATCAATGGAGGGTATGTCGCATTCGCTGGTAATAAAGGTGGATATATCACAATGGAGGGGAGCGTGAGTAATGGGATAGTGAGTTTTGAGCGGATATCTTATGTGAAGCAGATAGATTATAATCTGCTGAGTGTCAGTCAAATATGTGATAAACAATTTTCTGTGCATTTTGATGACAAATCCTGCTATATTCTCAAACCGGGCTTCAAAATTCCAAAGGAGTGGATAATGTTGATGGCACCTCGCGTCAACAATCTCTATATTCTTGATATGTCCAAGGCGATGACATCACAGGGGCAAATAACATGTTTTCTATCCAAAGCGACTGAGAAAGAATCAATAATGTGGCACCGAAGAATGGGGCATATTCATCTGAGAAAAATGAATCAACTGGTGAAAAATGGGCTTGTCGATGGAGTAAACGTGAAACATTTCCATCTGAATGACAAGTGTGTAAGCTGTAAGAAGGGGAAGCAACACAAACAGGCCCACAAAGTGAAGAAAGTCAACTCTGTTGAGATGCCACTTGAGCGATTGCACATGGACCTATTTGGACCGGTCAAGCGCAAAAGTCATCTTGGAGAGCTTTATTGTTTAGTTGTCACTGATGACTACTCAAGATTTTCATGGGTGATGTGTTTGCAAAACAAAAGTGACACCTTTAGCAACTTGAAAGTTCTGTTCACTCGACTGGAGAATCTCTACAATGTGAAGATAAAGAGAATTCGGAGTGATAATGGGACGGAGTTCAAAAATGCTAAGATGGTTGAACTTTGTGAAAGCAAAGAGATACATCATGAATATTCGGCTCCGTACACCCCACAGCAGAACGGTGTTGCTGAACGAAAGAATAGGACTCTAATTGAGGCGGCTAGAACAATGCTTACTGATTCAAATCTTCCGGTAATGTTCTGGAACGAGGCGATTTATGCAGCAAATTATACACTAAATCGGGTTCTAACAGTGAAGAAGTTTGGAAAAACATCTTATGAACTGTTACACCGACGAAAGCCCAACTTAGAGTATCTAGAACCTTTCGGGGCGCCATGCACGATGTTGAATCCAGGTGAGAAGTTTAGTCCTAAAGCTGAGGAGGGATATTTTGTTGGATATGCAACCCCGCTCAAACGGGTATTCAACAAGCGAACTCGTCAAGTGGAGGATTGGGCTAACGTGGAAGTTCAACGATATACTCAAAATTTGCAAGGCACGGGTCCTGATTGGATGTTTGATTACAAAGACTTCTTTGAATCATTCAACCTAGATAGCTTGGTTGAAGAAGCTGTTATCAGATTACTTTACGAGTGTGAAAACGCGTCGACTTCATCGTTGGTGCGTCCAATCACCGTGAACCCTTTACCAGCTTCTGATGATACCAATGCTCCTATACAAGAGGAAGATGTGTTTCAAGAGGCTTCAACTTCATTAGACTCTTTAGAATCTGAAGTTGAACAATTTGAAGAAGTCATTCTTGAACATGCAGAAGAACCAGAGGCAATGCCAGTGAACCCAACTCCAACTCCAGATGTTGCTTCATCATCAAACACGGGTCATGATCTGGATGCTGTAGAAAACTTGACTGCTCAGACGGGAGTTATTGTACCTGTTTATCCGGAATCTCGGATTCATCGTATTCACCCGCTGGAGCAAGTTATCGGTGATCCTGGAAGTGGTGTTATGACCAGAGGGCAGCTGAAAAGCGTTAACTCGCCAGAGAGTTTTGGTGCTTTAGCATTATATGCCAAAATTCAAAAATCTGGTAGTCAAAATGATTGGTCGTTTGCGTGTTATGTGTCGCAGGTAGAGCCAAGGACATACAAGGACGCTTTGAATGAAGATGCCTGGGTTGAGGCAATGCAGGAGGAGTTATTGCAATTCCAGAAATTGGGAGTTTGGACGCTCACAGATTTGCCGCCGGGAAGGAAGAAAATAGGCACTAAATGGGTGTTTAAGTGCAAAAAGGATGATCGTGGGGTTATTGTTCGTAACAAAGCCAGATTGGTCGTGCAGGGTTTCCATCAAATCGAAGGGATTGATTATAACGAAATCTATGCACCAGTAGCACGGATTGAAGCTATTCGGATGTTCCTTGCGTTTGCTTCATACAAGAAATTCAAAGTTTATCAAATGGACGTCAAGAGCGCATTTTTGTACGGGAAAGTCAAGGAAGAGGTTTATGTCGGGCAGCCACCAGGCTTTGAGGACCCAATCCACCGGGATAAGGTCTACGTGCTGAACAAAGCTTTATATGGTTTGCACCAGGCTCCAAGACAGTGGTACGAGGAGCTAAGTACATACCTCATCTCCAAAGGATTCAAGCGCGGCCTCGTCGATTGCACCCTCTTCACGAAGAAGACGGGAGATGATTTGCTTCTAGTACAGATTTACGTTGATGATATTATTTTTGGTTCAACTAACGAACTTTTATGCAGGGAATTCGAAACTGTCATGCAAGAAAAGTTCGAAATGAGCGCAATGGGGGAGATGCAGTTTTTCCTCGGCTTGCAGGTGGACCAAAGAACCGACGGGATCTTCATTCACCAGACGAAATACGTATCCGACATCTTGAGCCGATTCCAGATGGAGGACTCTAAGCCGATGGATACCCGATTCAACCCAATCACGGGATTGGAGTGGACGCTAAGGGGGAGCTGACGGACCCATTTACATACAGAGCAATCATCGGATCTCTGATGTATTTGACAGCGTCTCGACCAGATATTATGTATGCAACGTGTCTCTGTGCTCGCTATCAATCGAAGCCGAAACAAAGTCATCTGACGGCGGTCAAGCGTATCCTTCGATATCTGAAGGGTTGTCCATCAAAAGGACTTTGGTACCCTAATGATGATGATTTTGATTTTATTGCTTTTAGTGATGCAGATTGGGGCGGCTGTGACAAAGATAGCAAATCTACTACAGCTGGTTGCCAGGTTTTAGGGAGCAGGTTAATTACCTGGCAATGCAAGAAACAGACTTCCGTGGCACTGTCTACCTGTGAAGCTGAGTACATTGCAGCCTCAAGTTGCTGTTCGCAAGTACTCTGGATCCAACAACAGATGGTGGATTACGGTTTGCAGTTTCTTAAAACCCCTATTCACTGTGACAACGAAGCCGCAATTGCTTTAACTAAAAATACTGAAAATCATTCTAAAGCGAAACATATCCGGATTAAATATCATTTTATCCGTGATTGTTACGCTAAGGAATTGATAGATATGGTCAAAATCCATACTGACTACCAACGTGCAGATTTGTTTACAAAAGCTTTTGACAGATCCCGCTTTGAATATCTTTTAAAAGTAAACAATATAAAGGAAAAACAGGACTAATCGGCACCTCGGTTTATCACTTTTTAGTTTTAGTTTTAGTTTTTAAATTTTTGCTAATTGGGAATTTCTCTTTGCTAATTGGGAATTTCTCTTTACTATCATAATCCTCAAAGAAGTTGATGCTTTCAAGGGGATTGTTTAATCCTCAAAGAAGTTGATGCTTTCAAGTGGATTGTTTCTTTCAATTTTTGTTTTGTTTTTCAGAAAAATTAAAAACCCAAAAATATGTTCTTTATTTTAGGGGGAGTCATTTTATCAGAAAAACCAAAAACATTGAAAAATTTCAAAAGACCTAAAAATTAGAAAAACCAAAATGATTTCCTAGATAAAAAGAGGAAATGATAGTACATCAGTGGGGATCTGACACATGCTAAAGAATTGTATAGTATAATGAGACGTATGTTGATTACGTGTGATATGCTGATAGGCTTCGTAGACTAAATATTGCGTGCCTTAGTGATACAAACATAACAAACTACGCGTTCGTGGCTGAACACCTCATGGGCATATGGTCTTAGTACCGTAATTTCGTTTGATAGGATTACCAAAATCTGAGGTTTCGGGTCGTTATGTTATGGTTATCCGGGATATTCTGATTAAACTTCTGTCGTATTGATTTACGGACCTAGTTTCATCAGAATATTTGCAAAAAGAGCTTATTGCCAAAACCGAAAGTTACCGAATTGAGGAACTTTATGTTTTATTGATCAAAGATCATTATTACATCGTATTGACTTTCTGATGCAAATCAGTGGTTAATATCAGCCTCAACCTAGTGTATACGCACATGTTACTTTGCTGCATTCATTTGCTGACCTGTACACCTCTGTGTTATATACTTTGTAAATTTTACGGATAACTTTGGCATAATCACGCGTTACGATGAAGCTTTGTGCAATTACTTGATACGGGAGTATGTCGTGTGTGTGGGAACCACAATGTGTTAGTCTAAAACACCTAATTCGTATCATTTTAAAGCATTGCGTAATTGTCTGCATGTGAGCTTATGTGGACCACAATATCAGCAATTGCCTAGTCACATATTGTTTCTAATGATAATATTAAAACAATCAGATCAACGCTGTGTTCAGATTTCTCAGAAAACTGATATGATCCTCTTACCGGATATCACAAAATGTTTACTGCTTTCATTTACTTTGATGCATTTTACTTTGTTGCATTTTACTTTTATTGTCAAAAAGATACAAAATCCAAAAAGATTTTAGGTGTGTTTTGATAAAATTTCAGAAAACCCAAAATTTTTGCATTTCTGCTTTATTTTTGATAACCGGGGATGTTTGATGGTCAATTTCTGAGATTTGATAACACCATCTGGGCTTTGTATCATTCAAAAGGTGAAAATTTGAGTTTTGGAAGTTTAACAGATTGAAAAATGTTGAACGGGATTCGAATTCGTGATTTGGTAAAATTTTCAGATTTTTCCATTTCACATTCGCCCCTTAATTGGGTCGAATGTGGAAAAATCTTACCTTCGGCCGTTAAATTTTGGACGAATGTGGAATTTATAAATCAAAATCCACCTTCGGGTGAATATTTCACCTTCGGGTCATTCTATTGGGACGAAGGTGGAATAGACCTACATTCGCCCACTATAAACGGGCGAAGGTGGCTTCCTTATATATACCATTTCAGGTTCGAACCCTCAGTATCTGTTCTTAAAAATTTTCTTTTGATCCCAACACCTTGTTGCTTTGATTCCTTGTTCTTGCATAATTGATTCCTTATCAATCACTGATCATTTTAAATCTAATTTCACAGGTAATGGAGCCCTAACGAGAACAGAATCGTCGTTTGTATATTTGGACTTAGGGTTTTATTTTTGGGGGTCTTAGGATGTTATTTGTTTGTTCTTTGTGATTGCATTTCATTCTACATCAGTTTTAGGGGGAGAAGAGTCATAGAATTAGGATAATAACATTGATTGATTGGTAAATTGATTGAATGAACCAGTTTGAACCTAATTCTACTTTAAAACTGATGCAAAATGAAATTTACAAACAATTGATGATGGACGTGTGTTGATCGGCCATTTTAGGACACATTTCAATCACAATTACATGTTAAAAACAATTTTGACAAAATTTTAAATATTGGGGATGAACAGGTTTCACCTTCGGGTCAACAAAACGGGCGAAAGTGGAAATTTGTGGACGAATGTATCTTCTAATGGACGAATGTGTTTTTAACTCAATATTTTTTCACATTCGACCAAAAATGTTCTATATTCGTCCAAAAGGATTCACATTCGTCCAGATTAAAAGGGGCGAACGTGGAACTTGAACATCTTAAAATTTTGAATTTCTGTCGTTTTTGTATTTTGACGTATGTTTCTGTTTTTGATGTGCAGATGGCTGATCAGACTGAGAATGTTGAAACTCCAGTGGAAAATATAGTTTCAGAATATGTTCCAGAGAACGTTCAAGAAGGAGAATCGTCAAGTACAAGCAGTTGGTTGTTTGAGAAAACGCATAACTGTTGTGCTTATCTGGGCGATGTAGAAAAGAATGTCGAGTTTACTAGAATTATTGAATTCTTGAGGAGGAGCAGAGTTGTTTATGCTTTAGCTACTCCGACTATCATCTACAAAGACATAATTGAAGACTTTTACAAGAATGCGAAGTATGATTTCTGGGATGATCAGACCATCATAAAGAGCAAGATACAAGACTTAGAGATGTTTATTACAGAGTCTGATATCAGAGAAGCGCTTCAGATCAAGTTTGAAGTGAGTGAAGATCCCAGAGAATTGTCATGGACTGAACAGAAGGCTTGTTTCTTAAGAATGAAGTACAAAGGTCCGATCACTGATGGATCTATGTATAAAGGGAAGCTGAGTGTGCAGTTCAAGTACTTTGCACATGTCATTATTCATGTATTTGGATGTGTGAGTGGAGGCTATGATGTTATGAGGAAGAGTTTGAGTTCGATGATGGTTGCGTTGACTCTCAACAAACCATTCAACGTGTCTGGGATGATATTGGATCATATGCTTGAGATGTTAAAAGGTGTGAAGAAGAAGCAATTCATGCTATATCCGAGATTTCTCATGATGATCTTTGACCACAAGTATCCAGAATTGAAGAAGGATCCAACTATGATCCTAGGTCAAGATCACATGAACATTCGTACTTTGGTGAGAATGAAAGGATACAAAGGTGTGCCAGACAATGAAAAGCCACCTCACAGGAGACTCTTTGGAGCTTTGGCTAGTCAGGATTACACTGATCCTGGCAAGAACAGAGCAAGACATGATGACAGTGATTCTGATAATGATGATCCTTTAGTGTATGTTGATGCAAGCACTAAGAGGAAGAGACAAGTAGTCAATCCCGGAGCCAAAGGGAAGGGTAAGGGAAAGACTGATCAAGAAAGCTCTAAGCAACAGTTGGTGAGGAAGAAATCTACTGCAAAGAAAGGTACTGGTTTGATTGATGAAGAATCAGTGGATTCTGAGGAAACTGAGGTAGAAGAAAGATGGGATTCTGATACTGAGAATGTTAGGACCACCAAACGTAAGGCCACTATGGTTGGTGAGTCTGAATCTTTGAACAAATCCATTGAAGAAGCTGAGAAAAGAAAGAAATCAGTGAATGTTGAAGATGAAAGTTTAGGTGTTGAGTTGGAAGAGTTGAATGTTGGAGAGACTGTGGTTGTAAACTTGCCCAAAGCCAAGCATAAGACTATGTCTAAAAAGACTAGCACTAAACAGTTGAGAGAGAAAGAGTTAGCACAACTGTTGAAAGGGAAAAGAGTGCCCAATGCTGGTACATCATCAAAGCTATCTTCACCTGTCACCAAGAAGCAAAAGAAATCCAAAGAGGCAGAACCAATATCAGCTGATCAACTTAATGTTGCACTGGACAATGTACTTGACATGTTCAGAAAGCCTCAGAAAGAAAAGGAAGTTGAGCCATCCAAATCCAAATCCAAGAAAGTCACTGTGGATGATGATGTGATGAAGCAGGTGAACAGGAAAATGGATGATATGATGAAAATGATTGTGGCTCAACAAGCTGAGATAGCCAAGTTTATGCAGAATGAAGAGAAAATGCTTCAGATTGTGGTTGCTTCTAAATCTAATCAAGATGAGATTAATGAGAAGGTTAAGAAGCTTGAAGCAAAGAATGAGAAGCTTGAAGGAAAGTGTGCAAGAAACAAGAGTAGGATTAAGTTGATTAAAGCAGACAACAAAGAACTAAGGGCTGAGAATAAACGCCTTAGTGATTTGATTGATGATTTATATAATACTGCACCCAAGTTGAAGGAGGGTGAA
This sequence comes from Ambrosia x helenae, assembly GCA_030844895.1. Taxonomy (NCBI): domain Eukaryota; kingdom Viridiplantae; phylum Streptophyta; class Magnoliopsida; order Asterales; family Asteraceae; genus Ambrosia; species Ambrosia x helenae. The sequence goes on from CM061223.1 coordinate 101,131,543, forward strand.
GAAGATAAAGAAGAGGATGAAGAAAAAGTTGATTATGAAGATTCTGAATCGGATGAAGAAAAAGATGATGATGAAGATGATGACGAGTCAGATAAAAATGATGATGAGGATGATAATGATGATGATGATGATGCTGAAGGGTCTGGGAGACAGAAAGAGGATGATAGTGAGAGTGATGATGATGATGATGGAGGTGATGATACTTCAAAGTTTACATTTGAAGAAAGAACATCCAAAAAGAAGAGTACTGGAGAATCGAGTTCAAAGAAGAAGAAAGGTGAGAACGTTGATTCAGATGAAAGTATCTTCTGGAATGAGAAGGTGAGGTCTTTATCAGATGATGCTAAACAAGTGTATAAAGACATGTTGGAAAAGAGAGAATGGACCATTGAGTTCACAGGATGTTTCGCTGAGATATTCCAAACTGATGATTTGAGATATGAATTGGAATATGAAGATCCTGATCTTGAAGAAGGAGAAGTACCTGCTTCTGTGGCAAAGGAGATTTTGGATGGACTTGCACAGAGAGTAGGGAAAACATTTGAGGAGTTTATGGTAGATGAGTCGATTCCAGACATTTCTGAAAAAGATGTTGGAAGTCACTCTGATGATAAGAATACTCCTGAGATTGATGAAGTGGAGGTTGAAGATATAACTCATGAAGAGTTTCCTCAGTACTTCAGGGAAACAGATGAAGATGAAATATTTCCTGATTTCACTGAGACACCGAACAATTCAGCAAAGCAGAAAGCACAGCAAAGGAGTGCAGAGTTTGTGGAGAAGGTATTTGGTGCTGATAAGCAAGAATCTTCAACTCAATCTGATGAATTGAAGAGTTATTTGAAGAAGTTGAGAGAAATGGATGAGAACCGACCGAAGCCTGAAGCTCAAGGAAACTTTTATAGATTTCACAACGCCAAGTTCAAAGGCAGAGCTCTCGGGTGGACATATTTGGGCAGGCTGAAGTGCATAGCTGCTAAATGGGAAACAGGAATCTTGTATTTTAACAGATTCATTGACTTGCTAACTCTACCGTACTGGGCGGTCAGAGATTTATGCAGATTTCCTATGTCTGGTGCTTCAGTTAGTGGTACTCATGTCGGTTGGTGTGCAGACAAGTTGGTTTGGGAGAGTAGAACAAGATGGAATAGATTTAAGCCTCAATATCCCCGAAGGAAAGTTCATAGGGATATTGATCCTCAAACCAATATGAAGCGGGTTACTTTGATATACAAAGCACCTGAAGTGATGAGAAAAATACCTTTGATGCCTATGCCACAACATTTCAGTGCTGATTTTATTTTCTGGTATTATGATTGGAGAAAGGCTGAAGCGGTGATTGTGTTGAGAGACGGGAAGGACAAATACAAGCATGTTCATGTATTTGATCCTATGTGGTTGATTAATTGCACTTTTGAAGACATCATCATGCTTTTCTACAATCCGATTTACTTTGAACCAAAAGACGCTGCTCAAGCAAGAAAGTATACTCAAGTGGTTGGAGTATGTTTTGCTTATGACATTAATGCGGGAAGTAATTTGGAGAATAAACTTGGCAAGACAGTGAAGATGACAAATGTGTCGAAACCAGTGAAGAGAACATTTGAGCCTCCAATGACTACTGAGCAGAAGAAACAGCTCAGAATTAAGTTGATGAACAAAGCAATGGACGAAAAGAGAAGACAATCCAATCAATAGTCGAGGGGGAGTTTGTAGATGCGTTTTGCGACTAATGATTGGATACTAACATATGTTAAGTTTTTGTTGAATGGGCGAAGGTAGTTAAAAGTGGGCGAAGGTAGGCATATGTGGGCGAAGGTAGATTGCTAATGGACGAAGGTAGAAATGGAAGCTGATCAGAACACTTTCGTACCTTTGGAGTGGGCGAATGTGGAAGACTTCCACATTCGACCATATCAACTGGGCGAACGTGCAGAGTCTATATATAGATTTTGTGTTTTTGTGAATGTAAGAGAGTTGTTAGTTGTGTGTGTGTTCAGGTCAGGTTCCAGGTTATTTTGTGAAAGTCTGTAATTGATCTAGATTAACGTGTGTGTGATTGTAATTGAATATTTGAGAAAGTTAATCTATGAAAAAGCTTTGAAAATGATATTGATTGTGTTTTGATTAGAGTTTTATCAGTTTGTTCAGAACTAGGGTTTCCGCACCTGGTTTTGTAACTTGTATGATCATATAATCCTGTTTTTAGTCAAAATCTTTCGCTTACAGTTTTTGGGACCAAGACTAGTCTCATGGCAGTGCAAGAAGCAAGCCTCGGTAGCCTTATCCACCTGTGAGTCAGAATATGTAGCAGCATCTAGCTGCTGCTCCCAGGTTCTTTGGATACAGCAACAAATGAGAAACTACGGTTTGAAATTTCTTAATACTCCCATTCATTGTGACAATGAGTCCGCTATATCTCTTGTTAAAGACTCAGTTAACCATTCCAAAGTGAAACATATCTTGCAAAAAATCAAAAAAAAAAAAGAAAAATGAGAAAATCCCAAAATTAAAAAAAATTGAAAAATTGCAAAAATGAGTTTCTTTGGTGAAATAGGGAAGATGATATTAACCCATCAGTTGGACTGTCTAGACTCTTATCATCTTAAAAATATTGGAACTGATAAGTAGCTTCTACAATGATGTGTCAGTAGGCTCAAAATCATTTCCAAGTTCGGCACGGTGATATAGACCTAAATCAACTGAAACAGGTGTGAATCAACGTGCGTTGGCATATGGTCTTGGTACCGAAATCTCGTTTGATAGCATGCCAAAATCCGAGGTTTCATGGTCTTTAAGAGGTTGGTACATCCGGGGTGAACTGGACGTCTCTCAGAATAAAAAGGAGTGGCACATGTGTCGTACGTTGGGTTCGGAGCCTACAACTGACACACCTCTATGTCGTTTCCTGAAAACAAAAACAAAACAAAAAAAATAGAATAAATTCTGATAAGGAGACGTCCGGGAATCCTAAAAGAGCAAAAAGATTCATAAATGCCAAAACCCTATTCTCAAAGAGAATTCGCTCAAAGGTATCAACTCATATACCTAAAGCATCGTACCGTGAAAAATAAAAAATACGCTATTTGACTTGAACCCTGGTCTGGATCTCACTGGTCTCTCTGTTGCAGCGTTCTTGCAGACCTGAACACCACTGAGTCCATTCCTTGTAAAATACGGATGACAACAGCTTACTCACAAGTTACGAGGAAGCTTTATGCATGACTTGATACGGGAATGTGTCGCGTGGCGGGGAACACCTTGTACATCAGTCTTAATATTACCTTAACGTATCTAAAGTGCCTAGCGATAAAACTTGATTTTGAGTTTAAGTGGACAACACTATCGGCAGTTGTTGTAGGATGCTATTCGGTAATTTAAACTAAAACTGAATATATAAGGGTTCTAGTATGGTCCGTACACTGATATGATTCCCTAACTGATGAAACTCGCAAAAATATGATAATGTACAGTTAGTTGATCTCCCGTTTTCGTTTTATTTCTGCTTAGTTTTATCTGTTTAATCATTCTTAATTGCCGATGATGGAATCCTAATCCATTGTAATCTTACTTCTTCAAAAATAAAACGTTGAAAATCAACTAATTGAAAATTGTGTTTTTGCCGGGTCAAAACCGTAATTTCTCTTAAGTACAGGGGTTGAAAATGAAAACTTTTCAAAGATATGTGTCATCATCTGAGTCTTCCGTGAAAACGGGGTGAAAAACACATGTTTTGAACCTTAACGGGTCAAATATGTGAGATTTGGTGCTGCAGGGGCAGTTTGGTAATTTGTGAAAAAGGTTTAAGCATTTAGAGTTCTAATCGCCTATGGGTGTAAGCGATTACCCCTATTCGTGTGACAACAAAGGCGATTGCAACCCTAATCGCTTGGTTTTCTGTCCTAATCGTGTTTATCCATAAGCGATTAGCCCACTAAATCATTAGTCAAGTCATATGTCTAATCGTGTGCCTTATAGACGATTAGACCTAATCGCTTGTCTATTTAGAACGGTTTGGATCCTACTCGCGTGGGTCATCAGGCGATTAGGCTTGTCATCACACGATTACAATCCTAATCGTGTATGTGTCTACACGATTACGAACAGGTATAAAAAGGGGACTTAGAACTTTTCTTTTCATTATTTCAAAACTATGAACTATTGAAGTCTTTTCCCTCTAAACTCGTTGATAAATTGAACTCTTGCCCATGTCTCTTTGATTGTAGATTATTGTTCCTCATCACAAAGGTAAGATATACTCGAATTTGCAGATCCAAATATCAGGTTTTAAGGGGTCAATCCTAAGTTTTGGAGCCGAAACCCTAGGGTTCTTACTTGTTGATCAATGGGCCTGAAAACGAATTGTTAATGATAAATGTGGGTTAGGGTTTCTTAATCGGCACCTTGGTGTCTGCTTGAACAAAGATTTTTGGTTAAAAACTCACAGATTCAAAAAGCCCCAAATTCAAAACCTAAGAACCCTAATTTTTAAAACCGACCAATTATCCCTTGAATCCGATCTGATTATGCAAAATATGATAGGGGTTTTCCTACCCGGTTGTGTTAGGCTTCATTGTGACAAAAATCAAACCCAAATCAGCCCTTTGCAAAGATTGATGACACTTGGTGAAAGAGAACACTGTTCACGCGAGTAGGAACACTACTCGCTTGAACTGTGATGCGAATGGCCAGCCTACCCTTATAATCGCGTGAACAGTGTAGTGATTAGGCTTCTACACTTCCTAATCGCATATAAAATCATGCGAGTAGGATTTTCATGGCTAATTATTGGCGATTACAACATTGTAATCTCCTATAGCTGCCGATTCACCAAATTCGTCAAACTTTAGTCCGTTTTTGTCCGTTTTGTCGATTTTTGACCTGTTTGTGATATTTATGACTTGTCTCTATGTTCAGGATGATGAATTGGAAAACCTCTCCTAAGCACAACTATTGTGCCTTCCTCGGACCAATTACGATGGAGAAGTACAAAACATTCAAAGGCGTTATTGATTTTCTGAAGCGTTCAAGAATCCATTATGCGATAACTAAGCAACATGCGGCGTATAAGGACATCTTGCTGGAGTTTTACAAGAACGCTAAATTGGACTACAAGGATGTGCCGATTGTGATAACAAGTACGATTCAAGGCAAGGAGGTGATTATAACTGAAGAAATAATACGAGAAGAGTTGCAGTTTGGGGATGCAGATACTGATCCGATTGTGTTCGACGCCATCTTGATTCGAGGCGGTTTCTTGAGAATGAAGTACCTGGGAATAGTCAAAGAACAAAATATGCTCATGAAAGGTCTATTACCGCCCGAACTCAAGTACCTCACTCATGTAGTCTTGAAGTGCATTGGTCCAAGGAAAGGGACGTTTGATGCTATCAAAGATACTTTGGCTTCAGCGATAGTCGCTTTGACACTCAATAAGCTGTTCAACTTTTCTAAAATGATCTTACATCACCTGAAGGAGATCATATTGCAAAAGGCGACAAAGACCTCATTCATTGTTTATCCTCGCTTTCTGCAAATGATTATCGATCGCCAAATTCCAGACTTGATAAAGCATCCTGTGGAGTTCATTGGGATTGAGGACATAAGTGAGAAAGAAATGAGCAGAATGAGGGGTTACAAGAACAGAAAGAAGTCTGATTATCCTCCAAGCAGGCGTTTATACAGGAACATGAGCAGAGAAGACTATGTGTCACCACCGGGCAATAGGTGGAGACACGATGATAGTGATTCTGAAGATGACGCTCGGATTCATAAACTGGTTTTCAAGGAAGGGGATAACATTGGGAGAGAGACAGCCGAATTAGGCGAAAACGCTCCTGGCAGGACTACTGATACTGCTGCAGGTCATGAGGATAAGTTTGATCCGGATGTTCTAGATTTAACGGAACCTTCCGGTGCAGCAATAGAACAAGAATCCTCACAATCAGCTAAAGGTAAAGCACCAATTGATGAAGACGCCCCAGTTGACATAACAGATGCAGAAGATGACTCAGATGATACAGAGAGTGATTCCCCTGATACGTTTGCTAAGAAGTAAGAAAGGATAAAGAGAAAGGCAGCAGAGGAGAAAGCTAGCGCAGCTGAGGCGAGAGCTCTTGCTGAAGATCCCACGTTTATTGTGGAACAGGGTGATATAGTTGCAGAAATAGACGCAAAGCTCGACACTTCTCCTCCTCCCAAGAGACAAAAGACTACGGCTAAGAAAGATCAAGTTCGTGGAAAGAAGAGAATGTCGCACAAAACACCAATGGAGAAAACTTCAAAGAAAAGACGATTTAATCTTCCTGAGGCTTTTGGGGTTCTAGACACTCAGTCTTCCAAGGCAGTAGCAACGATAATAACAACAGCAAGAACAACAACAGCAGCAACCACATCAGTTCCCACATCAGTTAGTACAGCTATGCCTGCAAGAGTCACCATGTCAATGCCTACTTCGGTAATCTTCACTGAGCAAATCTCAGTTACCGAAGCAGCGACAAGCTCTCAGATTGTTTCTAATCCAATCGGTGACAAGATTCGGAAGCTAAGACAAGATGTTAGACCGCCAGCTTCCAAATTTTCTGATCAGCCGACTTTTTCCTCAGCATCTGCATCGAATGAACAACTTCAGCGCAAAATCAGCGAATTAAATGCTACAGTTGCTGCACAAACGCGTGAGTTGGCTGAATTAAGAACCAAGAATACAACTATTGAAGAGAATGAAACGGCGATGCTAGAGCTGATCGGTGAAACAATTCAATCCAACAAAGAGCTGCAAGCGACAGTCGATGCGCTTACACTGTAAAATCAGCCGATCATTGAATCGAATAGGCAGCTCATGGAATCTCACCAGCAGCTGATACAGTCAAACCAAAGCATTTTGGAGAGATTTACAGGTGTCGAAGCCAAGAACAGCGAGCTTCAACTTGCTAATGTGAACAATGAACGCAGAATCACCAGATACGAGAAGGAGAACACGGAACTGAGGACTAGGGTAAACGAGTTAGCTGGAACTCAACCTAGACTCACTGGTGGTGTAAGTTCAGAAGCTGGGGCTAGTGCTAGTGCAGGTGATGATGATGATGAAGAAAGTAACGATGAAGAAGATGATGACGAGGATGATGGTGAGGATGAATCGGATGATGATGATGATACTGGTAAAGGTGGTGATGGTGGTGATCCATTAAACTGTTACTTTGCTTATGATGACGAAGGCAACCTACTCCCTCCTCTTGTTGTTCCAGAGTATGACTTAGAAGAAGGTGAGATGCCTCCTGAGATGACATCTGATGATATGAAAGAGGTGTATGGACACGCACATGGAGAATATTCCGGTGCAAGTCAAAGTCCTCCTCTAGAGATGCATCCAGAGAACAACGAGGTTAATTTGGAAGAAGGAACCAGTGTGCCAACTCCGGAATACGTGGTTGATCATTCGGGCACTGGGATTCCTAATATTTCTGAGGAGATGATTCATGAGGCTGAAGAAAAGCGGAAGTCTAATCCTACTCCTGTTCCTGATAAAGTGAAAGAAAGACACGATAAGATCAGGTAGAAGTATCCAAATTGGTTTCCATCAGTAGAAGAGGAAAAGAAGAAGAAGGGTCCTGTACAAGCTTCTATCTTTAAGAAACGTCTGTCTAAGATGTTTGGAAACGTTATCAGTTAGGCTTATGTTGAGAAGAGGAAGATGTTGGGCGTCAAATGGGAAGAAGGTCTGTTATACTTCAATCCCTATCGGAATGTCCTCAGTCTCCCCTTCGGGTATATCCGAGATCTTATAAGACTAGATTTTCCTCTGTACTATGAGAAAGAGTCTAGCCTAGATACTTTTTACAACCTTCTAGCTGAAGAAAGCCAAACTCAATGGAAAACCTTTAAACCTCAGTATCCCAAGTCTTACAAAACAGACAAGATTCATCCATTCACCAAAAGTCCTATTTGGGAACACAAGATCAAGCCACCGAACTGTGTTTCGAAGATTCCAATTGTCCCAGTTGAGCAAGACTTCTCCTCAAAGTTATACTATTGGCACTATGATGCGGTTACTACTGAGGCAGTGATCGTCTTGAGCAACTCTCCTAAACCTTGCAGAAAGATCAGAATTTGGGACCCGATGTGGCTTATCAACTGTTTAGAGAAAGATGTGGAAACGTTGTTCCTATATCCCATTCAGCACTTGAAAGCTAAAGCTGATCAAGCCTTGAAGTTTCAGAGGGTGATTCGCTTTTGCCACGCTAACAAAGTTCATGCTGGATGCGACTGGTCGAGACTTACAAGGATCAGGACGATGTCGAAGGGATGAGAAATCTGAAGATGCTGCTTGTTATGTTATGTTATGTTATGTTATGTTATGTTATGTTATGTTATGTTATGTTATGTTATGTTATGTTATGTTATGTTATGCTATGCTATGCTATGCTATGCTATGCTATGCTATGCTATGCTATGCTATGCTATGCTATGCTATGCTATGCTATGCTATGCTATGCTATGCTATGCTATGCTATGCTATGCTATGTTATGTTATGTTATGTTATGTTATGTTATGTTATGTTATGTTATGTTATGTTATGTTATGTTATCTTATGTTATGTTATGTTATCTTATGTTATGTTATGTTATGTTATGTTATGTTATGTTATGTTATGTTATGTTATGTTATGTTATGTTATGTTATGTTATGTTATGTTATGTTATGTTATGTTATGTTATGTTATGTTTGTTTTCTATTTTCGAGTCTGTAAAGTTGTTGTGTTTTGTTATAAACGTTGTCTTTTGAAGTCTCTATACGTATACTAGCATGGTCCAAGGGGGAGTCTGTTAGTGCATGATGTCCCTAGGCTAGTATATATGTTGTTTGGACGAGTTTCGGGGTGTTTGGAGATGTTTATACGCGTTTTTTGGTGTGATTAAAGCTGAAGGCGATTACAGAGTGGTGATAGGCGATTAGACCCTATCCACCACAACTGTTCATGCGATTAGGAGATTGTTATAGGCGATTAGGCCCTAATCGCCTATAGCAGCATGTAGTATAGCATCCTAATCGCCTTCAGGGGTCTGTATGTATCGGGAGGTATAGATAGGCCCAATCATAACCCTAATCATTAGTTCTTGCCACACACACTCTCCAAACACCCTCTCCAGGTCTGAGATTGCTTGGTTTGATCATTGTAACACTCTGTGCTCTGTTTTAATGATATAAAAATTAATCTTTTGACCCGTATGTGTGTAGTAATTACTCGTTTATCTTAGTTTCAAGTTTGTTTCTGTTGTTAAAGCATATTCAAGGGATTCCGCACTTGAATATAACCCTCGTGATTGTCGGTTGACCGTTCGTCGTTCCTACAAGAAACCCTTTAGATTCTACATTAAAGTCCAACGATTATGTTTCAGTTTTTGCTTTTGGTTTTGTTAGTGCCAGAAAACCTTTAGATTCTACACCTTCGATTTCAAGTTACAAAAACCTTGAAATTTAGGTTACAAGACATCGATTATAGCTTTTCCCCAAAATGTTGAATTTTATAGGGTTTTAACTAAACATTTCTTTTGGTTGTTAGATGTTATGAAGAAGTTAATGAGTGTGAAATAAGTGGATCGTTTTTTTTTTTGGGATGCCGTTTTTTTATAAAAAGAAGTTACTAGGAATATTGTTTGTTACATGTCTTAAGGCTTTTAAAAATCATAATCTTCGGATATTGATTGTTACATATCTTAGGGCTTTTTATAAAATGTGATTTTGAAGTTACATATCTTAGGGCTTTTAATAAAATGTGATTTTGAAGTTACATATAGTGATGTGGGTGGTTACAACGACTTTGTATTTATATTTTGTAAAATTAAAAATAAAAAATCTTAGGACTTTTTAAAGTTACATTTAATGATGTTAACCGGTTTTTTAGGGGTGATCCTTTGCTTTAGATGGTTGTGGTTACAAAGACATTGAATTTATACTTTGTAACTGTATTTTGTTGTTGTTAGCAAAAAAATGTCTACCAAGTGTACAAGGAAAAGCCCACGTTTGTTACTAACGGCGCCTGTTATAGATTTGGTTTCTCCGGATCAACAGAACAATACCAACCATAAAAAGGTTAAAAAGCAACTAGGTATGTTATCAAAATGTTTTTCCATGAATTTTTGAATCTACTAAGGTATAAAAAAAGTGACTATAAATTTACTAATGCATATTTTGATGAAAATGAGTTGGATACAACTATGGGCTCTTCAGAAAAAACGGGGAACGGGTATGTTAATAAACCATTTTGCTTAAATACATATGTGTGTTACAAGTTTTAAAAATTATTTAAAAATGTGTATAGCGGGAACTACGGGAAAAAATGAAGAAAAAAGTTACTTTCATCGATGACGAGCAACCAACCCAATGTTCAAAAAAAACGTAGGACAACGGGTATGATACAAAACATAATGTTTGATTGTTTTATATATGTTTGTCACATGTTTTGTTTTTTTAAAAAAATTATTTAAAATCATGTTTACCAGGAACATCAGGAAAAAAAGGGATGAAAAGAGTTCCACAAAGTCCCAAAAAATGTGGGAACGATGAATGGTTCTCGTTGACAACACGCTCATCGACGTTACAAATGTATAAGTGCATTAAAGCTTTAAAAGAAAAACAAAGGGAGGCCGTGAAAAAAATGGGCTTTGGGAAAATTTTGGAATTTAACGTTGATGGAATTCCAGGGAAGTTAGGACACTATGTCGTTGACAACTTTGATCCAGATAAAATGGAAATAAAGCTGGAAAACGGAAGCATAAAAATTGACAATAAAATGGAAATAAAGCTGGAAAACGGAAGCATAAAAATTGACGAAATGGCTATCCATAGGTTGATAGGAATTCCGTGTGAAGGTTAGAAATTCAGAAAATGGAGCCCTTTGACTGTATGGAGAAAGAGGTCAAACAGTGGAGGGCAAGGTATCCGGGGTGTTTTGTTGCAGTGACTAACATAAAGCAAAACATAGAAGAAGCTGAGGATGAGAACACATTCATCTTTTGTTTAGACTTTTTGATGATGTTCCTCACGGTTATGGTGTGCATATGGTATTCAAGGAATGAAGCCATGTAAGCGGAACTGGCATAGATGTCACCTAGGGTCTCAATTTGCAGGTCCACTTACTATATTGACGGTAATATATTTACATCTTGTGCATTTAGTATTTGTTTTCATTTACGTTACTTGACCTGACTGTGGTGAGCAATCCTAACTTGTAACATTGCTTTTCTAGCTTTTATATGTGGAAAAACAATGAATGCAAAGGAATAAAAGTGGATAATACAGAAGGCGACAATAGCATTCTAGGACATGCAAAAGTTAAAAAGAAGACAAGATTTGGAAATCCTTATAGGTGGATTTGGTGGAAGATGCAATAAGGAACTGGCCTTACCCAAAAAGGCATTACCTGCACAATATGTTCAAGAAAATGATCAATCGGTAAGATGTGAAAAAAATGGATAGTTATGTTATGCTAAAAAACAAAATTCAACAAAATTACTTTTTTTTGTAACAGGAGAATTTAACTGAGCTAAGTGGAATAATTATCGACACACTCATTAGAATAAAGGAAAAGGTTGAAATAAAATTAGGAGAGATCGAAGAAATAATACAAGAGAATGAAGATGTGAAAATGTTAAGTAAAAAGTATGATTTGTTGTTTGATGCGACAAGCAAACGACAAAAAGGTTGCTCACCTAGAAAAAAGATTAGCACTGTCTTGGATGATATTAGTGTACATTTTGATGAAGAAGATATTGATACAGATAGTTCAGAGGAAGAAAATAATAAGGATTCAGGTTTGTATGTGTTACATTGTTTATGTATAGTCGCTAAAATAAATAACTTGTAACTTATATGTAAATTTGAATAAAAAAAATAGTAATGGTTGAGCAGCACGTTGATGGCAAAGATGAGATCGTGGATGACAGCGAAGATGATTTTGAATCACACTCTTCAGCTGATAAAGAGGATAAAAGTTAAGGTTTAAATTCATAGACGAGATTATTTATTATATTTTAGGGAGTTATGTTTTATCTGTCCAGAAACCATTGATCCCTGCCCAGCCATAATAACCTGAAATATGCACCTGTTACCCGTTGTCTGACCACTTTGTAACCTTGTTCTGACGATTGTCTAACCCTTTTGACCACCTTCTGACCTTTTTCTGACGATAGTCTGACCCTTCTTACCACCTTCGGACGATTGTCTGACCCTTCTGACCACCTTCTGACCTGCATATCTCATACGAAAACAAAATTGCGTGTTGAGGGCGTGAATGATAAGGCTGAGACCGCGGATTCTAAAGACATAGTGGGGATAGGTATGTTAAATTAATAACAAATTATATTCTTATTTACCCTTGACTTTGTTATGTTACAGTTTAAACGTTAGCCTGACTTTGTTATGTTATGTTAGGGGCAGAATTGCGTGTTGAGGAAGTGAACGAAAATGCTAATATGGAGACAAGTATGTTAACTTCATAAAAACATGTTATTATTAATTGCATTTAACTAATTTATGTTACATTTTAATGTAGACCCTGCGAAAGATGCTAATGACGTAGTGGATAGACGTGTGACAGCAGCTGACATAACAGATTTGCATGATATGGGGACAAGTATGCATAACGCATGGCATTCTTAATTAGACTTAAAATTGTTATGTTACACTAAGATAACACTATGGGGTATTTACAAAAATGTAGAACGTGTGAAAGGGGCAGAATTGGGTGTTGAGGGAGTGAATGGCAAGGATCATATGGGGACAGGTATTTTACCTTAATAATGTCGTAGTTGAAATGGTTTAGTGGGTCATTTTTTTGTTATTATTTGTTTAGAAGTTAGGCTATGAGAGAACTTTGGTTAAGCCTCTAATATTGCTATTATTAGAGATTAGAAGGTTCAAATATTGATTCTGTGTTTTGTATTAAGTGATTGATCCTTTGGCAAGTAGTATTGATTTAATACCTTCAATAGCGGTCAGATCTTGGGAGAAGTTATGAAAGTAGATAGTATTCGGTTTTCAATCTTTCTTAAATAGGGCTACGATCTTATTGACCAAGTCAAAGAGGGCTCTTTTGCTCGTTTCCTCAAAAGAATCAATGTAGCTAGAGTAGTCTTCACTGAATAGGTTAGGTAAAACAAACCATAGATTCATTCCAGTGTCACTAAGCTTTTAGCAACACCTTTGTGCTTGAAAACATTCTTCACTGAATAGGCTCGGAATGAATCCATAAATATTTTGTTATATTACATCATAGATAACACTACGGGTATTGACAAAAATGTAGAACCTGTAAAAGGGGCAGTTGTACTGATAGATGGTGAAAACGACTATCAATTGATGATACGGTTAAAAAATTGTAAAGCACAAGTGTAAACCCGGTGACAGATCGAAATGCGGGCACTGGTGGTGTGTGTACTAACATCAAAATTGGTGTGAACCTTAAGGAACCAATTACAGACGAAGAAAGGAAAGTTTGGAAATTCCTTACTAAACATCGTGTTATTAAGATGAGGCATGTAACCGTTATTTCTGTATCCTTTTGGGCTTTTTTAAGTTAGTTGAAAATTTCAAAACATAATATAGTTGTTAAAAATTATAGTAAGATGTCAGTTAAATCAAGAGAGAATGCTAGTCCCGAAAAACCACAGAGACATGAGTTCTCATCATCCATCTAAGTGTATCTTGTTAATTTTATAAAATGTAAAAGTAAGCATTAGGTGATTAGGACACTGATTATATTGACTTTGGATTTGGATATGTAGAGACTTTCTTTTTAAGAGAAAAAACGTCATGGTTGAGAGGTACTTAATGAGAGGTACAAATGCTGTTGTTGATGCTTGGGTAGATGTCCTAAATTTTGAAGAAAATTTTAAAAAACTAGGGTCAAACCGGAGACTGTTTTGTGGGACAAATACCATTTTAAGTTAAATTATCGTATCTTGTATGGCCCAATATGTGGTATAAATTAAGAATGAAACACATAATAATCTATTAGTGGGTATTCACTTGCTTATAAAACCTTTTCGGAGGTTGAATGGATATGCAAGCTGAAAAGTGTTGATGATGAAACAAGACTTTCAGCTTTTGAAAAGAAAATGTTTGGTGTAGTTTATAGGAATTCAGATCTTATGGATTTGAGAAGCTTTGATTTGGTATTCTTTCCTATCCTGGAGTATGCCCACTTCTATGTAATTGTATTTGAGTTAAAATGTCCAGTGATATCAATCATCGACAATCGGGCGAGAGCTAACAATCTGGCACTTATCAACGACCATGATGATTTCTTTCGGAAGGACACTCCTTATAAAGTGGTAAGATGTTATCAATAAAAATTTAACTTCATAACATGTTTTTTAAGTAACAACATTTTTGGCCCCTAGTAACATGTTATCAAATAAAATTTTTGGCTCAACATTGTCGAAAGATATTTTTGTACGATACTTGGAGCTGAAAGGTCACCCAAAAGTTGTCGACATGGCCAAGGTGAAGGTTGCAAGGGTCAAAATATAGTGGGCTACAACAGCAAATGCTACAGATTGTGGAGTTTTTACAATGAGACATATGGAGAGGTATATGAGAGTTGGTGAATAATTTGTTGGTCCCAAACTAACCCCAGTTAACTTTTTCTGTTAACTGCCTACGTGGCAATCAACGTGGCAAAATCTGTCCAGTTGGAAAAAACGTGGTCCCCACATTAAAGATGTGTCTTTTTATTTATTTATTTATTTATTTAATCTTTATCTTTATACCAATATATATACACACATATATACACAATTGAAACACAGAGAGAGGGGGAGAGAGAGAGTACACAATGAGGTTTATTGTCAAACCTCCACCACCGCCGATTATCTTGTTTATTGTCAAACCTCCACCACTGCCGGTCATCTTCTCCGGTCGCCCTCTATCACCGGTGACGGTTCCTTCTTCTCCACTTGCCACCCACAGCCAACAACCCACCATAACTGTGACAACTGTACTCTGTACTTCTAATCTATGTACACTTTTAACCCTTAGTCAAATATTAAATTGTTACTTTCAATCCTCATTCATTATTTATTATTGCATCGTTGTATTTTAAGTTTCTTCATATTAATCAAATTTATTTTCGCAATTACTTTCTTTTATATGGCATATAAACTAATAAAACAAAAGTATGAACTAATTGAGAGAACGTGATGTTAAAATATTTAGCATAAGATTAACATTATAATTTTACGAATATGAATTATCAAGAATTTATTAATGAAAAATAGATTATTACTAAATGTTAAGTATATATTAAAATGATATTAATTATATGGAGGGTTTCAAGAAGAAATAACTGAATTAAAAATAAATAGTTTTTAAGTCTTGCAAGTTATGTATGAAACCCACTAATCTCTTTCATTCCACGAGTCAACCAAAAAGCCAAATTTCCAACCGTTTCGCCAAAACATTAATTAACCATCAAGAAACATTAAACCATATTTTTTTCCTCACTAAATACTAAAATGATGGTTACAATTTCATTGTAGAGTAAAACCCTCTTTGGTTCCTTCTCTATGCTTGGTAAAAAAAAATTATCAAGTTTTTAGCAAGTTCATAACCCAGTTTTTAATTCATCACAAACGTGTTCCAGATCCTCTAATTGAAACTTAAAGCTTCGGCCGACGTTTTCCTCCATATCCCCTCTAATCGGATTTGTATGTTCGTTTAATTGGTGTCGTTTGTTTCTGGGTTAGTACTCTTTATAAGCCCATGTTTTCATTGTTGATCTGGTTGGTTATTGAGTCAATTAGATTTGGGGTTAGGGTTAGGGTTAGGGTTCTTGGTAGGAATTTGGGGAAAAAGATGATGTTTCTTTTATAATATAAGTATAAATTAACTTGAAACTTTTCAACATTAGAAGCTTGTGATAGAGTGGTTTGTATGTTGGTGTGTAGGAGAATCTACCCGAGTTCGAATCCCCTTGGCAAAGGGTCTGATCAAGTTTCTTTTTCTTTTTCTTCTTCTTTTCTTTTCTTTTCCTTTTGAATTTTCCTTTTATTATTTATATAAATACAAAATTCTTATAATATTCCTAGAAAATTCATTTTTGCTCCAAAATTTATGAAAATTTAGGTATAACACCTTGACACCCTAAAGAAAATTATCATATTTTTAGTTTCTGAAAAATACATTATTTTCGTATTTTTCATGATTTAATTTTTTTAATCATAATTAATTGATTAAAAATTCATTTTTAATGATTTTGATCTCAAAATTTCTAGAAAATTATTTCTAAGTATTTTATACTGAAATAAAATTTATTTTCTTAGAAAATTGTTATTTTTGTTGTTTTACCATTTTTAATCATTAAAACACTATTTAAACTCATTAAAACTATTTTAAACGCAAATAAATTGAGATAAATTATGGAAAATTTATTTTTACTATTTTACATCAGAAAAAAATAATTTGTCATAAAAATATCAGTTTTGGATCATATCTAGTATTTTTAGTGTATTTATATTTAATTAGATATAATAAATTATTTAATTAAATATAGATTATAGAATTTGTTTTATGAATATATTTCTATAAAACATAAATGTTTCTATGTTTAAAAGTCATAATCTTCATTTGTTTGAATCATTTTTGTAACTCAAAATTATTATTCAATTACTTATAATTATTATATTTATTTACAATTTTAGTTAAAATAATTAATTAAATTATTTTGACTTAATTATTTGAAACATATTTTAGCTAAATATTCAATTTGAAATATTTGTATTACTTAATCATATTCATAGACCTTAAACATATTTAAACATATAATTTTGGTTATACGCGGTTATTATTAATACCACTTATCATGAAAACTTTAATTCCCCAAATCATCTTAGCAAACCCTAATGCCTTAGAACCTTAGATGTCTTAGACTTTTTAAGTCACTTCCCTTATTAGTATTCTTATACATTATAGGTTGAATTCCTCGGAATTCCCATTACTTAGCTCACAACCACTTAAGTTGGATTTTGATCGCTTTCGCAAACTGTGAGTATATCTTTCCCCTTTTTCATGTTTTACTATTTTGGGGCTACTCATGTACACTATTATCAAATGTTATTCTTATACTTATGCAATTCTCATGTGTGTTTGCCTTATGTGATTTGGTGTGTATTTATGCTTGTCAAAATCATTAACCGCTGGGCGGCCTAGCATTTCAATGAATAGTACTATGGTATACCCCCTTGAAACTCTGTTGAGAGTATCTTGGTCATTGTCTTGTTAATTCATTATTCATTGGTTATTCATGTGTTAGTCTCATTCATTTTGGCTTGGTTTTGACTGATACTACTTATTACATAGTTGCGAACAGTATACAACACATGAATTGCTAAACATTTTTTTTACTATATGTATTCAAAACAGTGTATGCTCACCAATACATTTTGTATTGACATATACTATTTTCGTACATGTTTCAGATTACTTATGAGATGACTTTTAAGCTTTTGGAATTTTACATAGATTTTGGATTCTTTGTATTTCAGTTTAGTTGGCATTTAGAATCGTTGTATTTCTTTTTAATGTAATAAACTATTTAATCAATGTATCAATATTTACACTATTAGTCCATGAGCTATTGAACAATCGTCACTACGTGGCACCTCGATGATTCCACCATCAGTTGGGGTGTTACAATAACCACTTAATGTTAACACACTACCGCCCACTGCCGCCACACCATCACGACCACATATAACGGTAAATGCCGATTATAAATTCGAATGGAGCCCTAGTTTTACAAGGGGAAGAAGGCAGGGAGAAGCCCTAATAGTTTTTGGGAAGAAACCTAATAGTTTTTTTTTTGTGGGGGGGGGGGGGGGAAGCCCTAATTTTACAAATGGTCGATGAAAGGTTGGTGGGGTGAAAGGTTGGTGGGGATGAATGGTAGAGTGGTGATTATGGGGTGGAGGTTGATGGTGGCGTTGTTTGGTTATAGGAGTGGTGAAGGTTGGTGCTGGTTTACAGTGATGGTAGAGTGGTGATTATGGGGTGGACTTTTATTTATAATTTAAACATATAATAAAAACATGATAAAATACGTAACATTAGGCTAAAGTGGGGTAATATAAAAACTTATCTTCTATATGAAGCGGGAATAGATGCGTGATCGATGTGAGAGATCGGAAGGGTGTTACCATTACCGAGTATGATCTCATCGTGCCCTCCGTATTCGGAGAGGTTGTGCATGAAGGCTTGGTCGGATGTGGCATGATTGGATACACCACTATCAAACATTAGCGAGGATGAGGAACTTGCACCAAAGGAGTTAACTTACGGGCTTGATAATGATGTGGCTATGACAATGTTGTTATTTTGAAAAAAAACGAGAAAGCTTCCGAAAGTCCTCGGTGTCATGCCCTAAATATTACAAAATTGACGAAAGAAATTGTTATGGTTAGTATGATAATTTTTTAAGGGCCACTGTTGGTAGTTGAAGAAGAAAAGTTTTGGACCCCAAAAGTGTTGGATTTGTTCGAATAACAGGGTGCAGTATTGGGCCTGGATTGGTTACGTGGGCTTTGTTGTTGGGCAGTGTTGACCGTGGTAAGCAGAGGTGCAGGCTTGGACTCGTAAGAGAACGCTCTCATATATATCCGAGAAGGTAATGGTGGTGTCATATGTCTTCGGTGCCACAGTGATTTCTTTTTAGTCATCACCTAGATGGGCAAGTATGTGAACTGTGAGGTCATCATCATCAATCAGCTTCTATGCCAAAGCCAATTTATCGGCTATGGCCTTCATTTCGTTGATATTTAGCCACGGATCTGTTTCCTTTGCTGTTGGTGGCCAATTTGGTTCGTAGAGATATAATTCTAGATCGCGAGACAGTAGCATAGCTTTCGGTCAATCGTTGGAAAAGTTGTCGGGATGTTTCGACAGAAGAAACAAGTGGTTGTCAACAATCTGTTGAGTTCAAGACCCGTGAGAGTGGATAGGACTTGCTTGCGTTAGGAGGGGAAGTTATTTGCGGTTAATTTGATGGGGAAGTTGGTATGTGTGGAGAGTTCAACAATGGTGGTGCTGGAATTGGCCATGCAAGCAGGATGTTTGAGAAAATATATATGGATAGAAAAAGAAAAAAACCATTTTGTAAATGGTTTTACACGGATGTACATGAATTGTTTCTATAAGGTGCAAAAATCATTTTGTATCCGAAGGAAAAAAAAAAAAAAAAAGCTACAAAGTATTATCGAAATTTTTAAAAACATAAACTTGCAAGAACTATATTATTCTAATTCTCCATCCATAATTATATATGTAGCAAAAGAACCGATATTATTCGCAATGGTTAAAACTTATCTATTTATCGTGCTTTATTATAGTTGTAACTTGTAAATCGTGGGTTCTTTCTAAATAAGCATGGCATACATGTTGCCATAGATAATAGGCAGGATCAAATACAAATAGATCTTTACATAATTAAAAAACGTAGGAAACAACCTTAAACGAATTCCGATTGAACTTATTCCGGCAGTTTTGGAACCTGCTCCTAGACAACCTAAATAAATTTATTTTGGATCTAAAGTTTTGTTTTAGAATTTAGCCTTTAAGGATTGGCTTTTTGGATGTACAGTATAGATTTTATGTTTAGCTTAGGGTTTATAGTTCTAAGTTATATGATTGTCAAATACGCAAATGATATAGAACACTCCTACACACAACTCGCAAAAAACATACACAAAAAAACAACAAACAATTTGTTAAGAGTTTACGAAAGCATCACATGCAATGTTCAAACGGGTAAAATAAACCATCACCTTGCTAGTCAAATGTGCTTATAAATACAAGTTGTTCCTCCCTTATTGCTTACAACCCTCCTCTTAATCTTTATGATCAATATAAGTAATATAATCTCAAAATCACGAGGCACAATGATCCAGCTTGTGAAATTACAAATGATGACATTGCTCGTTTTGATAATTTGTTATGAGGGTAAGTTCTCTTTGTTAAAAATATTTTCGAATGTCACGTTATTAAATGAACATGCTAATCAATATCCTCGATTTTGACTTTTTAGGTGGAAAACATGAATCCATTGACATCAAACCCTTTGGAGTTCTGTCACAAAAAAACTGTACTTTGCGTTGTGTTCCAACTCAATATGAATATAAGTATTGTTGTGCTGGGACACAAAGTAGTCAATGTTGCTACACGGATGCAGTCGTGTGTGATAAACATTGTCTAAAACTAAAAGAGTGTTGTCCCAAATAAATATTATTGATATTATGATCCTAGAATTATTTTGTGATAAAGAAAATAAAATATTCTAATTCAATATATAGTTATTTAACAATTCCTGTTTGCAAATGATATTTTACTGTAGAAAGAGTTAATTATCATGCTAGAAGGATAAACGTTTGAAGCCTACCAAGAAGGCTATTCGTGTCAACCTAACTGCATCATAGCCACTAGTCAGACCAGAAATTTGGATTCACTACTTGTAATTAAAATGCATAATATCCTAATTACAAAAGCGAAACAAGCTAGAAAGTTGAAGGTAAGGTTATAACATATCGGACATGACAATGTAACCAACCAACAAATCTTTAAAACGTCTTTTTATAAGTATATATATGTCTAGCAAATTAGGAAGAATAAAAGTTTGTAGGTTATGCTAGTTTTTTCTTTTTTCTCAATAGAAACATCATATTTAAAATAATGTTCGGTAAAAAAGTTTTTGTTTAAACTTTAACAACCAAGATATATTAGTTTCATACTAATTACAATTTTATCACTTCAATATTTTAACTCTATAATTGTATCACTTCAATCTTTTAACTCTTAAAATGATACAATCAAATATTTTTGTGTTGTAATTAAAAAATATATGTTCCTTCTCATTTTGTTTCATGAACATTTTTTTCTATAGAAAGGACAACACCAACAAAAACTTTACAAATATAAATAAATAACACGGAATACGCCTGTAGCTAAAGAAAAAAAAGTACTCAAAGCCCAAAGAAACGAAGCATTTTCCATAAGCAATCAAATAAAGCTTATCACGATCAGGTCCAAAGAATAGAAACAAACCAATAAACACATACAAAATTGTAGGACTGTTCGGAATGATCCGGATATCAATGGTTTGGGCAAAACATGAGTGCGGAATCCTCGGGTTTCGGTTTTGTAACAAATATATTATCAAACACACACAAATAGTTGTCAAATTTGATTAAATGGTTATTCGATTAGTAAACATAGCTCGGGTGGTTACGCAAACGAATCAGACCATAAAAACACATCAAAAACCTCTCAAAATGGACAACTAATTAATAGAGTAATGACATAATCCTTATATACTAGCTGTTATTCGTCCAGACCTTGGGGACGAATGGCTGAGCAGGAAACGGATGGGAATGGGGCGAATACGTTAATACGTATTCGCCTATTCCATCACACGAATGGCTAAGCCATTTATGTAGTGTGATCCCGTAACCTGTTATAATGACCAAAATACCCTTACCATCTAAACGAGCTACAAACGACTATAACATATATACACCTATATTAGGCTAGGGACATCATAATTAAAATGTACTTACAAAAACAAATAACAAATTACACACCATGGCATACATCATACCTAAATTACTATTTTGGTTATCAGGTGCGAATAATTATATGTTTAGACCAACAGTTTTGCACGAGCATAACGTGCTATTTTCTAAACGGAACACGACATCTTTTTTTTAAGGTGGACATGCATTAACTTTTCTATAACAATTTTATAAATGACCAAAAAAAAAGTTAAGAGAGATGAGCCCTAGCTCTTTTTATTAAATAAAAATAATGGGTAGAATTTTAATTGGCCCCACCCAAACTAACATTTTTCTTCACTTTACTGTTTGTTTTTCCTTCACAGGTCTGCGAACATCTTCAAAAGGTGTTGATTCATGTAAAATAGATTTATACTTTCTAATTAAAAAAAAAAAAAAAGATTATATATATAACTATTAAAACGGTTTTCACCTAGGAACTAACTATACCAAGTAGGCAAATACACAAGCACAACTATTAGAATGCAATATATGTTTAGACAAAAATCGGGATATCAATCCGTAGACACGAAAGCAACTGATATTGAATCATTATCAATATTTAACCGATGAATCAAAATGATTTTTTTTTTATTAAACTAAGGAATAAAGAAATAATTGCAAAGCAGAGGACAAAGCAGATGAAGACTTGGGAAATTTGATTAGAGAAAAGTATCACCTATGTGTCGAATGTTAAATTAACAAGTCGTATGAACTTATGGTGAGATCATTTCATGCTTGTGAAATATGGAACTAGATTAGACTCTCGTGAATAACGTGAAGGACACCTAACCGTGTAACTCTTAAGAAAGGTAGAGTAACAAACACAAGATAGCCAATTGAAATCATATGATTAAACACAAACGATAACTTATGCTTGAATACCATGCGTGGACTAAACTCTTGTCAAAGTATCTAATCCCGTAATTTTGTGTTAAATCTATAAACACATGCCAACAATCCTCAAACCATATAATTTAACATCATAAGTAAATTGTGCCAAAATATCTTCTGTTTTGCTCTCGATGGGTTTTCGGTCCAGAAACTCATAGTTTTGTTTTTTACCCAACTAGTTGCTCGTCAAGGAAAAAGTGTCTTAGCAGAGAAGGTTTCCAACCCTTAGACTATGCGTAATGGTTAATTCCTTCTAACGGGCATTTTCCACCACATCATCATTATAATGCCCATTCAATAAATGTGTAATGGTTAACGCTCCTTTAATGCCCTTTCAATCATTACTTTCCATATTTTCCCTCTTCTTTGAGCATTATACTATAAATGCTCCTCCGTTTTCATGCCCATATAACGCCCCAAAGGGATGGTGTTGGGGGCGTTTTCATGCTCATTCATGCCCATATAATGGCCATTACGCATGGTCTTATAAGGAAGGATGTGTGATCACGTGTTGAGTGCTAATTAAAAATTCTATTAAAAACAACTCCTTAGCTACAAAGACTGCAATATAGGGGGTAGGTGTCACACCCCAAATTTCATAGCGGACGCTAAGGGTAGGTGGGTGTAACCGACGTTAATGACACTCAACAATTAAGCAAACACAAAAGTAACCGAACATTTGATACCATAGTTATATTAAGTTAATGTTAACAATTTGCAATGTTGTTTTCAAATGCACAAAGGTTTAACATCTAATTCCAATGGATAATTAACAAACATCATTTTAAAAAATACGAATTTACAACACTTCCAACATTGGCATGTTAATAACAAAATCTGGTCCCAAATGAGGTATCCAAAATTTACTGTGCTTGCACAAAAACCATTTTCGTTCCTATGCATTACTATTTGCCTAAAAACATGCCCAAGTAAAAAGTGTATCAACAAAAAGCTAGTGAGTTCACATGTTTTTAAATTAACGAAAAGAATTTACTTTTAAAAGTCGTTTGCAAAATATTGTTACGAAAACCTTGTAAAAACATTTGTGAAAACTATCCATTCTCTTGGAATACTTAAAAACCAAGCCATCCCCTAAAACATTTGAGAAAAATGATCCCATTGAATGACCTTTATAGATCTTGAAAAGGCTTATGACAGTGTGCCACGTAAACTGATATGGGACAGTCTAGAGAGCAGAGGGGTCCCTGGGAGGTATATAGACTTAATCAAAGATATGTACGGTAGGGCCAAAACTAGTGTCCGCGTGCCGGTTGGAGATACTGATTCCTTCCCTGTGGGGGTAGGACTACATCAAGGATCTGCGTTGAGTCCGTTCCTTTTCGCAGTTGTCTTGGATGAGTTGTCCAAGTCAATTCAGGATATAGTGCCATGGTGCATGCTTTTTGCAGGTGATATAATGTTAGTTGCAAAGTCAAAGCATAGTTTAAATGAGAAACTAGAAGGTTGGCGTGTCGCTTTAGAGGGGAAGTGTCTAAGGATTAGCCGTTCCAAGACTGAGTACATGTATTGTGGTTTCAGTGGTGCAGGACATGACAAAACTACTCAACTTACAATCGAAGGTCAAGTTGTCCCACAGGCAACTAAGTTTAAGTATTTAGGATCTTATGTTCAGAGGGATGGGGAGCTAGATAGTGCTGTCACACATCGCATACAAGCTGGTTGGTGTAGGTGGAGGGCCGCCAGCGGAGTTTTATGCGATAAAAGGTTTCCAACTAAACTGAAGGGAAAATTTTATAGGGTTGCAGTGAGACCTACTATGTTATATGGTTCAGAGTGTTGGGCCATAAAGAAGACACAAGCTCGCAAAATGGAGGTAGCAAAAATGAGGATGCTAAGGTGGATGTGCGGGCATACAAGGGTTGAATGGATAAGAAATGAGGTTATTAGGGAAAGGTTAGGGGTAGCTAGTATATCAGATAATATAAAGGAGAGAAGATTGAGATGGTATGGGCATGTGAAGAGGAGGCAGATTACGGCCCCAGTTAGAGTAGTGGAAACCCTCACTGCAGAGGGAAAGAGGGGTAGAGGTAGACCTAAATTAACTTCGTTTGAGAGGATTAGGCATGACTTAATAGAGATGCACCTCTCAGAGGACATGGTCAAGGATAGGTGTTTGTGGAGGCATAAGATTAAGGTTAAGGATTATTAGGGGATGGTTTGGTTTTCGTAGAGTGGTGCTAGGAGTACAGACTTTATCTTACACTGGTAGGAGGTTTGTAAGGGTGTTTGTCTTTGCGTATGTATGGGTTATGTTGTTTCTTGTTGACATGTATAACCGTGTTTTTCTTCATGGCGCTTGCAATGTGTCTCTATATGCTAGTAGTTTTTTTAAACTTTTAAGTGTTGTTTGCTTATCGACTGTGTGTTGTGGAGCCGGGGGTCTCTCTGGAAGCAGCCTCTCTATCCGTAAGGGTAGGGGTAAGGTTTGCCTACATCTCACCCTCCCCAGACCCTACTCTTAGCTTTGCTAATCGTGGGATTCACTAGGTAAGGTTGTTGTTGTTGTTGTTGATCCCATTGAATGCTTGGAAATCCAAGCGATTCCCCCAGGACATTGATGAAAAATGGATTTTCTTTTAAAAATGTTTATGATAACCTATCACTATAACCCATGAACCAATTCGCAGATTAGCTAGGTAATACGACATGATCACAATGCTAGAACCCATAATTAATCCAAGACTACTGGTGAATTCCCAATCACCCAATTCAAAATATATTCCATTGTACTATAAACCAGTGCAACTGGCAGCAAGGGGCGGCTATCACGCTTGATAGATCTACTAATAAATCCATGTTGGCTTGGCTCAAAACCATTGTTAATGATTACAATGTCGGGCAAAAACCCACCATGCACGAATGCAATAGAGAAATTGCCCTAAGCCATCATAAGCTCACATATCCATTCGACATACATGTGACACCCAACAAACTCATGTTAATAACTTTTATTAAACTTATAAGTCTACCTTAGCAAAACATTCATAAACATACTTAATTAGGTTAGTTGAGTCGATTTGATGAATCAGAGGATCATCGGGAGTTGTTATGGTGATTCAGGGGATCATCGGGAGTCGTTACGGTGATTCGGGGAATCATCGGGAGTCAGTTTGATGGTCTGGGGGATCATCGAGAGTCGGTTTACATCCATATGTCCAAGGGTTGATGATTCGGAGGATCACCGGGTTAAACGCACACACGCGAGTCTTGAGTCCCGTGAATGGGTGAATTAACGTGAACGTGTTAGTTATCGAGTAATAAACGTGTTACAACCATTATATATCGTGCTAATACGTGTATACGTGAAATTATGTGTTATCATAGCAAATGACTCTAAGGAGGCAACTAGCTTTGCTAGTTGTGTGTTTTAGTAGGCAACTAGCTTTGCTAGTGGTGTGCATCAGGAGGCAACTAGCCTATGCTAGTCGCCCCTATGAAAGCTAGTCGCCCCCTGTATGCTAGGCAAATAATAGCAGCTATAAATACTATATTTTAATTGTTAAACATCATTTATGCAACCCTAACTCGCCCCAAACCCCTCTCACACCATCCTTAACCTCTAAAACCTATTTTTGATCTGAATCTACCATTTCCAAGCCTAAAACATCATTTCTAAGAAAGATCTAAGGTGTGTTATTTTTCCTAAACTCTTATTATGTTATTATTTTGAAGCCCAAAGGTCCAGACTTGATTTCAATAAGTTTTTATCCTTGAAAACCTTTGAAAACTTTTGATAAACAGATCCTAATCTATATCTTAACATCTACATGGATTTTTGATTAAAAAAAATACAAGCTTGAAATGGTTTTTTGATGATCTAAACATAGGGATTCTTATGTATTTGGTGCTTTGATGATATGAATGAGTTGTTAGGATGATTATCTCATATTATGAAAGCTGTTTGATGTGTTTTATGAATAATATGAGTTTTGACCCGTTTGAGGGTGTTAGAAGGATTTAGGAAATTATGTGATGATTGATGATTGAAACTTGATAGGGTTTATGCTAGAATGATGTAGCAACAACTTGATGATGATTGTAATGTGTTTGTATGATGAAATCTGATTATTTGTCTATTAGAATAAAGTTTTCATGCAATGATGTGATGTTTCCATAATATTATTCCATTTTGGGAAATACTTGCAATGAGGGTGTTAGATTGATGATAAATTGGGGATTTTTGATAGGGTTGGGTTGTTTCATGATTGTGGATTGTTTGGGGTGTTACAACTTGATTCGGGTCTGATTTGGAGGGTTTCGTGCGCAAAAAGAGCCAACAACCTGCATGCAGGCGACTAGCTAAGCTAGTCGTGTGCCTGAGGGGCGACTAGCTTAGCTAGTCGCCTGGTAGAAGGCTACTCGTGCCCATAAGGGGCGACTAGTTTTGATGCTAATCGTGTGTTTTAGTTGCCAGTCGTGTGTTTTGATGCCGGAAATGCGTTTTGGAACCCCGTAACATGTTTTGACTCCTAGGAACATATTGTGAGCCCCGTAACATGTCTAGGAACTTCGTAACATGCATTATGACCCATACGTGCATTATATGAACTATATGTTTGACTTGGTGAACTGTTATTCGTATGTGGTGCGCATCTACTCATGACTACCTGTTTACTTGTATTTGACTAACACGGGGACATCGGATCACCGTCAGGATGTCGAGTATTGTATTGTGTGGTCGGGTTAACATTCA
This sequence comes from Ambrosia x helenae, assembly GCA_030844895.1. NCBI lineage: Eukaryota > Viridiplantae > Streptophyta > Magnoliopsida > Asterales > Asteraceae > Ambrosia > Ambrosia x helenae. The sequence goes on from CM061223.1 coordinate 101,158,745, forward strand.
GAAACGTTTTCAAATATCATTGGTCAAGGTCTGGACAATCGGGAACTAGTTAGCCTACGGGTTATTAGTCAAGAAACTTATACACATTTTATGATAGGTCACCGGTATTAGGGACTATTATAACTCGGCTAGTCGGTCTGTTTTAGAAGAACGCAACCTAAGGTGAGTTTCACGGCCCCAATTTTTAATATTTTCTCATGGGGGAGAAACATGCTACATATTTTGGACGCGTAAAGATCATGTTATACTATTGTTATGTTTTGTTTACTATACGACTCATACAAGTCCCAGGGAGACCACTAATATGTGGGTACATAACAGGGGAAATGTGGATAGATCTATTGGGCCTGACGAACCCCACCCGAGTCGACTAGAGATCGAACGGGTGCATATTTTCTCGAACTACAAGGCCTACCGGGGATGACGGTAGTCAGAGTGGGCAACAACATATGGAACATCTCGCCAGTAATGGTTTCTAATCGTATTGGAAACATACTTAACGTTTAGCTAACGTTCACATAACATAGTACTAACGGGATTGATCTTTCAAACTTATGAAACGTTTTTATAAAAACCTATGAACTCACCAGCATAGTATGTTGACATTTTTAGCATGTTTTCTCAGGTCGCTAAGGTAGCGGTATTGGATAGGCGCACGAAGTCACACGGCGTCTAGGTTCATGAGTATCATGTTTGAAACTTTTAAACATTTGTCTTTTACTTTCATTTGAGGATTGTAAACTATTTTGTTTCCGCTATATCTAAGTTGATACTTTTAAAACTGCATGGTTTGGTTTACGTTACTTTTATTCATATAGTTATTGTTTATTATGACAGTTGACATGAATCCTGGTGTTTCAAGCGCCTCGCGATAAAACCCCGTAAGTGAAATTTGAGGGTGTGACAATACATATCATAAACTACAACATTTTTCTCCACCGATTTACAAAAAATAAAAACATTAAGGGGTCGTGAAAAGCGTTATCGCACGTCAAATTTTTGCTAGCAACCAAGCCAAAGAAAATACTGAGCTAACCATTTCCTATAAACCAGAGACACACATTATGGTTAAGCCCGTGAGTTATTCTCCTAACTCACTAGACTTAATAAAATCCGTTAAGTCATAACCCGTGAGTTATTCATCCAACTCACTAGGCTTTAAAAGATCCACTAAGTCAATCCCGCAAGTTATTAACCAAAGTTACTAGACATCATAAAATGTTTATCTTTTTAAAAACCACATTAACTTAACGACTCATTGGTGACTCAAACGCTTGGTAATAATTTTACATTTATAAGTGACAATCTATCAATTAAATATTTTTTTAGCGAGTTGGAGGTTGTGACGAGCTAGGAATGACAAGATCTTCTCTAGCAAGGATACTCAAGTGGTGGATATGGTCGCAGACATAAAGTCTTTGGGGTTTCTTTGGTACAAGTATAGGTTTAAACAAGGGGTAGTGGATTGGAATAGATGGTGTTTGTTTGATGTTATGTGATTGTTTGATGTAATTTTTGGCTTTCGGCGCCTATCTCTGCCTTGGTGATAGGCGTTGGGTGCGGTTGTTTTAATGAAAGTCAATTTTCAAAAAAAAAAAAAAAAAAAAAAATTTGCAGCGCTATTTAACACAAACATGATTATTACGTTTATTAAATATACTAGTGTGTTTAAAGGCACGCGATGCGCGCCTTACAATTTTGTCGTATCCAAAATACTAAAAAACTATTATCAACCAAGTAAGTACCAATTTTCATACCATAATTTAAAAACGACACCTCACACAAACATGGGTATATTTGTATTTATTACTTAATAACATGATGTGAATGAAAAAAAATAGAGTCGTCCCTTGCCCTTCTCATGTTTCAAACCTAAGACCTCAAACAATAAAAATGAACCACAAATCACTCCACCACTAAGCCATGTTGTTATTTATTATGAAATCATATATTAAAAAAGTATTTGGACCTTTAGAATAAAAAAACTTGTCTTCCCATGTTTTGAATTTGAGACCTTAGGCAATACAAATGCACCACAATTCCACAAACAACTCCACCACCAAGCCATTTTATGATTTATTATGAAATCATATATATTTATTAATAAATAAGTGTTTGAGAGAAAAAAAAAAAGTCAATAGTGCATTAATTGTGGTTGCTATTCAATTTTCATGCAAAACTCCTAAGTCATGCATACCATACATACTTAGCAGTTTACTTTTCCAAAAAACATACTTAGCAGTTATTATCCCGTAAGTCCCTAACACATTCCAAAATAAAATATACTAGCTTATACCCCGGGAATGTCTCGGGTTGATAAATCTAAGTAAAGTGAATAAAATTAGAAGTATCTAAACTATAAAAGTGGCATCTATATAGTAATTACATGTTGGAGAGCGTCCCGGGTTGAAATATCTAATATGACATAATAAAATATCTAATATGACAACATAATTAATGACTTGCCAATATATGATTAATGAATATTATTATTATTATTATTATTATTATTATTATTATTATTATTATTATTATTATTATTATTTTAAACAAATCTCTGCCATAAGTTATCATATCTAATATAAAAAAAAGTAATTGGGTCGGGTATCACCTAATCCCAGGCCCGACCCAAACCCACAATTTTTTTTAAAATTAATTCCAAACTTGACGCAATACCTGTCGGGTTACAAAAAATAGTCGTTTTTTTCTCCATTTTTATATGGCACTATGGTACTCGTTGGAAAGATAATAAAACGCTCGTTAATTTGGTGTAGTTTTTTTCTTTAAAAAATCTCGTATATGAAAGATATTAAAGTTTAAAGTTATGAGAGAAAATATGAGAGAGAAAATAATAAAATCAAACTTGACGCAATACCTGTCGGGTTACAAAAAATAGTCGTTTTTTTCTCCGTTTTTATATAGCACTATGGTACTCGTTGGAAAGATAATAAAACGCTCGTTAATTTGGTGTAATTTTTTTCTTTAAAAAATCTCGTATATGAAAGATATTAAAGTTTAAAGTTATGAGAGAAAACATGAGAGAGAAAATAATAAAATTTTAATATTTAAATTTAGTAGATTAGGTATTTAATAGATTATGTTAAATAATATTTAAACCATATTTATTTCTTTTTTTAATTGGTTTAGAGTTGTCACATCACATCTTATGTGGCATCTCTCAAAAGAGAGATTGCATAATATTGTGACATGTCATCAAAATGGCTTTGGTTTATTATATGTATAGATAATTCACAATTTTCATGCAAAACTCATAAGTCATGCTACCATACATACTTAGCAGTTATTATCCCCTAAGTCCCTAACACATTCCAAAATACTAAAATATCAAATATTTCAAATAAAGCGTATTTAATCAACATTTACCACAAAATTTACATTTTCACCCCAAAATTATGCCAAAATTTAGTATATTTTTATAAGTTACTAAGACTAATTTTCATGAAAAAATACTTTTCACCCAATTTCCCATAATTTACTTAAGAATCACAAATTTTAATATTAGGGTAAATTCACTTTTATTTCATGAAATTAAGGGTGTTCAAATTCAAATAATCCGAAATTTCGGATAGTCAATATTGGGATCCGAATCCGGATCCGAAATTTCGGATATCCGAAATTCGGATAATCCGAATTTTGGATTCGGATTCGGATCATCCAACGGATGATCCGAAACTTAAAAAAATATAAAAAAAATAAATAAAAAATAATAAAAAACGATCTCCTTTATGTCTAAAATGTGAACCTCTTAAAAAAAACAAAAATCGGAGATGGATAAACGAAACTGGAATAAAAAATGTAAAAGAAACTTACCGTTTGGTGGATGGGGGCTGTGGAGGTCGGAGACGAGGTGGACGGGGGCTGTTATAGAGAAGAGTAGATGGAGCGACTGCTATGGATTGGAGTAGATGGACTTAGGGTTAAGAGGACTAGGGATTTAGGATTGTATATTGTGTTATGTAGTGTATAAAATATTATATATTTATATGTATTTTTTTTAAATTCGGATTCAGATAATCCGATTATCCGAAAATTTTCAAACCTATTGAGTTGGATTGAATCAAGTGGAATCCAAATTCTAATACGATTGCCAACTGGCTTAAAATTCCTGTAAGTACACTTAGTTCACCACAATCAATCAAACCGAAACCGAAGCCAAACCATTTATATATTCACATATTTTTAGTTTTTAAACATCTATTTCAAGTATTCATAGCTCCGTTTCATGTACTTCTAGACAAAAAAAAAAAAAAAAAGCCAAAGTTTGATTTTGGTTATTAACCAAAATTAACTAAACCAGACTAAAAACTGATAATCTAATAATATACACCGAACAAAGTAACCGACTGGTTAATAAGATTGATTGACTGATGACTTTGGCTTGAGTTTCAGTTGAGGCTAATAGCCGAACTGAACCGAAACACACACACACACCCTTAGAATTGTCCATGTTTCTCGCTGCATTGCCATTGGCGGACCTATATATTGTTCAAGGTGGGTGAGCACCCCCCTTAAAAGAAAAAATTTAGAGTACTTTGTAGGCAAATATCATGACCGCATCTCTTAAAAATTCGGTTAAACCCCTCGATCGCACCCAGAAAATAACCCCTGGGTCCGTCACTGTGCATTGTACGGCTGCGTGGCCACCCTGCTAGTATGTGTGTGTATATATATATATATGTATGTATACACACGTGTGTATTACATTCCCTTCTCTATATTGTAGCGCGTTACTCTAATAATTATAATTTCACTTTTTTATATTCTTACGTATTCTTTTCAATATACAATGCTTTGGTTAAATTTTTCTTTGTTAAGCACAGCTTTATACGTAAAAATATGTTTGATGGAGAAATACAACCACCATGAAACAAACTAAAGTTGATAACAAAGTTGTAAAAACGCCAACCTTTTTCTTTTTAGGCTCTCAATTTGAGGACACGATATATCATGCTTCACAAAGAATTCATTTATTTGTCATAATTTTCTTTTAGAATATGTGTAGTGGACTAGTGGAGTCTTTATTTATAAAGCCACTCTTTCTGATTATCAACATGGAAAGAGAAAGTGAAAAAGGGGTGTAGTGGTAGGGGCTTTATTTTTAAAGCCCCTGTTTCTGATTGTTTGTTTATTATTATTTTTTTTAATCTTTTAACTCAAAATAATTAAAATAAAAGACAAATAAATATAAAAAATTACAAATAATATTAAAAACACACAACTAATATTAATTAAATTAAAAAACACAAACAACTTAAAAAAATTATAATACCAAATTAAAAAAAAAACGCAACATAAAAAAAAGCGAAACGCACTAGAGGTTATATTTTGCAAAAATTTTTTGCCTATAAAGTAGTGCAAGGCGTAGGGCTTCTCCGTCGAGGTGGTCGATCGATTTGGACAAAAACTCAATGTCCTTTTCCCTTTGCCTCGCCTCTTGAATGTCGACGAACCTTTTATTCTCGGCTACTCTCTGGTGCATAGTTTCCAAACGTCTATGGCCGAGGTCGCGAATATCCTGTAGTCGTCGATTCATTTCCTCAAAATCCTCCCTCGATGCACCACCTCCTGTCGAAGACGACTCCGCCTTACCACCCTTTTTTTATCTTCTACCAGGTGGTCTTGGAATATCCTCCTCCTCCTCATCCTCCAAATCAATAGGATCATCTAAACTCACAAAGCGAGCATCGGATGACGGTGTATCCGGATCTCGCGACGTTGAGGTGGTTTTGCTTCGTTTTGATGGTCCTCCTCCTGATCCTCCTCCTCTTCCTCTCCTGATCTTGCGCCGACTACCCGACCCCATAAGCGGTACATTAGCCTACTTAGGACTTTTTCTCAACATCTCCCAAATCCTCAAATACGGGAACGGCCCGCAGGTTTCTTTCATCTCATCCAACGCTCTTGCCAACAAACCGTCATCACCTTCCCCACTGTCCCTGTTGTCCTTACAACGTTGGTAAACGTCCGCAAACGAGTGACATTTATTATTTATGTCTGACCACTTTCCCGATATCGAATCGTTGTCTCGATACTCCCCTCTACCCATCGCGCCAAAAAACAACTCTCGAATCCGAGTCCAAAACAACGGGCTATGTTGATAGTTCGTTACAAAAAAATATTATACGATTAGAAGGTATATAAATACAAAAAAAAATTACTAACCAACATTATATAGATACATATATAAATACAAAAAAATACTATATATAAATACAAAAAAAATACTATATATAGATACACGATTAATTATATATAAATAAAAAAAATACTAACCAACTTCGGAATCCTCCGATATGTCGAGTCAGGCCCGCGCTAAAGAAAACTCCTCGTCTTTTTCCCAATGTTTTTGTTTCTTTTTTTTTGACGAGGAACAGTAGCATCTTTCCTTTTATGCTAGCGTCTCCCGCGCCCCCATTGAGAACCCTCGGGTTGACGTGGTTGGTTGGTCTCGACTTGAGTTTCTGGCATGGACTCGGGCTCCTCTTGAGAACCTTGGACATAGTTTGGTGGAGGAAAAAATTGACCCGCCATGTTTGGTGGAGGAAAAAATTGACCGGGCATGCCAAGAAGTTGCGTGTATTGCATTGTGTTCGCGTCAAAGTCGCCCCAATTGGATGGCAACTGAGTAGTAGTGTTTGGCCTCGCAGTGTTTGGCCTCGTACCCGGGTGACCCGGGACCCCAAACGGTGCACCATATGGAAACATGTTTGTGTTTAAGTTTGATGTTTGTGTTGTTGTGTCTGGTTTTTTAGTTTAAGTTGGATGTGTATATTGTGTTATTGTGTGTATATATATATATAAAATCTAAAACAAAATGTTACCGTTCAAAAAATTAAATGGGCAACGGTCAAAAAAATTTGACCGTTTTTTTTCAACCCTCCGCCACGTGTCACGATTTGATTGGATGGTTCATTTGTTATTAAGCGTTATTAATAAATAACAAACAAAACGAGCTCGAGCCGAACTTAAGTTTGAAAAATGCACAAGTTGTTCAACCACCCCTCACACACCTATGTGTTTTGAGAAGACATAGCTAGCTACGTGTTTTGATATGATGCAATTTGAGAACACATCTATGCAAATGGTTTTACTCGATGTACATGAATTGTTTTTTCTAAGATGCAAAAATCATTTTGTATCTGAAGGAAAAAAAGAAGAAAAAAAAGAAGCTACAAAACAAGAGAAACATGTTAAAATAAAACAAGCACATACATTTTGAGTCTTCAAAAACATAAACTTGCAACAACCATATTTTTCTAATTCTCCATCTATTATTATGTGCAAAAGAACTGATATTATTTGCAATGGTTAAAAATTATATGTTTATCGTCCTTTATTATACTTGTAACTTGTAAATGGTTGTTCTTTCCAAGCATGACATACATGTTGGCATAGATAATAGGTAGGATCAAATATAAATAGATCTTAACATATTCAATAAACGTATGCTCAAACGAATTCCGGTTGAACTTATTCTAGCAGTTTTGAAACCTGCTCGCAGACAACCTAAATAAATATATTTTTGTTTAGAGTTTAGTTTTAGAATTTAGACTTTAAGGCTTAGCTTTTTAGATGTATAATATAGATTTTAGTTTTAGCTTATGGTTAATAGTTGTAAGTAGACCTGGCAATTTCAATCCATCTAGTTGAGTTTGGGTTGTTTTGGGTTTAAAATTTGACTTTGTGGGTTAAAATGGGTTTAGTATAATTTTCAAGAGGGTTAGGATGGGTACTTTTAATTCAAGGAAATAAGTAAGTGGGTCAGGATGGGTATGTCAAAAAAACAAATGGATTAGGGTGGTATTTTTAGATAACCGTATACAAATTTGAATTAAAACTCATCCAACACCAAAAACGTTGATGCCTCATAGAAATCAATGTCATTAAAAACAAAAAAAAAATATATCTTTTGCATTTGTAGATCACCCCAGTTGGTTCGAAAGCGTTCGGGTCGTTAACGGACGACAATGTCGAATCAACACGGGTTTTTAACGAGACCGATCTCATCGAAACGGTTCTAGTCGTTAGCGGGCTTGATCGAGTCCAAACAGTCTAGGTTGTTGACCGGCCCGTTCAGGTCGAAATGGTTTGGTCGTTGACAGGCCCTGTCAGGTCGAAACGGTCCGTGTTGCTACCGGGATCGGTCAGGTCGAAACGGTCCGGGTCGCTAATGGGCTCGGTCGGGTCGCAACAGTACGGATCGTTACGAGACAGGTCAAGTTGAAACGGTCTAGGTCGTTATCGGGCCCGGTCGGGTTGAAATAGTTAGGGTCGCTATGGGACGAGTCAGGTTCTGGGTCGTTACCGCGCCCGGTCGGGTCAAAACGGTCCGGGTCGCTAGCGGGCCCGGCCGGGTCGAAACAGTCCGGGTCGCTACGTGACGGGTCAGGTTGAAACGGTCTCGGTCGTTATTGGGCCCGGTCGGGTGGAAACGGTTCGGGTCGCTACGAGACGGGTCAGGTTGAAACGGTTTGAGTCGTTACTGCGCCCGGTCGGGTCGAAACGGTCCAGGTTGCTACCGGGCCCGGCCGGGTCGAAACGGTCTGGGTCGCTATGAGACGGGTCAGGTTGAAACGGTCTAGGTCGTTACCGGGACCGTCGGGTCGAAATGGTCCGGGTCACTACCGGGCCCGACCCGGTCAAAACGGGTCGAGTCGTTACGGAACGGGTCATGTTGAAACAGTTTGGATCGTTACCGCGCCCGGTCGGGTCGAAATGGTCCGGGTCACTACCGGGCCCGACCGGGTCAAAACAGTCCAGGTCACTATGGGACGGCTCAGGTTGAAACGGTCTGGGTCGTTACCGGGCCGGCTGGGTCGAAACGGTTCCGGTCGCTAACAGTCCCGATCGGGTCGAAACGGCCTGCGCCCTTACTAGGCCTGTTCGGGATGAAAGTCCTGTTCATTATAGGGCCATTCGGGTCAAAACGGTCTTGGTTGTTGACGATCCTGATCGGGTCGAAACGGCCCGGGTCGTTGACGGGCCGGGGGGTCGAAACGGTCTAGGTCGTTAACGGTCCGGTCGCGTCGAAACGGTCCGGGTTGATAACGGGCCCTAGTCGGGTCGAAATTGTGACACCCGGCATATTCAGGTTAATACTTTTCATACTTTACATACATGCGTTTCATACTTTGCATACATACGAGTCTATCTCAACGAAAACATTGAAAACAACTACTTAATATCATACTTGACCGGGTCGGTTGAGTCGTATCGATGATTCGGGAATCATCGGGAGTCGTTACAATGGTCCGAGGGACCATTGGGTGTCGGTCCATAACCATGTGTACAAGGATCGGTGATTCGTGGAATCGCCGGGTTTAACGCACACACGCAAGTCTCGGGTCCCGGGAATTGGTGATCGGGTGGGAACGTGTTATTTATCATGCATTATATGTTGGTAATCATTATGTGACTTGTCGGTATGTGAAAACGTGTTTATATATGTTAAAATATGGTTTAACGCGCCAAAAGCTCGGATACTTAGGCTATAGGCGAGTAGGAAGCCCCTTGGGGTGATTAGGGGCTAAATGCTAGTTGTTACTAGTGATTAGGGGCTAAATGCTAGTTGTTACTAGTGAGTAGGGCTAAATGCTAGTTATTACTAGTGATTAGGGGCTAAATGCTAGTTGTTACTAGTGAGTAGGGCTAAATGCTAGTTGTTACTAGTGCGTAGGGCAAAATGCTAGTTGTTACTAGTGAATAGGGCCTAAATGCTAGTATTACTAGCGAGTAGGGCCTAAATGCTAGTTGTTACTAGCGAATAGGATCCTACTCGCCAATAACATCTGCGTACTCGCCTATACTGCAGGTCACGACTAAAAACGCCTATAAATACCACCCTTATGTTTCAAAACATCATTTGTGAAACCCTAATACACCCCAAAGCCACCCCACACCTTATCCAACCTCTGCAACTCGTTTTTGAGCAAGAAATCATATTTTCAAGTCTTACAACCCATAATCTCACCATTTCAAGGTGTGTTCTTCATCCCAAACCTTTATAATAGTATTGTTTTGATCCCTAAAGGTCCAGACCTGATTTATAAACGTTTGTGTCTTTGAAAACTTATTAAAATCGGTTTCAAAACAAACCCACACATCTATACTTGTTTTATGTGATGTAGTCATGCAAGATAGGATCTTTATCGTCTAAACATGATTGTTCTTGTGTTATTGATATGTTTCTGATCTAGATAAGCTAATATGATGATGATCTAGGGATTTGAAGGTTCATAGATGTGTGATATTGATATTAGGCGTTTTGACCCGTTTGGGCGATTATGGTGGATTGATGATAATATGTTGTGTTTGGTTGATTGTTTGAGGATAGGGTTTGCTCTAGGATGATGCTAGAACAGTAGGGTAATGTCGGATAACGCCGTTATGTGATGAAATCTGAGTATTTGCTATTTAGGGTAAGTTTTACATGTTGATGTGATGCTTACATGCAAGATATGCTATTTTGGGAAACAGCGTGCATTCGGGACGGCTAGGGTGATGATAAATTAGGGGTTTTTGCTTGAAATAGTTGGGTTAATGTTTTGGGTTGGGTATTGGGTGTTTTTACATGTTTCGGATCTGATTTGGAGTGTTCGACGCGCGAAAATGCACTACAGATGTGCAGAGGCGAGTAGGCTCCTACTCGCATGATGCTTCATGCGAATAGGAACCTAATCGCCTGAAGTTCATGCAATTACAATCCTATTCGCCTAAACAACTAGTGATTACAATCCTAAATGCCACTTCTACTAGTGATTACAATCCTAAATGCCATTTCTACTAGTGATTACAATCCTAAATGCTAGTTTGGTTCCTAATCGCGTGTAATGCTGCTGTATGTATATTTTAACATCCCGAAACACGGATTGACACCTAGGAACATGTTAGGAACCCCAGGACATGTCTAATGACTTGGTAACACGTGTTCGGACTTTGTTATGCGTTAATTAACTGTTATGTTAGATTAGGTGAATTCTTGCGCGCATTAAGTGTTTAATTGCATATGTTGCATGATATCTTGCTTTCGGCTAACATGTGAGATGTCGGGTCACCAATGGGATGTCAGGCCTTGTCTGGTGTGGTCAGTTAAACGTTTAAACATCATTTCATATGTACACGGTTATGGTCTGGACTGCTAGGGACTAATCAACCTACGGGTTGTTAGTCTAACACCTTATACGCTCGTCATGATAGGTCACCGGTATTTGGTGCCGTCTATTGAGCAGGTTTACTTGTCTTAGTGCGAGGAGCAGCATCAGGTGAGTTTCACGGCCCCACTTTACGTTTTACATTTCGGGGGAGACACATGCTCATACTTATTTCATAAATTATCATGTTATACTAGTGTTAATTCATTTACATACTATACGATACGTAAAGTCCCGGGAAAACCATGAATATGCTGGATAGCATAACGGGGGAAATGTGGATAGATCTATTGGGACTGACAGACCCCACCCGTCGGCTGGGAGCCGGGCGGGTGCATATTGTCTCGGTCATAACGCTACCGTGGAGCGGTAGTGCATAAACGTTTCGGGCAAAAATCATATATCGTTGTCTGCAATGGTTTCCGGTCGTAGTAGTATTACTCATGCGTCTAGCTAACGCTATCATTTCTAACATAGTGATAACATGATGACTTTCATTACTTAAACATTTAATATAAGACCTGTGAACTCACGGCATTATTTGCTGACGTTTTTAGCATGTTTGTCTCAGGTCGTTGAGGTAGCCGCTTATCATAGGCGCACGGAGTCACACGGCGTCTAGGATTCATATGCATTTTCTTATCTTTTTCAGACTTACGTACTTTTACATTTTGGGTTGTAATAAAGTTACGCTTCCACAGCGATGGATTTATGAAAACTTGATGGTTTGTTTATGTCATTTTACGTATCATATAGTGTCGTTTATTGTGACCGTTGACTTAGGTCCTGGTTTGTCACGCGCCTCGCGGTAAAACCCTGCACGTGGAATTTGAGGGTGTGACAGAAATGGTTCGGGTCGCTAACTGGCACAGTCATTGACGAGCCCAATCGGGTCGAAACAGTCCGGATCGAACGTGCCCGATAGGGTTGAAACGATTCCGGTCGCTAACGGGCCCGACCGTGTCGAAACGGTCATGGTCGCTAACGGGTCTGATCAGGTCGAAACAGTCCGGGTCGTAATGGTCCGAGTTGTTAACCAGCCCGATAGGGTCGAACCGGTCTGGTTTGAAATGAAATATTTCGGATCCCTTAAAATTTTATTTCTAAGTTTATTTTTGTTTTTATTACTTTTTTTATTATTTTTTTTTACTTTTTTTTTAAATTTTTTATTGTTATTTTAATTTAGTCTATTTTGATGTGAACCTATCTTAATCCAAACCATCCAAAGCCAAATCCAAACCCATCCTAACTAATTTTTTTAATCTACCCATCTTGACCCAAATCCATCCTAACCCAAACCCATCGTGACCTAACAACCAACCCAACCCAACCCACCCATTTTGCCACCCATAGTTGTAAGTATATGATTGTCAAATAATCAAATGATGTCCAACACTCACATACACAACTCGTAAAAAAACAAACACACATCAATGAACATATTGTATACAGGTATCACATACAAGCATGATGCACGTAAAAAACAACAATTTGTTAAGAGTTCACAAAAGTATCACATGCAATGTTTAAACGGGTAAAACTAACCATCACCTTGCTATTCAAATGTGCTTATAAATACAAGTTGTTTCTCCCTTACTGCTTACAAGCTCCTCTTAATCTTTATGATCAATAGAAGTAATATAATCTTAAAATCACAAGGCACCATGATCCAGCTTGTGAAATTACAGATGATCATAGTTCTCGTGTTGATGATTTGTTACGAGGGTAAATTCTCTTTGTTGAAAATATTTCAAATGTCACGTTATTAAATAAACATGCTAATCAATATCCTTTATTTTGAATTTTAGGTGGAAAACATGAATCCGTTAACACCAAACCCTTCGGGGTTCCGTCACAAAAAAAAATTGTACTCTGCGTTGTATTCCAACTCGTTATGAATATAAGTATTGTTGTTCCGGGACACAAAGTAGTAAATGTTGCTACATGAATGCAGTCACGTGTGATAGACTTTGTTTAAAATCAAAAGATTGTTGTCCAAAATAAATATAATTGATATTATGATCCTAATACTATCTTGTAATATAGAAAATAATATATCCTAATTCTGTGGCTATTTAACAATTGTTATTACCATGCGAGACAATTAGGGTGGCTAAGGAGAACCCATGGCTAGGGCCTATTTTATTTAACACACATTTTTTCTTTACAAAATGCCTTTATACCTATGTTATACGTACGTGTGTGTGTGTGCGTTTTTTTTTAATAAAAAACCATTTAAACTTAAAATTTGGCCCATTAAAAATTCATATAAAACTCAAAAACTTATTAGACAATTTATAAGTCTAATGCTCATTTAAAACTCATAACTTAAGGTATATAAGAGGCATATTTTTTAATGGTTTGGATATGGTATCTAAATTTTCAGGACGCCTATGGTTGTTGAAAGAGTTGAGCAATGTGAATGACGAACCAAATTGGATTTATAGGTGGAAAAAATGAATTCAATGATCACCCAAAAAAATGAACCTCAAATACTTGATATCATTGACTTCATTTTATCCACCGACAAATCCAAGAACGATAATATTTCTTATGGAGTATAATCCAAGCAAATGAGCAATGTGATGTGAAAAAGACAAACTGATAAAATAAAAAGAACTTGTTACAATCCAAACAGGATAACTCATCATAAAAGACTAGTCTGATGGGAGAGAGAGCTCACTTGGGTTATAAACTCCACATTGGTTACCCATACAACCGATGTGGGACAAGTCTAATACCTTGCAATGAGTTTAGTTCATAACAATCTACCATCCTTAAGGGCAACGTCCTCGTTGGTCACGGCTGGCTCTCTCCAGGCCATCACACCGTGGGCCACCACTCCGAGTTTGGCTCAGATACCATTGTTACAACCCAAACAGGAGAACTCATCCTAAAAGACTAGTCTGATAGAAGAGAGAGCTCACTTGGGTTATAAACCCCACGTTGGTTGCCCATACAACGATGTGGGACAAGTCACATACATTACAATGGGTTCAGTCTATAACAGAACTTATACTTAAAAGGAAACTAGCAACAAGAAAAAACGTAAAAGAAGACCATGAATGGCTGTATGCTATTTCCTCAAAATGAGATGTTTTAGTTCTTTCAAGTATAAAAGTCTAAAAGATGAAAAAAGAGGGTTTGGCACAACTAATATTTATATGCAGATATTGGATAGTTACGTGATGGTTTATTTTAACCTATACCCACATGCAAAAAGAACTAATTAAATTTTAGCATGTTTTTTCTACCATAGTGAATAACATCAATCACGTTTTACAATAGTTTTATTTGAACATCTCTTGTGGCAAATATTGTTATAGCTATTACTTTAATTTTTTTATAAGTTCTTACCACAATGTGTTTAATAAATAGTTAGTGAATAAACGTGCAAACTAGAAAATTTAGGCATTCCTAACATGTAACAAAACATGACAAATCCAAACCGATAAATAACATTAGTTTAGGCCCATTACAAATATGACGTTTTGAAATTACGAAGATACGTGTAAAATTCTGACACTTTTTATTACCAACACTTGAATTATTGATTTATAAATGTGAAATTAATAAATCATTATTAAAGTTAAACAATACGCTCAAAATTTAATTCTAATGTGAAATTTAGTAAAAGGAGATGAATAATATATTAATATTGATTCTTAAACAAAATTTAGTGTAATTCAAATGAATAAATTTATATTAAACAGCAAGTTTTGCTGCTCTCACAAAAATCACTAATGAGGTTGTGATACTGGTCTAGGTTTAGCACAATTTTGTTGCCACGTACTTATTCACTTGCCCCCATTCATCATTGATTTAAATTCATCTCAATTTGAACTCACTCTGACGGCTGAAGACCTTCCTCCGGATCCGCTCCTCTGTCTCGGATTACCTAGTGCTACTAATTTTAATGTTGTTTTGTGTTAAATAGGTTAGGGTGAAGCTGTAGAGTTCTTTTGATGTTGTAATGCTACTTACAACATCTATCTATCTATATCTATATCTTCTATATCTATACTACATTATAAAGGAGGAGAAATGTCTACAAATGTCAATTTACATGAATTTTAAGATGACATAAGAAAAGTCCGATGCTTAAAACCCAAATGCCATGTAATTTTTTTCTTTTCTACCCTTTATGCAAAACATACCTGTACACATTCTTTTATCATAACCTCCAACTACAATTAATATATATACATATATATAATCTATAATCTATATTATATTATAAAACATTTGAAAGGGTATCAAACAAAATTAAGTAATTACTACATTTTATTAAAAAATGTCATTTTATATAAAAAAAATTATATATAACAAAATTATACAAAAAAGTTTCTACACATATAAATATATGCCTATACACCTTAAAAAGATTGGAAAAATCAATAAAAGTCGAACTTTACGTAAAAATAATAATTTTGTGATGCCTTTTCTTAAAAAAAAAAAAAGTGTGCGCATGAATTGTTTCACGAACTGAAACCGAATCGAACCTAAACCGGCGAAATCGGGGCCGGACCAAACCAAAACCGGTTTGGACACGAACCGGTTCAGTTCCTAGAAAAAAAAAACAATCGGTGCACGTCTATAAAGTTCTCAGGTTGGGATGTCTTATGTGGAATATTTTCAACTAACCTAACTTCCAATTTCACATTCTCTTAATGTGGATCTTATAAAGGTCCCTATGATTTCTTTTCCTCCGCAATCTCTCTAGATTTGGTACTTTCAACATATTAAGTATGACTATTAGTATAATAATAATTGCTAATGAGTCAAACCGCTACTTCCATTTTTATTTACCGGCATATAGATCAAATTGCATATGGTATATAAAACTAGCATGCTATCATTTCTCCTTGTAGCCTTTAAAAAACTACCATACTGCAAAGCACATGTGCTTACACATACACAAACATACACCTTACATATTGATTCTTTTAACCGTTTTAAGGTTTGAATTACGTTTCCATCCTGTATTATCGACTTCGCCGCAATGCGCGGGTTCCCTGCTAGTACTACATTATAAAGGAGGGGGCATGTGTAAATTTGTCTAAATTGTCCAAAGTTAAGATGGCATACCAAGGGTTTCTTTACAATTTTCTAAATTTTACCACTTTTCTTCCCTAAATGCCACTAGAAGATAATCAACTTTTATAAGAAAATGTAACTCACCCAAACTAAATAAAAACACGGGATAACAATATTTTTGAAAGAAAATTATATAATGGCAATGAAAAATAATAATTTATGTTACCACAATGAATAATCTTATCTCAACTAAACTTGTATGAGTTTTAAAATTTTAAAATATAATGACTAATCTATATGAAATTAGGCTAACCAAAGCACATTTTTTATATCATTCAACGCTATCATTTTTGTTTTCAATTTTAATCATGATAATTATGTGAAATTAGGCTCTATATCTTTTATTAGTTGATTAATTTTTAAGCGTTTTAGGATAGATTGATGATATGATATACAAGTCGTTCATTAGGTAGGGGTTAAAAGATTGCCTGTTTATTTAGAAAATTTAAGGTTGGTGTAGTCTTTTATTGATCTTCTTTGGTAGGAGAAATTCCATGGTCAAAAAATTATTATTTCAAATATATCCAAGTCCAGTCTTTGTTCCTGATGATTCAGTCTATGTGAACAACTCATCTTCACCAGTGAAACGTATTCCAATTACCAAAAAATGCATAATCGATCATTATCTTGGATTACAAACTAGTAGATGATAATTAGTTTGGAAAAGTAAAAAAAAAGCTCAAAAGTGTATTTTTAATGAACAAAAGTACAAAACCATATATGCTACACCAATTTTTACAAAAATGTTTCTAATCTACTTGACCGACAAATTTCAACTTGTACGCTAACATCTTTTGGGATGTTAACATCCCTTAAAGATGTTATAAGGATGCCAACTCCCCTTATATATATAGGATTCAGATATTTTGAAAACTCCTCTGAGTTGCGAGAACTTGAGAACTCCTATAGACCAATCAAAATGTGACACATCTCCTATTTGTAATATTTTGTAATTTTTTAACATGGGGGTAACTATGTCATTTTACACTATGTTTTATGGGTAGTTTAGTAAAATCAAAAGTGTAATTATTACTTCATTTTATAAAAACCTTTTGATCTCACTCTCTCTATACTTTCTCATCAGACATAATTGTCTCTCTCTCTACTCTCTCTCTCTCTCTCTTTCTCTCTCACACACACACTCTTCTCTCTCTACTTTCTCTCTCTACTCTTTATCACACACACACACACCCTCTCTCTCTCTCTCTCTCATCAACGGTGACCGGTGGTGCTTCGTGGTGTTGGTTTTTGGATGGTGACGGGTGGTGCTTCGTGGTGGGGGCTTCGAACAGAAGACGACGGGTGGTGCTTCTTGGGTGGTTTTTTGGTGGAGGGGTGGTGGTGGTTTTTGGTGGCGGATCTGAACGTGGTGGAGGCGATGGTGAATGGTGGGGTTTTCGAGGGTGGGTTTCAGGTTTGGATGGGGTGTGGGTGGAGGTGGATCTGAACGGCGGTTTGGATCTTGAAGATGACGGTAGGAGGCGATGGTGAATGGTGGGGTTTCAGGTTTGGATTTGGTTTGTGGGTGAAGGCGATGGTGAATGGTGGGGTTTTTGGATCTTTGAAGATGAAGATGACGGTGGTTGGGGCTCGGTGGTGGTGGATCTGCGGTGGTGTTAGATCTGTGACGATGGTATGTTAATTTTTTTTAAATATTATTATTATTATTATTATTATTATTATTATTATTAACTCTGTTATTATTATTATTATTATTATTTATGTTATTATTTAGAGTGAATTCCTTTTTAAGTCGTTGAGTTTTCTTGATTTTAACTACTTGAGTCCAACATTTTCAATTTTAACACTCTGAGTGTCTGGTTGGTAATTCTATAACCATTTGAGTCCAATTTTGTAACTCTGTTAGATTTTTTCTGTTAATATTTGTGAAATGACCAAAGTACCCCTACCATTAAAAATAAATATTATTAAATATTATACTTTATTATAATATTAAATATATACACACACAATACACCTCTCTCTCTCTCTCTCTCAATTCTCTCTCTCTCTCTCTCTCTCTCTCTCTCGTTAAACCACTTCTGCAGGTCATCGCTTGCCTGCATATTAAATTTTCATGTTAGTTTCAAGAACATAAGGACCAAATTTTTATCATCTATCATCATTTGAGCTTATGCTAATAATTAGTACATTGACTTTGAAAGTCAAAGAAACTCTCTTTGCTTTCGAAATTGATTCGAACACCGGTTTGGCAGACAAGCCGGCTCACCCTGTTTCTATCGAACAATAAACTTGACACACATAAAACAGCCGGCTCACCACCACCACACCACACACAATACAGATCTCACCTATCGAACAATAAATTGATTCGAACACCGGTTTGGCAGACAAGCCGGCTTACCCTGTTTCTTTGCTTTCGAAATTGATGGTGATGGGATGGAGGTGGTTCAACGGTGGTGGAGTTAGACGTGAATAGTAGTTAAAGATGATGGTGATGGGATTGAGGGGCAGGTTTTAATCGGGTATTTTGGTAGGAAAGTGGTGGTCAAAGGGGGCAGAGGAACAAGATGGTCCGATGGTGGTTATCAAGTGGTTCGGTGATGAAGGGTTATCGGGTAGGAGGACTTACCGGAGAGGAGAAAAGGCGGCGCCGATGATGGGTGTGTCTGGTCACCTAACCGGTGACCTTGGTTTCTTGGCTGCCATCGACACACACAAGTGTGTGTGTCTGTGTTCTTGTGAGTTACAGAGAATACAGAGGGATGAGGGAGGCCTTTTATAGGTGAATTAAATTGAGGGTGTTTGGTAGCTCAGGTGACAGAGACGAGGAACAGATCTGGAATGAATGGTTGTCCAGCGGCGGTGATGGTGGTGCAGTGGTGGAGGTGCAGCGGTGGTGGTGGTTTGAAGGTGGAACAACAGATATGGATTTGGGGGTTAGGGTTCCATTATATTATATTTTATTTATGCATTAAAGACTTGTACGTTATACCTTATGCATTACAGAGTTGTACCTATGTGTAAAATGACTGAGATGCCCTTATAGTTAACTGACTTGGTTAACGACGTTAGAAAATTGGACTCAAACCATAACAAACTTAAAACACTAGGATTCAGAATGTTAAAAATGAAAATGTTGGACTCAAGTAGTTAAAATCAAGAAAACTCAGGGACTCAAAAAGGATTTTACTCTATTATTTATTAGTATTATTATTATTTTTCTGTTATTATTAATATTATTATTTATGTTATTATTATTATTACTATTTTTGTTATTTACTGTTGTTATTATTATTATTATTATTATTATTATTTCTGATATTATTTGTGCATCAGTGTAAAATTATTAATATTAATTTTTTGGGGTTTTGTCAGGATGCTGTGAAGATGATGATGTAAAAACACCAGTGTAAAATATGAAATGTGTAGATGTTTGAGGTATAGATCTTTTGTATTTTTTGGTTTTTTACACTCATGTATTTTTCTATAGAAGTTTGTGGTATATATGTTGTTTTTGGGTTTTTTTTACACTAGTGTAATACAATGTATAGATGTTTTTTTGGTGGGCATTTACTGTGGTGTAATACAATGTATAGATATTTTTTTGGTGGGCATTTTACCTAGGTGTAATACATTTACCGTGGGCATTTACACTAGTGTAATACAATGTATTTTGTTTGTAATAGTTTTGTGTATGGTAGATTTACAATTAGCAGATGTAAAATTGTTGAACTTCGAAATTTTACACTGGTGTAAAAACGTTTTCTGAATGTATTATTTTACAATAGTGAAATTTGAAAGTTTACTAAATGTATTTTTTTAGAAAAACAAATGAATTAAAAAAATAAATTAAAGTTAAAAAAATGTGGTTATTTTAGTAATGGAATAAAAAATAATAGGATATTATATAGTTTTTTCTCTCACATGCAATTTTACTCAAATACCCTTTCACTCATTTTATTATATTAAAAAAATACTCAAAAAAGATGTCAAGACAAAAAGTCTAATCATTCGATCTCAACCGTTGGATCATCAAGATCAATGGCTCAAAAGAGTTCCTATGGTTCTCACAACTCACCTTGGTTTTCAAAGTATCCTAGCCCTATATATATATATATATATATATTAGTTTTTTTATTTCAGTTTTATTCCAAATTAGAGAAAAAACTAGATGCCCCCCCCCCCCCGCGTTGCGGCGGGGTCAATCTTGTTTTATATACGCGCACATTGTAGAGCACGCTAAATGGAATTGTTCTAGGTATGATAACGTGTACATTTGTGTTTTATTATTTACAGGAAAACCGTTTAGAAACAAAAGTTATTAATACAGGAGACATGTTGAAGGGTAAACAATTGCTCACGTATAATCAAGTGTCTATCACCATTGCTCAACATCAATATGCATATACAATTTACCATTCTTAAATATCTAGCAGTTCCAACTAATCCCTATATCCCATAACCACCATTCCCCTAAATGCATAACTTAGCATTTAATCATACAACCAGCAACACACTACATCCAATCATACATTCGACAAAAAAAAAAAAAAACCAGCTCTATCTACTGTATTACCTCTCGCTATAACATTCATGTATGTTGTCCAGTTTCCAATCCTGTAAACATTAATAAAAACATCATTATACAACAATTATAATAAAACAAAACTAAAACAGTAACAAAAACCTAGAAATTGATGAATGCATCATTGCGGTTGAGATCAAAAAATTGGTATAAAAATAAAGGCGATAAATATAGGATCAATACTAAAAGATCATACGATTTTTTAATCTCCAATGCTTGATAAAGATGTTGACTGTTCTAGAGACATCTCAATGCCATCATCGCCTGCAACCTGTTGTGAATAAGGGTTAGTCGTTTCGATCTGATAATTTGTTTATCCGTCAACCACCCTGCTAAGACCAGCATAGAGGTGCGTTAGAGTTTTGTGGACACGCATTCAACCTGAGGATTAATATAAAAAGCCCTAAGATTGATATCTTGTTACACTTTACTAGTAGTTAAGCACATATAGGTGTCGAGTTTGTCATGTAATCTGAAATAAATTTAACTAAGAACTAACTAGTTCGACAGTCCTTACTAAGAACTAAGATTGATATCTTACACTTTACCAGTCCATTTTGTATTCGTTCCTCTTATGTAATTTCATTCTTGCTAC
Source organism: Ambrosia x helenae (assembly GCA_030844895.1). Lineage (NCBI taxonomy): Eukaryota > Viridiplantae > Streptophyta > Magnoliopsida > Asterales > Asteraceae > Ambrosia > Ambrosia x helenae. The sequence goes on from CM061223.1 coordinate 101,180,157, forward strand.
TTACAGCTGTAGGAAGGCAATGATATTAAACATATAAGTAGTAGTTAAAACCATTTGATTGAACTATTGGAGGAAATATATCTCTGAATTACCTAAGTTAAGGTTTTCCGTTTTGAGTTTTCTGTAGATACTTGCGTATGTGAAGTATAATATCTTGATAAAGTTGTAGAGTCCATCACCTAGCAGAAGAGCTATTGAAATAAAGACCTGCTGACCAAAACTCGCCATCTGCCCTCCCTCATTCTTCTGGCTACCAACAGGTTCTTCATTAATTCCAGGTGCTCCCGACTTCCCCTTCTCGACATCCACATCTTTTTCACCGCATTTAGAATAACCACCTACACTATCCGCCAAACAAACCATTCAACATGATAATAAATTTACACAAAATTCTTATTAAAATCAAATTTCAGTAATCAACAATTTTTCTTAATGACTGCAATTTCCCACCTATTAACTCATAATATATCATATTTAAATCATATAGAAGTGATTTTACGAATGAACATACGAAATATATTTAATTAATAAACACGTGAGCATCAATTAGATAAGGAATTAAAAAATGGTTGAGGGATTTACGCATACCAGAAAATAAGCAGAATCAAGTGCAGAGGATTACGTTGCCCTTCATTTGAAACCTGACTTTCAAGGGCCACATAAACTGCCACTGAATTAGAAAGAGCTACAGGCAGTTCACATTGCGGTACAGTGTTGTCTTCATCGACCAAATCAACAGCACTGAAGGTTTTGTGCAATGGTGAGTCGTAAGTTGTGCTTTAAGGGTTGTACATGCTTTGGTTTGTTGTGACTTTATGCTCATTAGAATTGTTTAGTTAAATAGAACACATCGATCTTGTATGAATATAATCAATACTTTGTAGTGACAACAATATATGTGTTAAAAAACCATTATAAGCTAAATGATTTATTAATTACCTTCTTTGCGCAACCTTTGGAGGTGGACCCTCATGGTAGAAGCTTGGCATTGGGTTTGCTTTAATAACAAACTTTTTGTGAGTTGCTTCAGGTTTGCTTCCTTTTCTTCATTTTTAACACAAATTATGAACTTCAAACTAAAAATAAGTGTTGCAGGTAGAGAATTCAATGAGAGCCAAGAACCAAGGTAAAATTTCTATGACCTTTATCAGTTAATTTTTTTCATCTATTTTTAGTTTGAAGTTCATATTTTGTGTTAAAAATGAAGAAAAGGAAGCAAACCTGAAGCAACTCACAAAGAGTTTGTTATTAAAGCAAACCCAATGCCAAGCTTCTACCATGAGGGTCCACCTCCAAAGGTTGCGCAAAGAAGGTAATTAATAAATCATTTAGCTTCTAATGGTTTGTTAACACATATATTGTTGTCACTACAAAGTATTGATTATATTCATACAAGATCGATGTGTTCTATTTAACTAAACAATTCTAACGAGCATAAAGTCTCCCAATGTCTTGTCTCCAGTTCATACAATCTCGCTAAGAAAAAAATCCACTATTAGCTTTATAAGGGTGTTTGGATGTGCTTTTTCCAAGTTATCATTTGATTATTTGATTTTGGGCATTTAATATAACAATATCACTTTTGCAAATACATATCCAAACTGTCCTTAAATGTTCAAATTTTTAGGTGGAATTGTGGAAACATTCTAACTGGAGCCTTAGCTGGAGGAGTTGAGGCGGGGGATACGTAGCTAGAGGTTGATCAAATAATTGAAGGATTATCTACCAGCATGTAACTTTCGAGCTGTAAGTAATTACCATTCATTTGAAAGGTATTGGGATATGTAGCTAGAGGTTGACCTTATAACTTCTTTTATTTTAATTGACACATTAATTAATAGTACTTAGTGTACACCCTATGCGTAATGGGTTCACTTGTTGCCGAGATGCAAGGGGCAAAGGCCCCGTTTGACCCATAATAAAGCATAGATATGACTTGGCTATTTGCTCATATATGTATATTTATTTCTATTCAAATTGAGGTTATCTTTTTCTTTTCTTTATAATGTTTGTCTTCCTGTTCAAGATTGTCATGGTCTCAACATTGAAGCAAAAAAATCCTGTTGAGTTGTGTAGAAGGAAATAAACGTGTCTTGGCTTATTAATTTGCAACCACGTGATCTCTTTACGACATATTGCATTACATTAACACTTGTTTCCACTTTTGTTTTCGTGTTTAAGTTAACAGATATATAAGTTGAAATATAATTGGTGTTGGGTTTAAAATCTATATAATATGCATATGTACATGCAGGTAGGAAGGGTCTGCAAGGAGCACAACCGGGGCCCGTGCTTGATTGGGTGCAACGGGTAAAGATTTTTGTTGATGCAGCAAAGGGACTGGATTATTTACATGACAATGTCCATCCTTAAATAATTTAGAGATATTAAGTCTAGCAATGAGTTGATATTTGAGGATTTAAGAGCCAAGATTGCTGATTTTCATCCATTTAAAACAATCACCCCGATATGTCTGCACACTTGCATTCTACTAGTGTTTTGGGAATTTTTGGCTATCGTGTGCCATAATAATACTTATAAACTCTTTTAATATACATGTGTCTATCCAGCAGCAAAGTGGATGGGATGGTTCGGCTCACCCGCTACATTGGGCAATCTTTTAGCTACTAGGTCAGGTTGGGCAAGTATATTACAAACTTACAAATCACAACTTTAGTTTTTAAATGGACATTGACCTTTATATGACAGTGTGTACAATATCATATTATTACTACATAGTTTTGTCATGTAAATGAACTTTATCATTTATCACGGTGTTTAAATGGCACAGTTATGCAAATATGTAATGACTGGACAGCTTACACAAGAGTGATGTTTATGTTCATATTGGTCTGTTACTGTAACATACCTTTGGTTTATTCAGATTTGTTCAATAATGATTACATGGTTTTCGTGGTGAACTGCAAACAGTTGTAAGTGGCAGTGTGCATTTCTTTTCTTTTCTTTGTACGAATACTTGTTAAAACATAGTGTGCACATTTCTATTCTTTATGCGTAACTTGCGGAAAAAAACCTAAGTATCATAATGTTGTATTGCAACCTATTTTTGGATCCCTCTGCAACGCGCGGATAAACCCACTAGTTAGCTTTAGATAGTGCACAGAGATAGTCTTATGTAAACATGTCTCTCTTTTGGGGTTGTTTGTTCATTAAATTTAGTTCGTCAAACAAAAGATGGGAGTTTGCACAATGGACTCACCAACTGTTTATTAAAAACATTGTTTTAAGAACTTATCTATCTATATAATAAAAGAATAGACTTGGGTTGAATGGAAGCTTTTGAGAGTGTCCACCCATGCTCCAATTGAAAATGGAGCTCCGAATCTAATATATATATATATATATATATATATATATATATATATATAGGGGAAAGTTCAATTAAGAACTCATAGTTAGGGAGATAACTCGAAAACTCCTACTTAAATTAAGAAAAAAATAAAATAAAAAATCATATCTCAAAATTTAAGTCAAAAACCAAAAATTTGGTTCGGAGCTTCTCTTTCCCACGTCATCCCCGTTAAGAAAAAGAAATAAATAAAATAAAAATAAATAAAAAAAATAAAAAATAGGCGACTTCTAATGCAGATGTGTAGTAAATGTCCGGTTAGCTTTAGGGTTTAGTTTTTGGGTTTAGTTTAGCTTTTAGGGTTAGTTGTTTTTGTATGCACGTAGGATCGTCTAATCAACAAAGATAATGATCAAATAAGTTCAATTCAGGTGCGGAATCCTTGAATTGATCACAAAATGATAATAAAACTAGCAAAACGCAGAAATCATCATAAACATATTCATTTCATTCATTAGATAATCAATTACACTTCAAAAATGTTGTTTATAATGATTAAACACGGTTACAGACTCAATAATAACCCTAGGGAGAAACACACACTGGGAGGGAAAACAAAATGACCAAAAGTTAACATTCAAAAAATCAGATTGCCTTATATAGACCTGCACATTCGCCCAAATGACTTGGTCGAATGTGCAGGTTCGACCATTGCAACAGGGCGAATCTGGACACATACATAAACATAACTACATTCGACCTCCCCGTGTACCTTCGACCATGCACTTCTACATTCGACCATCCTTTATTTCACCTTCGACCATTCGACCATTAACAAAACATTTTGTAATTCGCAATCCAATAGCATTAGTCGCAATATGTGCATCTACAAACTCCCCCTCGACTATTGCTTGGATTGCTTGAGTCTTCGCTCTTCGTCCATAGTTTTGTTCATCAGTTTGATACGCAATAACGCCTTTTGTTCTTTGGTCATCATTGGTTCATGAGTTTGTTTCGGCCTTTTCTTTTCAGCATTCTGTATCTTTACAAACTTCCCTAGTTTCTTGTTGAAGTCACACCCAGCATTCACATCCCATGCAAAGCATAAGAATACCACACGTTGGTATTTGCTTGCCTGTTCACTATCTTTAGCTTCGCAATAGATTGGATTATAATAAAGCATGATGATGTCTTCGTGCGAGCAGTTGATTAACCACATCGGGTCAAAAATGTGAATCTTCTTGAAGTCCTTCAAACCATCCTTCAGAACGATAATAGCTTCTGCAGTCCTCCAATCATAATACCACCACATGAAATCCTTTGAAAAGTGTTGTGGGATTTGCATCAAAGGAATATGCTTGAACACTTTCGGTGGTTTATACTTCAAAGTCACCTTAGGCAATCCTGTTATCTCATCTAACTCCTTCTTATGAACTATCCTCTTCGGATACTGTGGAGTAAACACATTCTACTTCGTTCTGCTCTCTCTCGCCATACGATCTGCAAAGTAAACAAGATGATCGTTCACTGTGTATGTGCGTTTTAGGATCAAAAACAAACAAAGATTGATCAAACAAGTTAGTTTTAGGTGCGGAAACCCTAAAACTATCACAAAGTAATAATCAAACAGATTCAAACACGCAGATCATCATTTTCAATCAATTTCATTCATAAAACACTTTATTACACTTAGAATAATGATTACAATCAAGGTTTAAATGTAAAACAAGTTTAACAAAATCTAGAGAGTTTTCAGAAAGAGGAGGGAATAATAATCATCAAAGTTACATTAAAAAATGAACTTAACCTATTTATAGGCCTGCACATTCGCCCAAATCATCCATGCGAATGTGCAGGTTCGCCCACATTGACTGGTCGAACCAAGTTCTTCCATAATCTAAGTCTTCATTCGTATAACCATCTTCCTTCGCACCTTTATATCCTCCTTCGCACCATTTAACTCACTCCTTCGCACCTTCGATATCAACAAACCAAAATGTGTTTTACAATCCAAAGCTCTAGTCGCACTTTTGCATCTACAAACTCCCCCTCGACTATTGCTTGGATTGTGTTCGTCGTTCTTCGTCCAACCTTTTGTTCCACATTCTGATATGCCTTTGAATCATTTGTTCTCTGGTCAACACCGGTTCCTGAAATTGTTGTTGTTTCTTCGTTTTCAGCTCTGGCACCTTCTGCTTCTCCACATACTTTCCCAATTTCACATCATAATCACATCCGGCATTAATATCAAATGCAAAGCACAGAAATACCACACGTTGGTACTTTCCTGCTTGCTCAGCATCTTTTGCATCTGAGTAGATCGGATTATAAAATAGCATGATGATATCCTCATGTGAACAGTTTATCAACCACATGGGATCAAAAATATGCACTTTCTTATAATTCGACTCACCATCCTTTAACACGATCACGGCCTCTGCAATCTTCCAATCATAATACCACCAGATGAAGTCTTTGGCAAAGTGTTGCGGAATAGGCATCAAAGGAATCTTTTTCAACACTTTTGGTGGTTTGTATTTCAAAGTCACTTTGGGCGTATCAGTTATCTGATCAATATCCTTTTTGTGAACGATTCGTTTTGGATATTGTGGCTCAAACAAGTCCCACCTGGTTCGGCTTTCACGAGTCATCTTTTCAGCAAAATAAGTAATCTGACTATTTGACGCTCCCGTTAAACGGTGACGACAAATGTCTCTGATTGCCCAATACGGAAGGGTCTTCAAGTGATGAAACTTCTCAAAATACAAGATCCCTTTCTCCCATTTCACTGCGAAACACTTTAACTCTTTAACAAACTTCCAGGCCAATGCACGACCTTTGAAAATCTTATTGTGAAGTTTGTAAAAGCTGCCTTGAATGTCTGGTTTCGGAAGATTATTCTCCTTTTCTTTCAGCTTCTTTAACAACTCTTTTAAGCTGTCTGATTGCTCGAACCGTGGCTTGTTGTGTCCTTTAAAAATTTCATCTTCAAAAACTTTGCTTTTATCTCTTGCAAGCTTTTCGGCATGGTTTAGCAGTTCGTCTGAGAAAGAAAATCCACAATCTTGATTTGTTCTGAAATATTGTGGATATTCGTCGCTCGTAATATCTTCCATCTCGACTTCCTCGAATGCAGGAACATCACGGTCATCCGAGTGATTTCCAGCTTCTTTCTCAGGAATCTTAGGAATAAAATTATCAGCAAGTAATTCTTCTAACGTCTTACCCACTTGCTTTGCTAAACCTTCCAGAATTTCTTTCGAAATAGCTACAGACACTTCCCCATCCTCAAGATCAGGGTCATCATATTCCAACTCGAAAAGTTTATTGTTAGATTCAAATATTTCTGGAAACCTGCTAGTCATGTCTATCGTCCAGACTCGATCGGTTAACATCTGACGATACTTATTTTTATCTTCTTCAGACAATGACTTCAATCTTTCGTTCCAGAAGATATCTTCATCATCAACATTCTCACCAGGAGCTTTTGAGCTTGATTCACCGCCCTTATCCGAATCACGTTTCTCGTAAGAAAACTTATCAACATCATCATCATCATCACTACTATCAAATGCAGAGCCGTCTCCATCACTAGATCCATCATCCGATCCATCATCATCTTTATCATTCTTTTTCTTTGTTTTTGTATCATCACCAGCATCTTCATCTAATTCATCATCTTCCTCTTCATCAGATAATTCGAAGTCAACTTGTTCTTCTTCTCTTTCTTTGTCAACTTCACCAGCTTGAAGTTGAGGAGCCTGAGAATACAAGTTCTTGATCAGATCGTCCATATGCTTGTTATTCGTTTTCAGCTGTTGATTCTCCTTCTTCAAGACTATTATTCTTCTGGTGTTACGTTGCTCATGTTTCAGCAACTTCTTGTTTTCTCTCTTTAGCTTTTTGATGGTTTTCTTCAAGGTCTCATTGTCATCTGCCGATGTGACTACGACTTCTAACATCTTCTTGTCATTTGACTTTAGCTGTTCAATCTCCGTCTGTTGTTTTGTAATCAAATTCATCAACTCAGAAAATCTTTGATTCACAGCAGTCATGATATCACTATCCACCGATACTTTATTCTTCTTTGGTGGTTCAACAACTTCAGGCAATTTACCTTTTCTCATTTTCTTCAGCACATTATCCAATGCTTCATTCACATCATCCATTGGAATTTCTTCTGTTTGTTGTGTGCTAGATGTTGCTGCTGTCTTCTGTTTCTTTTGAGCAGGTGCTGTAACCGGTGATTTTGAACTTGAAGCTGGCGGCAGTTTCTTACCAGCAATCAATGATTCTATTTCTTTCTTTCTTTTTATACTTGGCTTCTCCTGCTTCTTCTTCTCTTTTCTAGCTGCTTGCACAGGAGAACCAACAAATGTTTCTTCAACATTAAAACTCCAATTTTCAACATCAACGGGAATAGGACTTTTGTTCCCTTGATCTTCTTCTCGTTGGCTATCAGACGCACCAGCCTCAGTGGCCTTGGGCATGGTCGTCACAGTCTCTACATCAGAATTCCATTGTTCTTCCTCAATTGTCTCTTCTGAATCAATGGAAGCTTCATCAACAAGATTCAATCCCTTTTTCGCCATTCTTTTATTTCTACCTTGAGTTCTCTTCTTCTTTTCTGGTTCAGTAACCTCAATCCTTATCTCTGGTTTCTTGACCTTACCACTCTTAGCGCCTACATTCACCACTTGTCTCTTGCGCTTAGCGTCAGGATCAACATAATGTAAAGGATTGTCAGCATCAGAATCACTGTTCGCATTCCTTACAAGCCCCTCTCCCGGATCATTATAATCTGCCCTAGCTAGATGACCAAACAAACGTCTAACAGGAGGACGTTCTTCAACAGATAAACCCTTATAGGCTTTCATTCTAGCTAGTGTGTTCAGCGACATGTGTTCCTGAACAACAATATGTTTAGCATCTCTCTTCAACTCTTTGTACTTGTGATCAAATATCATCTGAAGAAAACGAGGATATAATAGAAACTTCAGGTTCCTCGTTCCATTCATAGGTTCCAATAAATGAGACATCAGCATGCCGGAAATATTGAACGGTTTGTTCAATACCAAAGCAACCATCATCGAACTGATGCTCTTCCTCATCAAGTCATAACCTCCTGCAGCAGATCCAAATACATGGATTAAAACATGTGCCAGATATTTGAACTGTGGGCACAGTTTTCCTTTGTGCAACGAACCGTCAGTGATAGGTCCGTTATACTTCATCCTGAGAAAACACTTCCTTTGATCCATGAATGTAAACTCCTTTGGATCGTTCGGATCATCATCCAGATTCAGTGCTTCTCTTAGATCTTCTTCGCACACAATGACTCGTTGTCCCTGGATTCTGCTAGTCAAACAAGATTCGTTCTTCCAGAAGTCTAATTTAGCATTAGACCAGAATTCCTGAATCATATCACGATAGATCACTGTCGGAGTGGCAATGGCATCAATTACTCTACTCCGCTTCAAGAACTCAATAATTCCGACAAATTCCATGTGCTTCTTCACGTCGCCTAGATATGCACAACAGTTGTGCGCATTCTCAAAATCAAGCTGCTTTGCGGGCTGAAATGAGGATCCTGCCTGTTCTGTAGTCTTCTGTTGTTCAGACATTGTTAGATCTGCAAAACAAATCAAGAAACATGTTAAAAACGGACAAAATAAACAAAATTGAAAATTTTTGGTCAAAACTTTTTCCTTCGCCCAAACGGGGGTACGAAGGTGAAATTTTATAGGTACGAATGAGAAACTTTTGGTACGAATGTAATGATTTTAATAAAAAGTTTCATTCGCCCATTTAACTTCTCTTTCGTCCAAATTTAGTTCTTCCTTCGCCCATTCGAACTGGTCGAAGGAGACAGTTCATATTTTTGAAAAATCAATTTTGAATTTTAAGGATCCTGAACATGTCCATTTGATTGAAATGGGACCTAATAGTGCCGATAATCAATCCTAGACTAACTGTTTTATCAATTGTTGATTGTGTTTGTGTTTTCACCCAAAAACTAGGGTTTATACACTGATTACACAATCTGGACTGTTTTAAACCCTTGTTTTGATCACATCTCCCCCTAAAACTCACACTCAATCAACCCTGACCAACAATTGTTATTATTATGTTGATTAAAAACAAGTTTAGGCAGTTAGGGCTCGTAATGGAGAAACAGAGATTAAACTGCTGAAACCATGTTTAATACCTGTAAAATTGATATAAAAATGATCAGTGATAACTCGCGAACACAATGGAACGATTTATAATGAAAAAGCAACAAGGTGAGGTTACAAGTTAAAATCTGGAAAAAATTATAAGTGGGTTCGAATGAGAGAGTGGATATATATATAGGCATGTACGTTCGCCCGTTTTGTCCATACGAAGGAGAAACTTTTCTCTCCTTCGACCCTATTGAAAGGGTTCGAATGAGGTAAAAGGGTTCGAATGAAATAATCATCAGGAACACTCTCCTTCGCCCAAACAAAGCATACGAATGAACAAGTGAAATCCCACATTCGACCAAACGAATGGACGAATGAGGATTGGGATTTTTGAAAATTTTCCAAATCTCAAAAACGAGTCCCGGTTCAATTATTTTCCAACTTTTAAGCATCCAACAGTCATGTTTTCACATTTTAAAAGTTACAAAGCTCAAATGGTGTATCAGGTTTTAGAAAATCGACATCAACCACCATCAGTTATCAAAAATAAGATGAAAAAGAAAAATCTTTTTGGATTTTCTAAAGTTTATGCTAAAAACACACCTAAAATCTTTTTGAGTTTTGTAATTTTTGACGAGAAAATAAAATGCAAAAATGTAAATGAAAAACTGTAAATGTTTTTGGGATTTCCGGTAAAGGGATCATATCAGTTCTTGAGAAATCTGATCACACCGTTGATCTTTTTTGAAATTATTATCATTAAAGACAATGTGTGATCTGGCAACTGCTGATATTGTGATCCACATAAACTCACATGCAGACTTTTGTGCAGTGCTTTATACTGATACTAATATTTATAGTATAAACGTAATTGTCTGTGGTTCCCACGCACACGACATACTCCCGTATCAAGAAGTAAATGCACAAAGACTCATTGTAAAGCGTGATTATGCTTTCGTTGTCTGTAATTGTACAAGATATAATGCATAGAGGTATACAGGTCAGCAAATTAATGCAGCAGAGTAACATATGCACTATACCAGGTTGAGGACTGATATTAATCATGATTCGCATCAATGATCAATACGATGTAATAGATAATCTTTGATTATCATATAACATGGAAAGTTCCTCAATTCGGTAACTTTAGGATTTGGCCTATATGGCTCTTTTATAAAGACACCCTGTCTGATCTAGGTCCGTAATGACTTACAGCAGAAGATCAGAGAGGCTATCCCCAGACAACTAATAACATAACGACCCTAAACCTCCGAGGTTTGTACAGATACCCTATCAAACGAAATTACGGTACTAAGACCATATGCCCATGAGGAGTTCATCCACACAACAAATCGTTTGATATGTATGTATCGGGCACGCAGTAATAGGTCTACGAAGCCTATCAGCACATCACACAGACTCAGACACACGCCCTATATAGCATTACATTATTTAGAATGTGTCAGATCCCCACTGATGTACTATCATTTCCCTTTATACTCCAGGAAATCATTTTAGAATTTTCTGATTTTTATAGATTTTCGAATTTACTGTTCCCAAGGATAAGCTGGAGCATTTCAAATATGTGACTGCCCAGATATCGTTTGTTCACAGAAATCTGACGGCATTAATCTAAGGGAAGAAGATATAGCAGTCAGCAAAGAAATTTTCTAATTTTTATGGATTTTGAATTTTTTTTTTTAATGTTTTTGGATTTTCAAAATTTTTCTGAAAAACAGTAAAAAGTTAAACTAAAAAGTGATAGACTGAGGTGGTGATCAGTCCTGTTTTTCTTTAATACCATTTGCTTTCAAAAGATAATCAAATCTGGATTTATCAAAAGCTTTGGTAAAAAGATCTGCGCGTTGATAATCAGTGTGGATTTTGACCATATCGATCAACTCTTTAGCATAACAATCACGGATAAAATGATATTTAATCCGGATATGTTTAGCCTTTGAGTGATTTACTAAATCTTTTGTTAATGCGATTGCGGCCTCATTATCACAGTAAATAGGGGTTTTAAGAAATTGCAAACCGTAATCCACCATCTGCTGTTGGATCCAAAGAACCTGTGAGCAGCAGCTCGATGCTGAAACGTATTCTGCTTCACATGTGGATAGTGCAACTGCGGTTTGTTTCTTGCATTGCCAGGTCACGAGCCTGCTCCCCATAAACTGACATCCAGCCGTTGTGGATTTGCTGTCTTTGTCATAGCCGCCCCAATCTGCATCACTAAAAGCGATTAGGTCAAAATTATCATCATGAGGGTACCACAGTCCTTTCGATGGACAACCCTTCAGATATCTAAGGATACGCTTGACAGCTGCAAGATGACTCTGTTTCGGCTTCGATTGATATCGCGCACAAAGGCATGTCGCAAACATTATATCAGGTCTTGACGCTGTGAGATACATCAGAGATCCGACGATTGCTCTGTATGTAAATGGATCAGTCAGCTCCCCCTTAAGGTCAACTCCAATCCCGTGATTGGGCTGTATCGGGGTATCCATCGGCTTCGAATCATCCATCTGGAATCGGCACAAGACTTCAGAAACGTATTTCGTCTGGTGAATAAAGATCCCCGTTGGTCTTTGCTCCACCTGTAAACCGAGGAAAAACTGCATTTCTCCCATAGCGCTCATTTCGAACTTTTCCTGCATAACTTGTTCAAATTCTCTACACAGAAGTTCGTTAGTAGACCCAAAAATAATATCATCAACATAAATTTGTACTAGAAGCAAATCATCTCCTGTTCGTTTCGTGAACAGTGTGCAGTCTACCAGTCCACGTTTGAATCCTTTCGAGAGAAGATACGTGCTCAGCTCCTCATACCATTGTCTCGGAGCCTGGTGCAACCCGTAGAGAGCTTTGTTTAACACATAAACCTAATCCCGGTGAATAGGGTCCTCAAAGCCCGGTGGTTGACCTACGTAAACTTCCTCTTTGACCACACCGTAAAGAAATGCGCTCTTTACATCCATCTGATACACCTTAAACTTCTTCCATGATGCAAACGCGAGGAACATTCTGATAGCTTCCAAGCGTGCAACCGGTGCATAGATTTCATTGTAGTCGATTCCTTCAACCTGATGAAAACCTTGAACGACCAAACGAGCTTTGTTTCGTACTATGACTCCTCTGTCATCCTTCTTGCACTTGAATACCCATTTGGTACCAATTTTCTTTCTACCAGGGGGCAAATCTGTTAGGGTCCATACACCAAGTTTCTGGAATTGTAATAACTCCTCCTGCATTGCTTCCACCCAGGCGTCATCCAAAAGAGCATCCTTGTATGTCCGCGGCTCTACCTGCGAAACATAACAAGCAAATGACCAGTCATTCTGAAAACCAGATTTCTGAATTTTGGCATATAAAGCAAGATTGCCAATGTTTTCGGGTGCTTGAGCATTCTTCAGCTGCCCTCTCGTCATCACACTGCTACCAGGATCACCAATAACTTGTTCAAGCGGGTGTATCCGATGTATCCGAGATTCCGGATAATCAGGTACTTGGACTCCCGTCTGAGTTGTCAAATTCTCTGTAGAAGCCAGATCATTACCCACATTCGATGTTGAAGCATCAGTAGTAGATGGGTTCACTGGTGGTGTCACTGTAGCGTTGTCCATAATAGCTTCAGTTGTTGCATCATCGTCTTCATATTCTGATTCAGATGAATTAAGCGATGTAGAAGCCTCTTGGAACACTTCTTCTTCCAATACAGGAGCAGTGGCATCATTAGAAGCTGCTTGGGGGTTTACCGTGATCGGACGCACTAACGGTGAAGTTACGGCGTTTTCGACCTCGTAGTATAATCGAAGTACAGCTTCTTCAACCATGCTATCTAGATTGAATGATTCAAAGAAATCTTTGTAATCAAACATCCAATCTGGTCCTCCACCCTGTACATTTTGTGTATATCTTTGAACTTCGACATTAGCCCACTCCTCGACTTTTCTAGTTCTTTTGTTGAATACCCGTTTTAATGGGGTTGCATATCCAACAAAATAACCTTCTTCAGCCTTTGGTGCAAACTTTTCCGAAGGATTCAGCATTGTACATGGGGCACCAAATGGTTCTAGATACTCAAGATTCGGCTTGCGTCGGTTCAACAGCTCATAAGAAGTTTTGCCAAACTTCTTCACTGTCAAAACACGGTTAAGAGTATAACATGCTGCGTAAATAGCTTCGTTCCAAAACATGACTGGAAGATTTGAATCCGCAAGCATAGTTCTCGCCGTCTCTATAAGAGTCCTGTTCTTTCTCTCTGCGACACCGTTCTGCTGGGGTGTATACGGAGCGCTATATTCATGATGAATTCCTTTGTTTGCACAAAGATCCTCCATCTGAGCATTTTTAAACTCCGTCCCATTGTCACTCCGGATTCTTTTGATCTTCAGACCATATAAATTCTCCAGACGTGTAAACAAAACCTTCAAGTTGTCAAAAGTGTCGCTTTTCTGATGCAAACACATTACCCATGAAAATCTTGAATAGTCATCAGTCACCACAAGACAGTATAATTCTCCGGCATGACTTTTACGTCTGACTGGACCGAATAAATCCATATGCAAACGTTCAAGTGGCAACTCAACAGAATTAACTTTCTTTGGTCTATGGGATTGTTTGTGCTGCTTGCCCTTCTTGCAACTGATACACTTGTCATTCAGATGGAAGTGTTTGACATTAACTCCCGTGACAAGTTCATTCTTCACAAGCTGATTCATCTTTCTCAAATGGATATGTCCCATTCTCCTATGCCACATAATGGATTCTTTTTCTGTAGCCATGGAGAGGAAACACGTGACTTGGCCATGGGTGGTCATTGCTTTAGACATGTCGAGAATATACAAGTTGTTAACTCTCGGTGCCTTCAGCATCACCCACTCTTTTGGTAGCTTAAACCCAGGTTTCAAGATATAACAGGATTTGTCATCAAAATACACTGAAAATTGTTTATCACAAATCTGACTAACACTGAGCAAATTATAGTCTATTTGTTTCACATAAGAAATCCGCTCAAATGTTACGACCCCATTACTTACACTACCCTCCATAGTAATGTAGCCTCCCTTATTTCCAGCAAATGCCACATATCCTCCGTTAATATTTTTGATGTCAAAGAGTAGCGCGAGGTCCCCTGTCATGTGACCAGAAGCTCCACTGTCAACAATCCATAGGCTGCTAACAGGGCCAGCTGGAGCTCCATGCACATTTAAAGTAGATCAATTAGTTCTTTCGGGGGACCCAAGCCTGTTTGGTCTTGGGTCTTTGAACAGGTTGTTTCAAAGAGTCTTTTGATTCACAAACAACTTGGGTTACTTCAACCCCTTTCTTCTCACTAACAACTTTCTCTTTCTCATTCTTCTTACTCTGTGAAGTAGAGGCTCCTTCAGATTCCTTAGATGACCAAGATTGCTCAGATCGTTTCAAGATCCGAATCTGAGATTTTGAGGTCTCAGTCGGTTTCTTTACTTCGTCTTTAAAAACAACCTTCTTGGTTACCTTCTCTGATTTAACAGAGACAGGTCCAACTGCTTGTTTACCATTAGGTTTAGGAGTGACCTTTTTGGTATCAGCAGTTGAGTTCATCTGAGATTTCTTACCAGATTTATCAGTGTTCATCCGGTTGCGCTTATCATACGTCATCGGACGATTTTCCCCCTTGTTGTAAAAATTGTTTTGATTATGATAAAATTCTTTTTGGGGAAAATGCCGTCTCTGTTGATAGCCATAGTTGTCAATCGGATACTCATGATATTGCCTCATCTCCACCTCGTGCCTTTTGTGTCGTACGTACGGGCAGGTAGCAAGTAAATGTCCCCGTTCCCCGCACTTATAACACGCACGGTATTCCTCGTAGTTTTCTTTGATCGGCGACTTGGAAAAACTAGCAATAGGATATCGATCGACCATGCATTGTTTCCTTAAATTCTCAGGAGCTGGGTCCTTCGAGTAAGTCGGTTCAATAAAACTATTTTCTTTATGAACAGGCAAAACAAACTGTGTGACATTGACCTTTGCTTCTTTTTCCGAATAAATTTTGTCTAAAACCTCTTGAGGAATGTCGTTGGTCCTTTCAAATTTCGGGAACCAAATCGTACTTTCCTGCCATATCTTTTCAATTTTTGTAGAATTGACAAATTTAATCAGAAACTCATCATCAGATAAAATCTTATCGGAGCCTTGCATCCGATAGAAGATTTTGACAGGTTTATCACACACTTCATTGCTCACATCATTTGATTTTTCAAATTTAGACTCATTTTTCTTCTCAACCGGTTTTACCACATTTTTCTCAGTTTTAATTTCAACTTTCTTTTCAACCGGTTTTATCATGTTTTTCTCAACCTTCTTAACCACTTTCTTTTCAAAACTTTTACCAACAAACTTATCATTTTTCTTTCCCTCATTTTTGCGATGAGCATTTGCCATTGGATGAATGATCTGAGACGGTGAGACTGGCTCAGTAGTGATTATATGATTTTCATCAGGGATATCACTATCACTTTCAACCGTCTCAGATGACTCATCTTCTTCATCTGAATCATCAGTAGCGACCACACCCTCACTATTTCCCAGTACTGGTCTCACATCAGAATATGGATCCCCGACACTGGAAGTGTTAGGCTCATTTTCTGGTGTGGGCTCAGGATGAATTAAAGTCTCCGGTGGTATTGCATGTAAAGTGTGATTCTCAAACAATACCTGAGATGGAACTGACTTATAGTTTGCACTATTCGTCTGGGAGGGTTCTTCAATGATATGATCAACTACGTATGCTATGTGTTTGTAACTTTCTAATTTCTTGTTAACTTTTTCCGCAAAACACTTGATGGTTGCCATTTCTAATTTAGTATTTTCCATTTCATTGATGTAATTATTAATGGCAAGTTGTTTAATAGATAATGTCTTTTTCAATTCTAACACATCCTTTTTATAACCATCAAGAACTTTGTTGAAATCTTTTAAGTCCTTTTGATAAATCTGACAGTTGAGTTTTGCACTCTCAAGTTGAACCTTGAGAAGCTTGTTTTCATCAGTCAGTTTTTCAAAAATCAGCACATTTGTCACATTTAACACAAGATTGAGTTTCAGAACTTACCGGCTTAGGAGGTTCTGTCATGGCCATTAGAGCAAAGTGAGCTTCCTTTCCTGCAAAGAATTTGGAGTAGTCAATCTTGGTGCATGCATCATCCACCATACATGACTTGCGAGTCATCAGGAAGTCAGCTTCAGCTAGCAATTGGTCAATATAATCATCATCTAGTGAATTCACACTAGTCTCTGAGTCAGATTCGCTCTCCATATCCGAGTAAGCTGAGTCATATTGATCTCCAACATCGGTGACAGAATCAAGAATCATCCCCGATCTCTTGTCTTCACCTTCAGCCATCACATCATCATTCACTTCTTCAATCTTCAACTCCGACACCTTTTCAATCACAACCTCTTCTTCAACTTCCTCATTCTCATCCAACCTCATCTGCTGTGCCACACATGCAACATTCCCAGCAGTGATTTCCTCTACCCCCAATTGCATACCAGTCCAGTCAAAACCTTCATCCTTTTGGATGACAAGTGCTTGGTTTTGAGTATCAGTTTGGTTTTGGTTTTGTGTGTTAGGTGTAGAGATAGGAACAATAGTTCGGTTTGGGTTTTGTTGAGGTTGGTTTTGTGTTGTGGATTGTCTGGTGTTGTTGTTTTGTTGACGGTTCTGATAAGTGTTTTGATTTTGTGGTTGAAAGCTTGATATGTTTGGACTGTTGTAAGACACTTGATTCTGGTTTTGGTTTTGTCGGTTTTGGTATGAAGAATTGAAAGGATTTCGGTTACCTTGTTGTGCTGGTTGTGTGCATTCCCTTTTAAAATGTCCCTTTTCACCACAGTTAAAGCAAGTAACCTTTGCTTTGTTGAATCCGTATGTGGTATTGGGAGATGTTGAGAGATCAGTCCTGCCAGTCTTCTGAATGAAATCAGTAGCTCTCCTCATAATACTTGCAAAAGCCCACTGCCAAGCTTCTACCATGAGGGTCCACCTCCAAAGAGTTTGTTATTAAAGCAAAGGAACCAAACCTGAAGCAACTCACAAAGAGTTTGTTATTAAAGCAAACCCAATGCCAAGCTTCTACCATGAGGGTCCACCTCCAAAGGTTGCGCAAAGAAGGTAATTAATAAATCATTTAGCTTCTAATGGTTTGTTAACACATATATTTTTGTCACTACAAAGTATTGATTATATTCATACAAGATCGATGTGTTCTATTTAACTAAACAATTCTAACGAGCATAAAGTCTCCCAATGTCTTGTCTCCAGTTCATACAATCTCGCTAAGAAAAAAATCCACTATTAGCTTTATAAGGGTGTTTGGATGTGCTTTTTCCAAGTTATCATTTGATTATTTGATTTTGGGCATTTAATATAACAATATCACTTTTGCAAATACATATCCAAACTGTCCTTAAATGTTCAAATTTTTAGGTGGAATTGTGGAAACATTCTAACTGGAGCCTTAGCTGGAGGAGTTGAGGCGGGGGATACGTAGCTAGAGGTTGATCAAATAATTGAAGGATTATCTACCAGCATGTAACTTTCGAGCTGTAAGTAATTACCATTCATTTGAAAGGTATTGGGATATGTAGCTAGAGGTTGACCTTATAACTTCTTTTATTTTAATTGACACATTAATTAATAGTACTTAGTGTACACCCTATGCGTAATGGGTTCACTTGTTGCCGAGATGCAAGGGGCAAAGGCCCCGTTTGACCCATAATAAAGCATAGATATGACTTGGCTATTTGCTCATATATGTATATTTATTTCTATTCAAATTGAGGTTATCTTTTTCTTTTCTTTATAATGTTTGTCTTCCTGTTCAAGATTGTCATGGTCTCAACATTGAAGCAAAAAAATCCTGTTGAGTTGTGTAGAAGGAAATAAACGTGTCTTGGCTTATTAATTTGCAACCACGTGATCTCTATACGACATATTGCATTACATTAACACTTGTTTCCACTTTTGTTTTCGTGTTTAAGTTAACAGATATATAAGTTGAAATACAATTGGTGTTGGGTTTAAAATCTATATAATATGCATATGTACATGCAGGTAGGAAGGGTCTGGAAGGAGCACAACCGGGGCCCGTGCTTGATTGGGTGCAACGGGTAAAGATTTTTGTTGATGCAGCAAAGGGACTGGATTATTTACATGACAATGTCCATCCTTAAATAATTTAGAGATATTAAGTCTAGCAATGAGTTGATATTTGAGGATTTAAGAGCCAAGATTGCTGATTTTCATCCATTTAAAACAATCACCCCGATATGTCTGCACACTTGCATTCTACTAGTGTTTTGGGAATTTTTGGCTATCGTGTGCCATAATAATACTTATAAACTCTTTTAATATACATGCGTCTATCCAGCAGCAAAGTGGATGGGATGGTTCGGCTCACTCGCTACATTGGGCAATCTTTTAGCTACTAGGTCAGGTTGGGCAAGTATATTACAAACTTACAAATCACAACTTTAGTTTTTAAATGGACATTGACCTTTATATGACAGTGTGTACAATATCATATTATTACTACATAGTTTTGTCATGTAAATGAACTTTATCATTTATCACGGTGTTTAAATGGCACAGTTATGCAAATATGTAATGACTGGACAGCTTACACAAGAGTGATGTTTATGTTCATATTGGTCTGTTACTGTAACATACCTTTGGTTTATTTAGATTTGTTCAATAATGAGTACATGGTTTTCGTGGTGAACTGCAAACAGTTGTAAGTGGCAGTGCGCATTTCTTTTCTTTTCTTTGTACGAATACTTGTTAAAACATAGTGTGCACATTTCTATTCTTTATGCGTAACTTGCGGAAAAAAACCTAAGTATCATAATGTTGTATTGCAACCTATTTTTGGATCCCTCTGCAACGCGCGGATAAACCCACTAGTTAGCTTTAGATAGTGCACAGAGATAGTCTTATGTAAACATGTCTCTCTTTTGGGGTTGTTTGTTCATTAAATTTAGTTCGTCAAACAAAAGATGGGAGTTTGCACAATGGATTCACCAACTGTTTATTAAAAACATTGTTTTAAGAACTTATCTATCTATATAATAAAAGAATAGACTTGGGTTGAATGGAAGCTTTTGAGAGTGTCCACCCATGCTCCAATTGAAAATGGAGCTCCGAATCTAATATATATATATATATATATATATATATATATAGGGGAAAGTTCAATGAAGAACTCATAGTTAGGGAGATAACTCGAAAACTCCTACTTAAATTAAGAAAAAAATAAAAAAAAATCATATCTCAAAATTTAAGTAAAAAACCAAAAATTTGGTTCGGAGCTTCTCTTTCCCACGTCATCCCCGTTAAGAAAAAGAAATAAATAAAATAAAAATAAATAAAAAAATAAAAAATAGGCGACTTCTAATGCAGATGTGTAGTAAATGTCCGGTTAGCTTTAGGGTTTAGTTTTTGGGTTTAGTTTAGCTTTTAGGGTTAGTTGTTTTTGTATGCACGTAGGATCGTCTAATCAACAAAGATAATGATCAAACAAGTTCAATTCAGGTGCGGAATCCTTGAATTGATCACAAAATGATAATAAAACTAGCAAAACGCAGAAATCATCATAAACATATTCATTTCATTCATTAGATAATCAATTACACTTCAAAAATGTTGTTTATAATGATTAAACACGGTTACAGACTCAATAATAACCCTAGGGAGAAACACACACTGGGAGGGAAAACAAAATGACCAAAAGTTAACATTCAAAAAATCAGATTGCCTTATATAGACCTGCACATTCGCCCAAATGACTTGGTCGAATGTGCAGGTTCGACCATTGCAACAGGGCGAATCTGGACACATACATAAACATAACTACATTCGACCTCCCCGTGTACCTTCGACCATGCACTTCTACATTCGACCATCCTTTATTTCACCTTCGACCATTCGACCATTAACAAAACATTTTGTAATTCGCAATCCAATAGCATTAGTCGCAATATGTGCATCTACAAACTCCCCCTCGACTATTGCTTGGATTGCTTGAGTCTTCGCTCTTCGTCCATAGTTTTGTTCATCAGTTTGATACGCAATAACGCCTTTTGTTCTTTGGTCATCATTGGTTCATGAGTTTGTTTCGGCCTTTTCTTTTCAGCATTCTGTATCTTTACAAACTTCCCTAGTTTCTTGTCAAAGTCACACCCAGCATTCACATCCCATGCAAAGCATAAGAATACCACACGTTGGTATTTGCTTGCCTGTTCACTATCTTTAGCTTCGCAATAGATTGGATTATAATAAAGCATGATGATGTCTTCGTGCGAGCAGTTGATTAACCACATCGGGTCAAAAATGTGAATCTTCTTGAAGTCCTTCAAACCATCCTTCAGAACGATAATAGCTTCTGCAGTCCTCCAATCATAATACCACCACATGAAATCCTTTGAAAAGTGTTGTGGTATTTGCATCAAAGGAATATGCTTGAACACTTTCGGTGGTTTATACTTCAAAGTCACCTTAGGCAATCCTGTTATCTCATCTAACTCCTTCTTATGAACTATCCTCTTCGGATACTGTGGAGTAAACACATTCTACTTCGTTCTGCTCTCTCTCGCCATACGATCGGCAAAGTAAACAAGATGATCGTTCACTGTGTATGTGCGTTTTAGGATCGAAAACAAACAAAGATTGATCAAACAAGTTAGTTTTAGGTGCGGAAACCCTAAAACTATCACAAAGTAATAATCAAACAGATTCAAACACGCAGATCAACATTTTCAATCAATTTCATTCATAAAACACTTGATTACACTTAGAATAATGATTACAATCAAGGTTTAAATGTAAAACAAGTTTAACAAAATCTAGAGAGAGTTTTCAGAAAGAGGAGGGAATAATAATCATCAAAGTTACATTCAAAAATGAACTTAACCTATTTATAGGCCTGCACATTCGCCCAAATCATCCATGCGAATGTGCAGGTTCGCCCACATTGACTGGTCGAACCAAGTTCTTCCATAATCTAAGTCTTCATTCGTATAACCATCTTCCTTCGCACCTTTATATCCTCCTTCGCACCATTTAACTCACTCCTTCGCACCTTCGATATCAACAAACCAAAATGTGTTTTACAATCCAAAGCTCTAGTCGCACTTTTGCATCTACAAACTCCCCCTCGACTATTGCTTGGATTGTGTTCGTCGTTCTTCGTCCAAACTTTTGTTCCACATTCTGATATGCCTTTGAATCATTTGTTCTCTGGTCAACACCGGTTCCTGAAATTGTTGTTGTTTCTTCGTTTTCAGCTCTGGCACCTTTTGCTTCTCCACATACTTTCCCAATTTCACATCATAATCACATCCGGCATTAATATCAAATGCAAAGCACAGAAATACCACACGTTGGTACTTTCCTGCTTGCTCAGCATCTTTTGCATCTGAGTAGATCGGATTATAAAATAGCATGATGATATCCTCATGTGAACAGTTTATCAACCACATGGGATCAAAAATATGCACTTTCTTATAATTCGACTCACCATCCTTCAACACGATCACGGCCTCTGCAATCTTCCAATCATAATACCACCAGATGAAGTCTTTGGCAAAGTGTTGCGGAATAGGCATCAAAGGAATCTTTTTCAACACTTTTGGTGGTTTGTATTTCAAAGTCACTTTGGGCGTACCAGTTATCTGATCAATATCCTTTTTGTGAACGATTCGTTTTGGATATTGTGGCTCAAACAAGTCCCACCTGGTTCGGCTTTCACGAGTCATCTTTTCAGCAAAATAAGTACTCTGACTATTTGACGCTCCCGTTAAACGGTGACGACAAATGTCTCTGATTGCCCTATACGGAAGGGTCTTCAAGTGATGAAACTTCTCAAAATACAAGATCCCCTTCTCCCATTTCACTGCGAAACACTTTAACTCTTTAACAAACTTCCAGGCCAATGCACGACCTTTGAAAATCTTATTGTGAAGTTTGTAAAAGCTGCCTTGAATGTCTGGTTTCGGACGATTATTCTCCTTTCTTTCAGCTTCTTTAACAACTCTTTTAAGCTGTCTGATTGCTCGAACCGTGGCTTGTTGTGTCCTTTAAAAATTTCATCTTCAAAAACTTTGCTTTTATCTCTTGCAAGCTTTTCGGCATGGTTTAGCAGTTCGTCTGAGAAAGAAAATCCACAATCTTGATTTGTTCTGAAATATTGTGGATATTCGTCGCTCGTAATATCTTCCATCTCGACTTCCTCGAATGCAGGAACATCACGGTCATCCGAGTGATTTCCAGCTTCTTTCTCAGGAATCTTAGGAATAAAATTATCAGCAAGTAATTCTTCTAACGTCTTACCCACTTGCTTTGCTAAACCTTCCAGAATTTCTTTCGAAATAGCTGCAGACACTTCCCCATCCTCAAGATCAGGGTCATCATATTCCAACTCGAAAAGTTTATTGTTAGATTCAAATATTTCTGGAAACCTGCTAGTCATGTCTATCGTCCAGACTCGATCGGTTAACATCTGACGATACTTATTTTTATCTTCTTCAGACAATGACTTCAATCTTTCGTTCCAGAAGATATCTTCATCATCAACATTCTCACCAGGAGCTTTTGAGCTTGATTCACCGCCCTTATCCGAATCACGTTTCTCGTAAGAAAACTTATCAACATCATCATCATCATCACTACTATCAAATGCAGAGCCGTCTCCATCACTAGATCCATCATCCGATCCATCATCATCTTTATCATTCTTTTTCTTTGTTTTTGTATCATCACCAGCATCTTCATCTAATTCATCATCTTCCTCTTCACCAGATAATTCGAAGTCAACTTGTTCTTCTTCTCTTTCTTTGTCAACTTCACCAGCTTGAAGTTGAGGAGCCTGAGAATACAAGTTCTTGATCAGATCGTCCATATGCTTGTTATTCGTTTTCAGCTGTTGATTCTCCTTCTTCAAGACTATTATTCTTCTGGTGTTACGTTGCTCATGTTTCAGCAACTTCTTGTTTTCTCTCTTTAGCTTTTTGATGGTTTTCTTCAAGGTCTCATTGTCATCTGCCGATGTGACTACGACTTCTAACATCTTCTTGTCATTTGACTTTAGCTGTTCAATCTCCGTCTGTTGTTTTGTAATCAAATTCATCAACTCAGAAAATCTTTGATTCACAGCAGTCATGATATCACTATCCACCGATACTTTAGTCTTCTTTGGTGGTTCAACAACTTCAGGCAATTTTCCTTTTCTCATTTTCTTCAGCACATTATCCAATGCTTCATTCACATCATCCATTGGAATTTCTTCTGTTTGTTGTGTGCTAGATGTTGCTGCTGTCTTCTGTTTCTTTTGAGCAGGTGCTATAACCGGTGATTTTGAACTTGAAGCTGGCGGCAGTTTCTTACCAGCAATCAATGATTCTATTTCTTTCTTTCTTTTTATACTTGGCTTCTCCTGCTTCTTCTTCTCTTTTCTAGCTGCTTGCACAGGAGAACCAACAAATGTTTCTTCAACATTAAAACTCAAATTTTCAACATCAACGGGAATAGGACTTTTGTTCCCTTGATCTTCTTCTCGTTGGCTATCAGACGCACCAGCCTCAGTGGCCTTGGGCATGGTCGTCACAGTCTCAGCATCAGAATTCCATTGTTCTTCCTCAATTGTCTCTTCTGAATCAATGGAAGCTTCATCAACAAGATTCAATCCCTTTTTCGCCATTCTTTTATTTCTACCTTGAGTTCTCTTCTTCTTTTCTGGTTCAGTAACCTCAATCCTTATCTCTGGTTTCTTGACCTTACCACTCTTAGCGCCTACATTCACCACTTGTCTCTTGCGCTTAGCGTCAGGATCAACATAATGTAAAGGATTGTCAGCATCAGAATCACTGTTCGCATTCCTTACAAGCCCCTCTCCCGGATCATTATAATCTGCCCTAGCTAGATGACCAAACAAACGTCTAACAGGAGGACGTTCTTCAACAGATAAACCCTTATAGGCTTTCATTCTAGCTAGTGTGTTCAGCGACATGTGTTCCTGAACAACAATATGTTTAGCATCTCTCTTCAACTCTTTGTACTTGTGATCAAATATCATCTGAAGAAAACGAGGATATAATAGAAACTTCAGGTTCCTCGTTCCATTCACAGGTTCCAATAAATGAGACATCAGCATGCCGGAAATATTGAACGGTTTGTTCAATACCAAAGAAACCATCATCGAACTGATGCTCTTCCTCATCAAGTCATAACCTCCCGCAGCAGATCCAAATACATGGATTAAAACATGTGCCAGATATTTGAACTGTGGGCACAGTTTTCCTTTGTGCAACGAACCGTCAGTGATAGGTCCGTTATACTTCATCCTGAGAAAACACTTCCTTTGATCCATGAATGTAAACTCCTTTGGATCGTTCGGATCATCATCCAGATTCAGTGCTTCTCTTAGATCTTCTTCGCACACAATGACTCGTTGTCCCTGGATTCTGCTAGTCAAACAAGATTCGTTCTTCCAGAAGTCTAATTTAGCATTAGACCAGAATTCCTGAATCATATCAAGATAGATCACTGTCGGAGTGGCAATGGCATCAATTACTCTACTCCGCTTCAAGAACTCAATAATTCCGACAAATTCCGTGTGCTTCTTCACGTCGCCTAGATATGCACAACAGTTGTGCGCATTCTCAAAATCAAGCTGCTTTGCGGGCTGAAATGAGGATCCTGCCTGTTCTGTAGTCTTCTGTTGTTCAGACATTGTTAGATCTGCAAAACAAATCAAGAAACATGTTAAAAACGGACAAAATAAACAAAATTGAAAATTTTTGGTCAAAACTTTTTCCTTCGCCCAAACGGGGGTACGAAGGTGAAATTTTATAGGTACGAATGAGAAACTTTTGGTACGAATGTAATGATTTTAATAAAAAGTTTCATTCGCCCATTTAACTTCTCTTTCGTCCAAATTTAGTTCTTCCTTCGCCCATTCGAACTGGTCGAAGGAGACAGTTCATATTTTTGAAAAATCAATTTTGAATTTTAAGGATCCTGAACATGTCCATTTGATTGAAATGGGACCTAATAGTGCCGATAATCAATCCTAGACTAACTGTTTTATCAATTGTTGATTGTGTTTGTGTTTTCACCCAAAAACTAGGGTTTATACACTGATTACACAATCTGGACTGTTTTAAACCCTTGTTTTGATCACATCTCCCCCTAAAACTCACACTCAATCAACCCTGACCAACAATTGTTATTATTATGTTGATTAAAAACAAGTTTAGGCAGTGAGGGCTCGTAATGGAGAAACAGAGATTAAACTGCTGAAACCATGTTTAATACCTGTAAAATTGATATAAAAATGATCAGTGATAACTCGCGAACACAATGGAACGATTTATAATGAAAAAGCAACAAGGTGAGGTTACAAGTTAAAATCTGGAAAAAATTATAAGTTGGTTCGAATGAGAGAGTGGATATATATAGGCATGTACGTTCGCCCGTTTTGTCCATACGAAGGAGAAACTTTTCTCTCCTTCGACCCTATTGAAAGGGTTCGAATGAGGTAAAAGGGTTCGAATGAGGTAAAAGGGTTCGAATGAAATAATCATCAGGAACACTCTCCTTCGCCCAAACAAAGCATACGAATGAACAAGTGAAATCCCACATTCGACCAAACGAATGGACGAATGAGAATTGGGATTTTTGAAAATTTTCCAAATCTCAAAAACGAGTCCCGGTTCAATTATTTTCCAACTTTTAAGCATCCAACAGTCATGTTTTCACATTTTAAAAGTTACAAAGCTCAAATGGTGTATCAGGTTTTAGAAAATCGACATCAACCACCATCAGTTATCAAAAATAAGATGAAAAAGAAAATTTTTTTTGGATTTTCTAAAGTTTATGCTAAAAACACACCTAAAATCTTTTTGAGTTTTGTAATTTTTGACGAGAAAATAAAATGCAAAAATGTAAATGAAAAACTGTAAATGTTTTTGGGATTTCCGGTAAAGGGATCATATCAGTTCTTGAGAAATCTGATCACACCGTTGATCTTTTTTGAAATTATTATCATTAAAGACAATGTGTGATCTGGCAACTGCTGATATTGTGATCCACATAAACTCACATGCAGACTTTTGTGCAGTGCTTTATACTGATACTAATATTTATAGTATAAACGTAATTGTCTGTGGTTCCCACGCACACGACATACTCCCGTATCAAGAAGTAAATGCACAAAGACTCATTGTAAAGCGTGATTATGCTTTCGTTGTCTGTAATTGTACAAGATATAATGCATAGAGGTATACAGGTCAGCAAATTAATGCAGCAGAGTAACATATGCACTATACCAGGTTGAGGACTGATATTAATCATGATTCGCATCAATGATCAATACGATGTAATAGATAATCTTTGATTATCATATAACATGGAAAGTTCCTCAATTCGGTAACTTTAGGATTTGGCCTATATGGCTCTTTTATAAAGACACCCTGTCTGATCTAGGTCCGTAATGACTTACAGCAGAAGATCAGAGAGGCTATCCCCAGACAACTAATAACATAACGACCCTAAACCTCCGAGGTTTGTACAGATACCCTATCAAACGAAATTACGGTACTAAGACCATATGCCCATGAGGAGTTCATCCACACAACAAATCGTTTGATATGTATGTATCAGGCACGCAGTAATAGGTCTACGAAGCCTATCAGCACATCGCACAGACTCAGACACATGCCCTATATAGCATTACATTATTTAGAATGTGTCAGATCCCCACTGATGTACTATCATTTCCCTTTATACTCCAGGAAATCATTTTAGAATTTTCTGATTTTTATAGATTTTCGAATTTACTGTTCCCAAGGATAAGCTGGAGCATTTCAAATATGTGACTGCCCAGATATCGTTTGTTCACAGAAATCTGACGGCATTAATCTAAGGGAAGAAGATATAGCAGTCAGCAAAGAAATTTTCTAATTTTTATGGATTTTGAAATTTTTTTTTTTAATGTTTTTGGATTTTCAAAATTTTTCTGAAAAACAGTAAAAAGTTAAACTAAAAAGTGATAGACTGAGGTGGTGATCAGTCCTGTTTTTCTTTAATACCATTTGCTTTCAAAAGATAATCAAATCTGGATTTATCAAAAGCTTTGGTAAAAAGATCTGCGCGTTGATAATCAGTGTGGATTTTGACCATATCGATCAACTCTTTAGCATAACAATCACGGATAAAATGATATTTAATCCGGATATGTTTAGCCTTTGAGTGATTTACTAAATCTTTTGTTAATGCGATTGCGGCCTCATTATCACAGTAAATAGGGGTTTTAAGAAATTGCAAACCGTAATCCACCATCTGCTGTTGGATCCAAAGAACCTGTGAGCAGCAGCTCGATGCTGAAACGTATTCTGCTTCACATGTGGATAGTGCAACTGCGGTTTGTTTCTTGCATTGCCAGGTCACGAGCCTGCTCCCCATAAACTGACATCCAGCCGTTGTGGATTTGCTGTCTTTGTCACAGCCGCCCCAATCTGCATCACTAAAAGCGATTAGGTCAAAATTATCATCATGAGGGTACCACAGTCCTTTCGATGGACAACCCTTCAGATATCTAAGGATACGCTTGACAGCTGCAAGATGACTCTGTTTCGGCTTCGATTGATATCGCGCACAAAGGCATGTCGCAAACATTATATCAGGTCTTGACGCTGTGAGATACATCAGAGATCCGACGATTGCTCTGTATGTAAATGGATCAGTCAGCTCCCCCTTAAGGTCAACTCCAATCCCGTGATTGGGCTGTATCGGGGTATCCATCGGCTTCGAATCATCCATCTGGAATCGGCTCAAGACTTCAGAAACGTATTTCGTCTGGTGAATAAAGATCCCCGTTGGTCTTTGCTCCACCTGTAAACCGAGGAAAAACTGCATTTCTCCCATAGCGCTCATTTCGAACTTTTCCTGCATAACTTGTTCAAATTCTCTGCACAGAAGTTCGTTAGTAGACCCAAAAATAATATCATCAACATAAATTTGTACTAGAAGCAAATCATCTCCTGTTCGTTTCGTGAACAGTGTGCAGTCTACCAGTCCGCGTTTGAATCCTTTCGAGAGAAGATACGTGCTCAGCTCCTCATACCATTGTCTCGGAGCCTGGTGCAACCCGTAGAGAGCTTTGTTTAACACATAAACCTTATCCCGGTGAATAGGGTCCTCAAAGCCCGGTGGTTGACCTACGTAAACTTCCTCTTTGACCACACCGTAAAGAAATGCGCTCTTTACATCCATCTGATACACCTTAAACTTCTTCCATGATGCAAACGCGAGGAACATTCTGATAGCTTCCAAGCGTGCAACCGGTGCATAGATTTCATTGTAGTCGATTCCTTCAACCTGATGAAAACCTTGAACGACCAAACGAGCTTTGTTTCGTACTATGACTCCTCTGTCATCCTTCTTGCACTTGAATACCCATTTGGTACCAATTTTCTTTCTACCAGGGGGCAAATCTGTTAGGGTCCATACACCAAGTTTCTGGAATTGTAATAACTCCTCCTGCATTGCTTCCACCCAGGCGTCATCCAAAAGAGCATCCTTGTATGTCCGCGGCTCTACCTGCGAAACATAACAAGCAAATGACCAGTCATTCTGAAAACCAGATTTCTGAATTTTGGCATATAAAGCAAGATTGCCAATGTTTTCTGGTGCTTGAGCATTCTTCAGCTGCCCTCTCGTCATCACACTGCTACCAGGATCACCAATAACTTGTTCAAGCGGGTGTATCCGATGTATCCGAGATTCCGGATAATCAGGTACTTGGACTCCCGTCTGAGTTGTCAAATTCTCTGTAGAAGCCAGATCATTACCCACATTCGATGTTGAAGCATCAGTAGTAGATGGGTTCACTGGTGGTGTCACTGTAGCGTTGTCCATAATAGCTTCAGTTGTTGCATCATCGTCTTCATATTCTGATTCAGATGAATTAAGCGATGTAGAAGCCTCTTGGAACACTTCTTCTTCCAATACAGGAGCAGTGGCATCATTAGAAGCTGCTTGGGGGTTTACCGTGATCGGACGCACTAACGGTGAAGTTACGGCGTTTTCGACCTCGTAGTATAATCGAAGTACAGCTTCTTCAACCATGCTATCTAGATTGAATGATTCAAAGAAATCTTTGTAATCAAACATCCAATCTGGTCCTCCACCCTGTACATTTTGTGTATATCTTTGAACTTCGACATTAGCCCACTCCTCGACTTTTCTAGTTCTTTTGTTGAATACCCGTTTTGATGGGGTTGCATATCCAACAAAATAACCTTCTTCAGCCTTTGGTGCAAACTTTTCCGAAGGATTCAGCATTGTACATGGGGCACCAAATGGTTCTAGATACTCAAGATTCGGCTTGCGTCGGTTCAACAGCTCATAAGAAGTTTTGCCAAACTTCTTCACTGTCAAAACACGGTTAAGAGTATAACATGCTGCGTAAATAGCTTCGTTCCAAAATATGACTGGAAGATTTGAATCCGCAAGCATAGTTCTCGCCGTCTCTATAAGAGTCCTGTTCTTTCTCTCTGCGACACCGTTCTGCTGGGGTGTATACGGAGCGCTATATGTAACATTTCGCATTAAATAGTTGTACGTTACGTATAAGTTGGAATAAAACGACAAGTCTTATTATTATTATTTTTGGAAATATTTTGAACCCCTATACAATTATTCATACATATATTTATACATATAGTGTTTTTAATAATAATAATAATAATAATAATAATAATAATAATAATAATAATAATAATAATAATAATAATAATTAGTTTCAAAGCTTTGTCAAGTTTCTTATAATTAAACCCAACCCAACAACCACACACCTAGCCCAATACCCCAGCCCAGATGCTATCCGGCCCACCTGGAAACCTTGGCCCAAACCCCCCCCCCCTTCGTTATATATAAAAAAAAAGGGATGGAATGTTGCAGCTGGGTATCGAACCCGGATCACAGCTCACACACACCAACGTTTACACCACTTGCTCCACACACACTTCTTGTTTCTAAACCAACTTAATTTATATTTAACCACACACTTCGTTCCTTTTCCTTCTTCCCCTTCGTCGAGCAACAGCAACAGCAGCAAGCTGTTATATATTTTCTTATTCTTTGATTTAGCAATCAAACTTTTCAATTATGGTAAGAACTCTTGGTTTCCGGTCCATCACGACTAGAATACGCGTTGATTAACAACTAATTGATACCAAAATTAATCCACAAACGCGTCATCATTCAAGGCTAAGTCAACGATTGCCAATTAAACGATCCAACGAACCACACTATAAATTGACCTTCTACGAATCATTATCACTCGCTCATACTCTCTTCTCCATCCTCAATTTTCTTCCAATCACACTAATAATTATCAATCCGTTCGCTGTTTGACTTTTGTCTTTGACCGGACAATCATACACGATTCCACATTGTAAGTTTGAATTTTTCAGTGGGTTTTGATTATCGGCATTCACACATCATAAACCCTAAGATTAATTATGTTATTGATGTGTGAATCGCTTGATTGGATAATCTAGGGCTTGTAAATTCTGATTTGGGGATAATGGGATCTGCTACTATGTGTATTTAATTATTTCAAAACAACATTCAACACCAACTGATCAACAGATCAGTTGGTTGGCCTCCTTTCACAAAGATATGAACCGGCCAGATGGCCAGGTTCGAGTCCCACAAGCACCATTATTTTTTTTTTTTAAAAAAAAGCTTAACTTATATATATATATATATATATTCATTTATATATTTAAAATTCATTTTAAAATACCAAAACCCTTTTATAAATTCTACAAAAATTATATTATGTTGATCTGATGAAAAAGTTCAACACCCAATTTTTAGTTTTCTGAAATTTATTTATTTAATATTTATAATAATTAAATCAAGTTTATTCTATTTTATTTATAAAAATCTATAAAAATATCAAAACGATCTTATTAATTTCCACAAAAATTATCCTAAGTTTTTATAACATTAAGCTTTTCAGAAATGATTTTTATTTCAGAAAAATCATTGATTTAATATTTTTAATCAATTTTTGTTAGATTTAATCATAATTAAATCATAATAAATTCAATTTTCATTATTTTTGCACCAAAAATTTATACAATTTATTTTTAAATATTTAGAACAGAAATATGATTTTTAAAAATAGAAATTCTTTAATTTTAGTATTTTTGAATATTAAAGTTAAATATTGACAATTTGTAATAAATAGATTTAAAAATCTATTTTAAATGAAATAGTTTTATAAAAATTATTTTTGTACTTCAAACACATTATTGTGATTATCATAAATTTAAATTTCATAAAAAGATTTTTGGTTATTTATTTACTAATATTCTCTCATTTATTAAACAATTTTCACATTAATCAAACAAGCATTTAGCCCCAATTCGAAGCCCTAGAACATATACATTTGTATACTAGTTAGACTTAGACATATTTATTACCTTATTATAGGGTGATACTTGACACATTTGGGCAACACACTATTTTTCAACAGATATAACATTTTACCAAGGTGAGTTTTACATAGCCCCTTTTCTATTTATCACCATTTTTGGGGTGAAACATGTTACAACAATATTTATGCAATTCAATCATCAATGTGTCTATGTGTTTTTCTATGTTGCATTATGTCTTGAACATGACTAGGGTAAGCACAATTCTAGCATAATCATTAACATTGATCAGCCGACGATATACATTGATAGATCTATTGGACTGACAATCCCACCCGGATACGTGCCTCCTACAAAGGTTACGCGGGTGTTTGTTACTGCAATTTAAACGAGTGAACCATGAGCGTATGGGATGTACCACAATTACAACAGTCAACAAGGTTGATTATGCACTCGATTTACTTCTAGTATGTTTTCGCATATGGACTAGATTGCCATGACACATGAATTGCACAACAATTTTATTCTATTATCAAAACCTATGTAATTCTCACCAACTTTTGTTGACCCAAAACATTTTCAACTTAACATGTTTCAGGTTCTATTTGCTTGAAGATTTGATTTGATGCTTGAAGATATGTGTATAGTTTTGTATGTAATTCATTTAAATTATTTAATGAAATTTATTATTCACCATGAGCTACTGAACAATCATCAATACGTGACATCCCGATGTTTCCGCCATCGGTTGGGGTGTTACAGATTGGTATCAGAGCCATGGTTATAGGGAATTGCTTCTTTTGCTTGCTATTCTCTATCTCCCTCCTACTTCATATCCCTACTTTCATCCCTACAAGAAGGTTGCTCTCCATCACTGGATTCACTCTTAGACTAATAAGGCAAAATTCTCAGGTTTAACCTGAACCACCTTGAGATCCCGTCGAAGTTCTAGATTTTAATAACGAACACGTGCAATCTGGAAGGGTGAACACCTGTATTCTGAGTCTTCTGTCTAGGCTGGCATTGCGCATATATCCCAATCAGACGAGGGACCCGGATGCCTACCTGGGAATTCTCGGGATGAGTGTTCACTTATAGGCTAAAGCACGTCTTCATATGTTATTAGAATTTAGAATCTTTGATAAGTCAACGTTTTCGTTTATTCGTTTTAATTAATGAATAAATGATTACATTCCTTATATAATCTCATTCATTTCACTGTGTCTCTTACAGATCATGCCTCCACGTCGCAGTGCTCGTCTTAACAGTGGTGAAAATCATGATGAAGGAAGTAGCAATCACAACCATAACCATGACACTAACCACAACAACAACAACAATAATAATGGTGTTGATGCCCAACTGGCTGCAATCATTTCTCAACAAATGGCACAGCAAATTGCAACTCTGGTTCCCAACTTACTAGCTCAAGTCATCCAGTTGAACGGCAACGGCAACGGCAACGGCAACGGGAATGGACACCACAACGAGAATGGACTTCCAGCCTGTACCCTTAAGCACTTTAATTCTTGCAATCCCCCAAAGTTCAGTGGAGAAGAAGGAGCTACAGGACTCCTACAATGGTTTGAGGGTATTGAGAATACCTTCATCAACAGTGAGTGCCCCAACAATTTTAAAGTCTGTTATGCCATGAGTGTTCTTCATAAACGAGCACTCACTTGGTGGAATGAAGAAAAACGCACTCGCGGAGCTGAAGCTGCACTAGCCTTAACTTGGGATCAAGCTAAAGACATTATGAAGGCAGAGTTCTGTCCTCATTCATTTCACTGTGTCTCTTACAGATCATGCCTCCACGTCGCAGTGCTCGTCTTAACAGTGGTGAAAATCATGATGAAGGAAGTAGCAATCACAACCATAACCATGACACTAACAACAACAACAACAACAACAACAACAACAATAATAATAATGGTGTTGATGCCCAACTGGCTGCAATCATTTCTCAACAAATGGCACAGCAAATTGCAACTCTGGTTCCCAACTTACTAGCTCAAGTCATCCAGTTGAACGGCAACGGGAACGGCAACGGCAACGGGAATGGACACCACAACGAGAATGGACTTCCAGCCTGTACCCTTAAGCACTTTAATTCTTGCAATCCCCCAAAGTTCAGTGGAGAAGAAGGAGCTACAGGACTCCTACAATGGTTTGAGGGTATTGAGAATACCTTCATCAACAGTGAGTGCCCCAACAATTTTAAAGTCCGTTATGCCATGAGTGTTCTTCATAAACGAGCACTCACTTGGTGGAATGAAGAAAAACGCACTCGCGGAGCTGAAGCTGCACTAGCCTTAACTTGGGATCAAGCTAAAGACATTATGAAGGCAGAGTTCTGTCCTCGTAATGAAATTAAGAAGCTGGAAGATGAATTTCATGATCTTGCTCAAGACAGTGGGGGAAAACCTTGCTTACAACACACGTTTTCACGAACTTAGCTTACTGCTACCCCACAAAGTCACCCCTTTGCCCATTGCGATCGAAAAATACATTGGTGGCTTACCGATGCAGATTCAAGACACGGTGTGGGGAAGGAACCCTGCTACGTTAGAGGAAGCAAAACGTTTGGCTGCCACCCTAACAGATAACCATGTAAAGGCAGGAACCCTGACCCGGAAAGGGGAAAAGAAAACTGTTGCAAAGGATACTCCCCAACCTGCCGTTGAAATCAAAACTGAGGCCTCAACCAATGGAAAGTGCAAGGCCAGGAATTTTGCGATAGACACCACTGCGCCACCCAACAAGAAACAATACCACGGGAAGCTACCTAAGTGTGACACCTGCCAGTATCACCATCCAACTCAAGTGCCCTGCCGTCAGTGTACCAATTGTCAAAGGTATGGGCATCTTGCGGAAGCTTGTCGAATTCCTGCTACAAACGCCCTTGCAGCTCCAAATGATCCCGCTACTTAACAACAAACTCTACCATTTGAATAATGTCTACTTACTCTTTAATTCCTTGTATTGCACTTTTGATTCAAATAATAAATTCCAGTATTATCATAACATCTGTGTGCATGCTTGTTTGAATGTGAACTACTTGTTATATCTATAATCATACTTACTTACTTGTACAACAATTAGTTGACTACCAAACAACCTACTCAACGATTGGTAGAGGTCATCATGTCTTTCCAACAGTCGGGAGAGGCCCTACCACCTGCTCAACGACTGGTGGGGACTATCAGACCTGCTCAACAATCAGTAGAGTCATAAAAGGATGCAAGACCCTAATGTAAGGTAAATTGGTAATTACGGTCCGGAACGTAATCATGAATTTACAGGTACGTTAAGGTAGTGTAAAATTTTATCAAGGTTTTCAGTAGTCGACCAATTATAAACTTGGTGTTCTCTTTTAACTTCGGGACGAAGTTCCTAAAAGTAGGGGAGACTGTAACATTTCGCATTAAATAGTTGTACGTTACGTATAAGTTGGAATAAAACGACAAGTCTTATTATTATTATTTTTGGAGATATTTTGAACCCCTATACAA
This sequence comes from Ambrosia x helenae, assembly GCA_030844895.1. Classification (NCBI taxonomy): domain Eukaryota; kingdom Viridiplantae; phylum Streptophyta; class Magnoliopsida; order Asterales; family Asteraceae; genus Ambrosia; species Ambrosia x helenae. Next base: position 101,215,640 of record CM061223.1, read on the forward strand.
TTATTCATACATATATTTATACATATAGTGTTTTTAATAATAATAATAATAATTAGTTTCAAAGCTTTGTCAAGTTTCTTATAATTAAACCCAACCCAACAACCACACACCTAGCCCAATACCCCAGCCCAGATGCTATCCGGCCCACCTGGAAACCTTGGCCCAAACCCCCCCCCTTCGTTATATATAAAAAAAAGGGGTGGAATGTTGCAGCTGGGTATCGAACCCGGATCACAGCTCACACACACCAACGTTTACACCACTTGCTCCACACACACTTCTTGTTTCTAAACCAACTTAATTTATATTTAACCACACACTTCGTTCCTTTTCCTTCTTCCCCTTCGTCGAGCAACAGCAACAGCAGCAAGCTGTTATATATATATTTTTTTTCTTTTTTTTCTTTTTTTCTTTTCTCTTATTCTTTGATTTAGCAATCAAACTTTTCAATTATGGTAAGAACTCTTGATTTCCGGTCCATCACGACTAGAATACGCGTTGATTAACAACTAATTGATACCAAAATTAATCCACAAACGCGTCATCATTCAAGGCTAAGTCAACGATTGCCAATTAAACGATCCAACGAACCACACTATAAATTGACCTTCTACGAATCATTATCACTCGCTCATACTCTCTTCTCCATCCTCAATTTTCTTCCAATCACACTAATAATTATCAATCCGTTCGCTGTTTGACTTTTGTCTTTGACCGGACAATCATACACGATTCCACATTGTAAGTTTGAATTTTTCAGTGGGTTTTGATTATCGGCATTCACACATCATAAACCCTAAGATTAATTATGTTATTGATGTGTGAATCGCTTGATTGGATAATCTAGGGCTTGTAAATTCTGATTTGGGGATAATGGGATCTGCTACTATGTGTATTTAATTATTTCAAAACAACATTCAACACCAACTGATCAACAGATCAGTTGGTTGGCCTCCTTTCACAAAGATATGAAACCGGCCAGATGGCCAGGTTCGAGTCCCACAAGCACCATTATTATTTTTTTTTTTAAAAAAAAAGCTTAACTTATATATATATATATATATTCATTTATATATTTAAAATTCATTTTAAAATACCAAAACCCTTTTATAAATTCTACAAAAATTATATTATGTTGATCTGATGAAAAAGTTCAACACCCAATTTTTAGTTTTCTGAAATTTATTTATTTAATATTTATAATAATTAAATCAAGTTTATTCTATTTTATTTATAAAAATCTATAAAAATATCAAAACGATCTTATTAATTTCCACAAAAATTATCCTAAGTTTTTATAAAATTAAGCTTTTCAGAAATGATTTTTATTTCAGAAAAATCATTGATTTAATATTTTTAATCAATTTTTGTTAGATTTAATCATAATTAAATCATAATAAATTCAATTTTCATTATTTTTGCACCAAAATTTTATACAATTTATTTTTAAATATTTAGAACAGAAATATGATTTTTAAAAATAGAAATTCTTTAATTTTAGTATTTTTGAATATTAAAGTTAAATATTGACAATTTGTAATAAATAGATTTAAAAATCTATTTTAAATGAAATAGTTTTATAAAAATTATTTTTGTACTTCAAACACATTATTGTGATTATCATAAATTTAAATTTCATAAAAAGATTTTTGGTTATTTATTTACTAATATTCTCTCATTTATTAAACAATTTTCACATTAATCAAACAAGCATTTAGCCCCAATTCGAAGCCCTAGAACATATACATTTGTATACTAGTTAGACTTAGACATATTTATTACCTTATTATAGGGTGATACTTGACACATTTGGGCAACACACTATTTTTCAACAGATATAACATTTTACCAAGGTGAGTTTTACATAGCCCCTTTTCTATTTATCACCATTTTTGGGGTGAAACATGTTACAACAATATTTATGCAATTCAATCATCAATGTGTCTATGTGTTTTTCTATGTTGCATTATGTCTTGAACATGACTAGGGTAAGCACAATTCTAGCATAATCATTAACATTGATCAGCCGACGATATACATTGATAGATCTATTGGACTGACAATCCCACCCGGATACGTGCCTCCTACAAAGGTTACGCGGGTGTTTGTTACTGCAATTTAAACGAGTGAACCATGAGCGTATGGGATGTACCACAATTACAACAGTCAACAAGGTTGATTATGCACTCGATTTACTTCTAGTATGTTTTCGCATATGGACTAGATTGCCATGACACATGAATTGCACAACAATTTTATTCTATTATCAAAACCTATGTAATTCTCACCAACTTTTGTTGACCCAAAACATTTTCAACTTAACATGTTTCAGGTTCTATTTGCTTGAAGATTTGATTTGATGCTTGAAGATATGTGTATAGTTTTGTATGTAATTCATTTAAATTATTTAATGAAATTTATTATTCACCATGAGCTACTGAACAATCATCAATACGTGACATCCCGATGTTTCCGCCATCGGTTGGGGTGTTACAGATTGGTATCAGAGCCATGGTTATAGGGAATTGCTTCTTTTGCTTGCTATTCTCTATCTCCCTCCTACTTCATATCCCTACTTTCATCCCTACAAAAAGGTTGCTCTCCATCACTGGATTCACTCTTAGACTAATAAGGCAAAATTCTCAGGTTTAACCTGAACCACCTTGAGATCCCGTCGAAGTTCTAGATTTTAATAACGAACACGTGCAATCTGGAAGGGTGAACGCCTGTATTCTGAGTCTTCTGTCTAGGTTGGCATTGCGCATATATCCCAATCAGACGAGGGACCCAGATGCCTACCTGGGAATTCTCGGGATGAGTGTTCACTTATAGGCTAAAGCACGTCTTCATATGTTATTAGAATTTAGAATCTTTGATAAGTCAACGTTTTCGTTTATTCGTTTTAATTAATGAATAAATGATTACATTCCTTATATAATCTCATTCATTTCACTGTGTCTCTTACAGATCATGCCTCCACGTCACAGTGCTCGTCTTAACAGTGGTGAAAATCATGATGAAGGAAGTAGCAATCACAACCATAACCATGACACTAACCACAACAACAACAACAATAATAATGGTGTTGATGCCCAACTGGCTGCAATCATTTCTCAACAAATGGCCCAGCAAATTGCAACTTTGGTTCCCAACTTACTAGCTCAAGTCATCCAGTTGAACGGCAACGGCAACGGCAACGGCAACGGGAATGGACACCACAACGAGAATGGACTTCCAGCCTGTACCCTTAAGCACTTTAATTCTTGCAATCCCCCAAAGTTCAGTGGAGAAGAAGGAGCTACAGGACTCCTACAATGGTTTGAGGGTATTGAGAATACCTTCATCAACAGTGAGTGCCCCAACAATTTTAAAGTCCGTTATGCCATGAGTGTTCTTCATAAACGAGCACTCACTTGGTGGAATGAAGAAAAACGCACTCGCGGAGCTGAAGCTGCACTAGCCTTAACTTGGGATCAAGCTAAAGACATTATGAAGGCAGAGTTCTGTCCTCATTCATTTCACTGTGTCTCTTACAGATCATGCCTCCACGTCGCAGTGCTCGTCTTAACAGTGGTGAAAATCATGATGAAGGAAGTAGCAATCACAACCATAACCATGACACTAACCACAACAACAAGAACAATAATAATGGTGTTGATGCCCAACTGGCTGCAATCATTTCTCAACAAATGGCACAGCAAATTGCAACTCTGGTTCCCAACTTACTAGCTCAAGTCATCCAGTTGAACGGCAACGGGAACGGCAACGGCAACGGGAATGGACACCACAACGAGAATGGACTTCCAGCCTGTACCCTTAAGCACTTTAATTCTTGCAATCCCCCGAAGTTCAGTGGAGAAGAAGGAGCTACAGGACTCCTACAATGGTTTGAGGGTATTGAGAATACCTTCATCAACAGTGAGTGCCCCAACAATTTTAAAGTCCGTTATGCCATGAGTGTTCTTCATAAACGAGCACTCACTTGGTGGAATGAAGAAAAACGCACTCGCGGAGCTGAAGCTGCACTAGCCTTAACTTGGGATCAAGCTAAAGACATTATGAAGGCAGAGTTCTGTCCTCATTCATTTCACTGTGTCTCTTACAGATCATGCCTCCACGTCGCAGTGCTCGTCTTAACAGTGGTGAAAATCATGATGAAGGAAGTAGCAATCACAACCATAACCATGACACTAACAACAACAACAACAACAACAACAACAACAATAATAATAATGGTGTTGATGCCCAACTGGCTGCAATCATTTCTCAACAAATGGCACAGCAAATTGCAACTCTGGTTCCCAACTTACTAGCTCAAGTCATCCAGTTGAACGGCAACGGGAACGGCAACGGCAACGGGAATGGACACCACAACGAGAATGGACTTCCAGCCTGTACCCTTAAGCACTTTAATTCTTGCAATCCCCCAAAGTTCAGTGGAGAAGAAGGAGCTACAGGACTCCTACAATGGTTTGAGGGTATTGAGAATACCTTCATCAACAGTGAGTGCCCCAACAATTTTAAAGTCCGTTATGCCATGAGTGTTCTTCATAAACGAGCACTCACTTGGTGGAATGAAGAAAAACGCACTCGCGGAGCTGAAGCTGCACTAGCCTTAACTTGGGATCAAGCTAAAGACATTATGAAGGTAGAGTTCTGTCCTCATTCATTTCACTGTGTCTCTTACAGATCATGCCTCCACGTCGCAGTGCTCGTCTTAACAGTGGTGAAAATCATGATGAAGGAAGTAGCAATCACAACCATAACCATGACACTAACAACAACAACAACAACAACAACAACAATAATAATGGTGTTGATGCCCAACTGGCTGCAATCATTTCTCAACAAATGGCACAGCAAATTGCAACTCTGGTTCCCAACTTACTAGCTCAAGTCATCCAGTTGAACGGCAACGGGAACGGCAACGGCAACGGGAATGGACACCACAACGAGAATGGACTTCCAGCCTGTACCCTTAAGCACTTTAATTCTTGCAATCCCCCAAAGTTCAGTGGAGAAGAAGGAGCTACAGGACTCCTACAATGGTTTGAGGGTATTGAGAATACCTTCATCAACAGTGAGTGCCCCAACAATTTTAAAGTCCGTTATGCCATGAGTGTTCTTCATAAACGAGCACTCACTTGGTGGAATGAAGAAAAACGCACTCGCGGAGCTGAAGCTGCACTAGCCTTAACTTGGGATCAAGCTAAAGACATTATGAAGGCAGAGTTCTGTCCTCGTAATGAAATTAAGAAGCTGGAAGATGAATTTCATGATCTTGCTCAAGACAGTGGGGAAAACCTTGCTTACAACACACGTTTTCACGAACTTAGCTTACTGCTACCCCACAAAGTCACCCCTTTGCCCATTGCGATCGAAAAATACATTGGTGGCTTACCGATGCAGATTCAAGACACGGTGTGGGGAAGGAACCCTGCTACGTTAGAGGAAGCAAAACGTTTGGCTGTCACCCTAACAGATAACCATGTAAAGGCAGGAACCCTGACCCGGAAAGGGGAAAAGAAAACTGTTGCAAAGGATACTCCCCAACCTGCCGTTGAAATCAAAACTGAGGCCTCAACCAATGGAAAGTGCAAGGCCAGGAATTTTGCGATAGACACCACTGCCCCACCCAACAAGAAACAATACCACGGGAAGCTACCTAAGTGTGACACCTGCCAGTATCACCATCCAACCCAAGTGCCCTGCCGTCAGTGTACCAATTGTCAAAGGTATGGGCATCTTGCGGAAGCTTGTCGAATTCCTGCTACAAACGCCCTTGCAGCTCCAAATGATCCCGCTACTTAACAACAAACTCTACCATTTGAATAATGTCTACTTACTCTTTAATTCCATGTATTGCACTTTTGATTCAAATAATAAATTCCAGTATTATCATGACATCTGTGTGCATGCTTGTTTGAATGTGAACTAATTGTTATATCTATAATCATACTTACTTACTTGTACAACAATTAGTTGACTACCAAACAACCTACTCAACGATTGGTAGAGGTCATCATGTCTTTCCAACAGTCGGGAGAGGCCCTACCACCTGCTCAACGACTGGTGGGGACTATCAGACCTGCTCAACAATCAGTAGAGTCATAAAAGGACGCAAGACCCTAATGTAAGGTAAATTGGTAATTACGGTCCGTAACGTAATCATGAATTTACAGGTACGTTAAGGTAGTGTAAAATTTTATCAAGGTTTTCAGTAGTCGACCAATTATAAACTTGGTGTTCTCTTTTAACTTCGGGACGAAGTTCCTAAAAGTAGGGGAGACTGTAACATTTCGCATTAAATAGTTGTACGTTACGTATAAGTTGGAATAAAACGACAAGTCTTATTATTATTATTTTTGGAGATATTTTGAACCCCTATACAATTATTCATACATATATTTATACATATAGTGTTTTTAATAATAATAATAATAATAATTAGTTTCAAAGCTTTGTCAAGTTTCTTATAATTAAACCCAACCCAACAACCACACACCTAGCCCAATACCCCAGCCCAGATGCTATCCGGCCCACCTGGAAACCTTGGCCCAAACCCCCCCCCCTTCGTTATATATAAAAAAAAGGGGTGGAATGTTGCAGCTGGGTATCGAACCCGGATCACAGCTCACACACACCAACGTTTACACCACTTGCTCCACACACACTTCTTGTTTCTAAACCAACTTAATTTATATTTAACCACACACTTCGTTCCTTTTCCTTCTTCCCCTTCGTCGAGCAACAGCAACAGCAGCAAGCTGTTATATATATATTTTTTTTCTTTTTTTTCTTTTTTTCTTTTCTCTTATTCTTTGATTTAGCAATCAAACTTTTCAATTATGGTAAGAACTCTTGATTTCCGGTCCATCACGACTAGAATACGCGTTGATTAACAACTAATTGATACCAAAATTAATCCACAAACGCGTCATCATTCAAGGCTAAGTCAACGATTGCCAATTAAACGATCCAACGAACCACACTATAAATTGACCTTCTACGAATCATTATCACTCGCTCATACTCTCTTCTCCATCCTCAATTTTCTTCCAATCACACTAATAATTATCAATCCGTTCGCTGTTTGACTTTTGTCTTTGACCGGACAATCATACACGATTCCACATTGTAAGTTTTAATTTTTCAGTGGGTTTTGATTATCGGCATTCACACATCATAAACCCTAAGATTAATTATGTTATTGATGTGTGAATCGCTTGATTGGATAATCTAGGGCTTGTAAATTCTGATTTGGGGATAATGGGATCTGCTACTATGTGTATTTAATTATTTCAAAACAACATTCAACACCAACTGATCAACAGATCAGTTGGTTGGCCTCCTTTCACAAAGATATGAACCGGCCAGATGGCCAGGTTCGAGTCCCACAAGCACCATTATTTTTTTTTTTTAAAAAAAAAGCTTAACTTATATATATATATATATATATTCATTTATATATTTAAAATTCATTTTAAAATACCAAAACCCTTTTATAAATTCTACAAAAATTATATTATGTTGATCTGATGAAAAAGTTCAACACCCAATTTTTAGTTTTCTGAAATTTATTTATTTAATATTTATAATAATTAAATCAAGTTTATTCTATTTTATTTATAAAAATCTATAAAAATATCAAAACGATCTTATTAATTTCCACAAAAATTATCCTAAGTTTTTATAACATTAAGCTTTTCAGAAATGATTTTTATTTCAGAAAAATCATTGATTTAATATTTTTAATCAATTTTTGTTAGATTTAATCATAATTAAATCATAATAAATTCAATTTTCATTATTTTTGCACCAAAATTTTATACAATTTATTTTTAAATATTTAGAACAGAAATATGATTTTTAAAAATAGAAATTCTTTAATTTTAGTATTTTTGAATATTAAAGTTAAATATTGACAATTTGTAATAAATAGATTTAAAAATCTATTTTAAATGAAATAGTTTTATAAAAATTATTTTTGTACTTCAAACACATTATTGTGATTATCCTAAATTTAAATTTCATAAAAAGATTTTTGGTTATTTATTTACTAATATTCTCTCATTTATTAAACAATTTTCACATTAATCAAACAAGCATTTATCCCCAATTCGAAGCCCTAGAACATATACATTTGTATACTAGTTAGACTTAGACATATTTATTACCTTATTATAGGGTGATACTTGACACATTTGGGCAACACACTATTTTTCAACAGTTATAACATTTTACCAAGGAGAGTTTTACATAGCCCCTTTTTCTATTTATCACCATTTTTGGGGTGAAACATGTTACAACAATATTTATGCAATTCAATCATCAATGTGTCTATGTGTTTTTCTATGTTGCATTATGTCTTGAACATGACTAGGGTAAGCACAATTCTAGCATAATCATTAACATTGATCAGCCGACGGTATACATTGATAGATCTATTGGACTGACAATCCCACCCGGATACGTGCCTCCTACAAAGGTTACGTGGGTGTTTGTTACTGCAATTTAAACGAGTGAACCATGAGCGTATGGGATGTACCACAATTACAACAGTCAACAAGGTTGATTATGCACTCGATTTACTTCTAGTATGTTTTCGCATATGGACTAGATTGCCATGACACATGAATTGCACAACAATTTTATTCTATTATCAAAACCTATGTAATTCTCACCAACTTTTGTTGACCCAAAACATTTTCAACTTAACATGTTTCAGGTTCTATTTGCTTGAAGATTTGATTTGATGCTTGAAGATATGTGTATAGTTTTGCTCAATTTGATGAACAAATTCTAGAACAATTGTATGTAATTCATTTAAATTATTTAATGAAATTTATTATTCACCATGAGCTACTGAACAATCATCAATACGTGACATCCCGATGTTTCTGCCATCGGTTGGGGTGTTACACTATATTCATGATGAATTCCTTTGTTTGCACAAAGATCCTCCATCTGAGCATTTTTAAACTCCGTCCCATTGTCACTCCGGATTCTTTTGATCTTCAGACCATATAAATTCTCCAGACGTGTAAACAGAACCTTCAAGTTGTCAAAAGTGTCGCTTTTCTGATGCAAACACATTACCCATGAAAATCTTGAATAGTCATCAGTCACCACAAGACAGTATAATTCTCCGGCATGACTTTTACGTCTGACTGGACCGAATAAATCCATATGCAAACGTTCAAGTGGCAACTCAACAGAATTAACTTTCTTTGGTCTATGGGATTGTTTGTGCTGCTTGCCCTTCTTGCAACTGATACACTTGTCATTCAGATGGAAGTGTTTGACATTAACTCCCGTGACAAGTTCATTCTTCACAAGCTGATTCATCTTTCTCAAATGGATATGTCCCATTCTCCTATGCCACATAATGGATTCTTTTTCTGTAGCCTTGGAGAGGAAACACGTGACTTGGCCATGGGTGGTCATTGCTTTAGACATGTCGAGAATATACAAGTTGTTAACTCTCGGTGCCTTCAGCATCACCCACTCTTTTGGTAGCTCAAACCCAGGTTTCAAGATATAACAGGATTTGTCATCAAAATACACTGAAAATTGTTTATCACAAATCTGACTAACACTGAGCAAATTATAGTCTATTTGTTTCACATAAGAAATCCGCTCAAATGTTACGACCCCATTACTTACACTACCCTCCATAGTAATGTAGCCTCCCTTATTTCCAGTAAATGCCACATATCCTCCGTTAATATTTTTGATGTCAAAGAGTAGCGCGAGGTTCCCTGTCATGTGACCAGAAGCTCCACTGTCAACAATCCACAGGCTGCTAACAGGGCCAGCTGGAGCTCCCTGCACATTTAAAGTAGATCAATTAGTTCTTTCGGGGGACCCAAGCCTGTTTGGTCTTGGGTCTTTGAACAGGTTGTTTCAAAGAGTCTTTTGATTCACAAACAACTTGGGTTACTTCAACCCCTTTCTTCTCACTAACAACTTTCTCTTTCTCATTCTTCTTACTCTGTGAAGTAGAGGCTCCTTCAGATTCCTTAGATGACCAAGATTGCTCAGATCGTTTCAATATCCGAATCTGAGATTTTGAGGTCTCAGTCGGTTTCTTTACTTCGTCTTTAAAAACAACCTTCTTGGTTACCTTCTCTGATTTAACAGAGACAGGTCCAACTGCTTGTTTACCATTAGGTTTAGGAGTGACCTTTTTGGTATCAGCAGTTGAGTTCATCTGAGATTTCTTACCAGATTTATCAGTGTTCATCCGGTTGCGCTTATCATACGTCATCGGACGATTTTCCCCCTTGTTGTAAAAATTGTTTTGATTATGATAAAATTCTTTTTGGGGAAAATGCCGACTCTGTTGATAGCCATAGTTGTCAACCGGATACTCATGATATTGCCTCATCTCCACCTCGTGCCTTTTGTGTCGTACGTACGGGCAGGTAGCAAGTAAATGTCCCCGTTCCCCGCACTTATAACACGCACGGTATTCCTCGTAGTTTTCCTTGATCGGTGACTTGGAAAAACTACCAATGGGATATCGATCGACCATGCATTGTTTCCTTAAATTCTCAGGAGCTGGGTCCTTCGAGTAAGTCGGTTCAATAAAACTATTTTCTTTATGAACAGGCAAAACAAACTGTGTGACATTGACCTTTGCTTCTTTTTCCGAATAAATTTTGTCTAAAACCTCTTGAGGAATGTCGTTGGTCCTTTCAAATTTCGGGAACCAAATCGTACTTTCCTGCCATATCTTTTCGATTTTTGTAGAATTGACAAATTTAATCGGAAACTCATCATCAGATAAAATCTTATCGGAGCCTTGCATCCGATAGAAGATTTTGACAGGTTTATCACACACTTCATTGCTCACATCATTTGATTTTTCAAATTTAGACTCATTTTTCTTCTCAACCGGTTTTACCACATTTTTCTCAGTTTTAATTTCAACTTTCTTTTCAACCGGTTTTATCATGTTTTTCTCAACCTTCTTAACCTCTTTCTTTTCAAAACTTTTACCAACAAACTTATCATTTTTCTTTCCCTCATTTTTGCGATGAGCATTTGCCATTGGATGAATGATCTGAGACGGTGAGACTGGCTCAGTAGTGATTATATGATTTTCATCAGGGATATCACTATCACTTTCAACCGTCTCAGATGACTCATCTTCTTCATCTGAATCATCAGTAGCGACCACACCCTCACTATTTCCCAGTACTGGTCTCACATCAGAATATGGATCCCCGACACTGGAAGTGTTAGGCTCATTTTCTGGTGTGGGCTCAGGATGAATTAAAGTCTCCGGTGGTATTGCATGTAAAGTGTGATTCTCAAACAATACCTGAGATGGAACTGACTTATAGTTTGCACTATTCGTCTGGGAGGGTTCTTCAATGATATGATCAACTACGTATGCTATGTGTTTGTAACTTTCTAATTTCTTGTTAACTTTTTCCGCAAAGCACTTGATGGTTGCCATTTCTAATTTAGTATTTTCCATTTCATTGATGTAATTATTAATGGCAAGTTGTTTAATAGATAATGTCTTTTTCAATTCTGACACATCCTTTTTATAACCATCAAGAACTTTGTTGAAATCTTTTAAGTCCTTTTGATAAATCTGACAGTTGAGTTTTGCACTCTCAAGTTGAACCTTGAGAAGCTTGTTTTCATCAGTCAGTTTTTCAAAATCAGCACATTTGTCACATTTAACACAAGATTGAGTTTCAGAACTTACCGGCTTAGGAGGTTCTGTCATGGCCATTAGAGCAAAGTGAGCTTCCTTTCCTGCAAAGAATTTGGAGTAGTCAATCTTGATGCATGCATCATCCACCATACATGACTTGCGAGTCATCAGGAAGTCAGCTTCAGCTAGCAATTGGTCAATATCATCATCTAGTGAATTCACACTATTCTCTGAGTCAGATTCGCTCTCCATATCCGAGTAAGCTGAGTCATATTGATCTCCAACATCGGTGACAGAATCAAGAATCATCCCCGATCTCTTGTCTTCACCTTCAGCCATCACATCATCATTCACTTCTTCAATCTTCAACTCCGACACCTTTTCAATCACAACCTCTTCTTCAACTTCCTCATTCTCATCCAACCTCATCTGCTGTGCCACACATGCAACATTCCCAGCAGTGATTTCCTCTACCCCCAATTGCATACCAGTCCAGTCAAAACCTTCATCCTTTTGGATGACAAGTGCTTGGATTTGAGTATCAGTTTGGTTTTGGTTTTGTGTGTTAGGTGTAGAGATAGGAACAATAGTTCGGTTTGGGTTTTGTTGAGGTTGGTTTTGTGTTGTGGATTGTCTGGTGTTGTTGTTTTGTTGACGGTTCTGATAAGTGTTTTGATTTTGTGGTTGAAAGCTTGATATGTTTGGACTGTTGTAAGACACTTGATTCTGGTTTTGGTTTTGTCGGTTTTGGTATGAAGAATTGAAAGGATTTCGGTTACCTTGTTGTGCTGGTTGTGTGCACTCCCTTTTAAAATGTCCCTTTTCACCACAGTTAAAGCAAGTAACCTTTGCTTTGTTGAATCCGTATGTGGTATTGGGAGATGTTGAGAGATCAGTCCTGCCAGTCTTCTGAATGAAATCAGTAGCTCTCCTCATAATACTTGCAAAAGCCCACTGAATGTCCATCAACTCCATTTCCTCTTTATCGATTTGAGCATAGTCCTCATTGGTAAGATTATTGTTACCAATTTGACTTGCTACCAAACCGTTGTAAGAAGTGACCATGGCAGATACTAGAGCAACATGCTGTTGAGCAATTTCAACAGTCACATTGTTAAGGTTTGATGTCTCTAACACAATCGGGTTTTGACTTGATTGTGCTTGAGTAATCTGCATCTGGTTCACTTGAGGAGGATATTGTTGTTGTTGTTGCTGTTGACTTGATGTATAGCATGCGGCTTGTTGTAATGGTGAAAATGGTGGAATAAAGTTTTGTGTTTGATATGGTTGTTGTGTGTATGATGGTGTGTAGGATGAAGTTTGAGCAAGGTAGTTAATGGGTTCTTTTGTTGGTTCAACAATGTTAGACACACATGCTATATGAGGTGCAACAGTAGATGTGGTGCTTGAAGCAGAAAGAGAGTTAGATGTTCCACTCACATATAAATCAGGATTCTGTGGAATCTGAGCTCTCTTAGCTTTTCTCTTTTCCTCCATCTCTTTGTTTTCCAGCTTTTGGATGAACTCATTAATGGTCCAATACTGGTAAGCATCCTTCTCCTTTAACACTTCGATGTGTTGGTTCCAATAGGGTGGTAATGCATCAGCAAATTTATCAACTAATTCCGACATTGGAATGCTGATCTCATAGCTCGACAATTCAGTGAGCAAATGGCAGTACCTTGGAACCAACTCTTTTAGGGTCTCATTACCCATATAACTGAAGTTTTCAAACTCCTTTCGAAGCTCCTCCATCCTAAGCTTCCTGGTCTTCTCATTTCCATCATGTCGATTTCTCAGCATATCCCAAAGTTGTTTGGATGTAGTGCACGATCCAAACTGATGTAATAGATCAGTGTTGATCGCCTGAGATAGCTGAGAAAATGCTTTCTTCTCTATAGCAAACCTTTTCTTCTCGTCATCCGCCAAATTCTCCAAAGGGATTGGTTCTCCAGTATTCTCCAGAATAGGAGCAACATAACCCTTCACAATCATTTGCCATGCCTCGGCACCTTCAAGTCCTTGTCCCTCAACGTGAATCTTAAACTTCGTCTTCCAAGTGTTATACTCCTTCATGTCCATTAACTTCGGTGGACGATTGCCGCTTCCAGAAGTTAGATCATGAATAAGAGTGGAAATAGCGTTGGTCGTCTGGGAATGGACTGCTGCTGCTGCGACTCCCCAATAGTTATCAATCGGTTGTGGTACTAATTGAACAACTTGTTGTGGTGCCGAACTAGTCATAGCCATATAATTGATCGGCTGTGATGGTTGACTAGTCTTTTGAGCTGCAATGGACCATGGATCTTGTGTTGTCTGATGTTGTGGTGCTTGAGTAGGTCTAGGCGTTGTTGGAAAGTTCCACATCTTGTCCTGCAAACAATCAAACACGAAAAGATTAAAAATTTTCAAAACAGGATGTTCCTTCGTATATACGGACGTGCGAAGGAGAAATAAAGTTCTCTTTCGCCCGTTTATAATTGATACGAATGAAAGCTAATCAACAAAAACTCCTTCGACCACTTAGAACTCTCTTTCGACCGTTTTTCAACTCCTTCGACCGTTCGATTATGCGAAGGTGAAACAAAGGTACGAATGTGAAAAATAAGCAATCAAAGTCTTCCTTCGACCACAAAAACACCTCCTTCGTACAGAAACACACTCTTTCGACCCAAAGAAATTCCTCTTTCGACCAAACTCTCTCGTTCGACCCCTGTGATTTCAAAAACGGTTATTCTTTGAAAATCAGTTAATTTTGATCATGTTTTTCAAATGTTGATGGATTTTGATGATCTTGATCAGGTTTTGAATCGGATTTGATTTGGAACAACTTTAATAAAGAGAATTATCCAATTTAAACTCGAAATCAAGGTGTAATCGATCAAAATCTTATCACACCAGTTTGTTTATTGAAAACAGAAACATTTTGACCAAAATTGGGTCCAAATCAGCTGAGAGATTATTAATTTGTGGTTGTTTGATCCGAAAAGGCTCTGATACCACTTTGTATGTGCGTTTTAGGATCGAAAACAAACAAAGATTGATCAAACAAGTTAGTTTTAGGTGCGGAAACCCTAAAACTATCACAAAGTAATAATCAAACAGATTCAAACACGCAGATCATCATTTTCAATCAATTTCATTCATAAAACACTTGATTACACTTAGAATAATGATTACAATCAAGGTTTAAATGTAAAACAAGTTTAACAAAATCTAGAGAGAGTTTTCAGAAAGAGGAGGGAATAATAATCATCAAAGTTACATTCAAAAATGAACTTAACCTATTTATAGGCCTGCACATTCGCCCAAATCATCCATGCGAATGTGCAGGTTCGCCCACATTGACTGGTCGAACCAAGTTCTTCCATAATCTAAGTCTTCATTCGTATAACCATCTTCCTTCGCACCTTTATATCCTCCTTCGCACCATTTAACTCACTCCTTCGCACCTTCGATATCAACAAACCAAAATGTGTTTTACAATCCAAAGCTCTAGTCGCACTTTTGCATCTACACACTGAAGCACCTGACAATTCATGTCTGCAGATATCTCTAACAGCCCAGTATGGAAGTGTCTTAATATCATGGAATCTGTAAAAGTACAGAATTCCTTTCTCCCATTTCACTGCGACACATTTCAGCTGTCTTACGTACTTCCAGCCGAGAGCTTTGCCTTTAAACAAATCATTGTGGAATTTGTAAAAGCTACCTTGAACTTCAATCTTTAGACGGTTAGCTTCTTTTTCTTTAAGCTTCCTCAATAGTTCTTTCAAAGTATCAGATTGTTCAGTATTTGGCTTTTGACAGTCTGGAAACACTTCTTCAACAAACTTCTTAGTCTTTTCACGAGCAAGTTTCTCAGCATGGCTTAACAATTCATCAGAAAATTCAGGAAATCCAGAATCTTTGTCATTCTTAAAGTATTTTGGATATTCCTCGCTAGTAATATCTTCAATCTCCACTTCTTCAAACACTGGAACATCTCTGTCATCGGAGTGATTACCTGCTTCTTTCTCAGGTATGTTCGGTATCTGGTTTTCACTCATCAACTCCTCTAGAGATTTACCAACCTGTTTCGCCAGTCCTTCCAATATCTCTTTCAACATGGCTGCAGAAACTTCTCCGTCTTCTAAATCAGGATCGTTATACTCCAACTCAAAATGCATATCGTTTGACTCAAATATCTCTGGAAACCTTCCAGTCATCTCTATCGTCCAGACTCTTTCAGTTAACATCTGGCGATATAAATTCTTGTCATCTTTAGATAAGTCTCTGATCTTCTCATTCCAGAAGATATTAGCATCGTCAGTGGTACCATCAGGAGCTTTCGAACTGGATTCTCCTGTGTTCTTTCCCGATCCTCTCTTCTCACACTTATACTTGTCAGTGTCATCATCATCACCATCACTATTAGAACTAGCAGAGCTATTACCTTCACCCGAATCATCTCCTGAACCATCATCATCACCATCATCTTTCTTCTTCTTTTTAGGAGCTTCACCGGCATCCTCATTCAACTCATCATCTTGTTCTTCTTCTTTTTCATCAGATGGTTCAAAATCAACTTCCTCCTCATCACGTTCTTTATCTTCTTCACCAGCTTGTAGTTGAGGAGCTTTAGAGTACAAATCTTTTATCAGATTATTCATACTCTTGTTGTCTGCTTTCAGCTTCTTGTTCTCCTCTTTCATAGTGATGTACCTTCTGGTGTTTCTCTGTTCATGCTTTAACAACTTCTTGTTCTCTTTCTGAAGTTGTTTAACCTTTGCTTTCAGAGCTTCATGATTTTCATGTGACGATTCAACAACATCTAACATCTTTCTGTCATTACTTCTCAACTGCTCAATCTCTGCTTGTTGCTGATTAATAATCTTCATCATGTCAGCAAGCTTCTGGTTAACTGCAGTCATCACATCACTATCTACTGTAACCTTAGGTGTTGAAGCTTCAGTAACTGGAATCTTTCCTTTCTTCAACTTCTTCAACACTCTATCCAAATCATCATTAAATGCATCGGTTGGCAGATCAGTATGCTCAGCAGCAGATGATGTCTTCTGTTTCTTTGCTGCTGGGGATGTGATGGTGATTTAGAACTAGATGCTGCAATCATTTCTCAACAAATGGCACAGCAAATTGCAACTCTGGTTCCCAACTTACTAGCTCAAGTCATCCAGTTGAACGGCAACGGGAACGGCAACGGCAACGGGAATGGACACCACAACGAGAATGGACTTCCAGCCTGTACCCTTAAGCACTTTAATTCTTGCAATCCCCCAAAGTTCAGTGGAGAAGAAGGAGCTACAGGACTCCTACAATGGTTTGAGGGTATTGAGAATACCTTCATCAACAGTGAGTGCCCCAACAATTTTAAAGTCTGTTATGCCATGAGTGTTCTTCATAAACGAGCACTCACTTGGTGGAATGAAGAAAAACGCACTCGCGGAGCTGAAGCTGCACTAGCCTTAACTTGGGATCAAGCTAAAGACATTATGAAGGCAGAGTTCTGTCCTCATTCATTTCACTGTGTCTCTTACAGATCATGCCTCCACGTCGCAGTGCTCGTCTTAACAGTGGTGAAAATCATGATGAAGGAAGTAGCAATCACAACCATAACCATGACACTAACAACAACAACAACAACAACAATAATAATAATGGTGTTGATGCCCAACTGGCTGCAATCATTTCTCAACAAATGGCACAGCAAATTGCAACTCTGGTTCCCAACTTACTAGCTCAAGTCATCCAGTTGAACGGCAACGGGAACGGCAACGGCAACGGGAATGGACACCACAACGAGAATGGACTTCCAGCCTGTACCCTTAAGCACTTTAATTCTTGCAATCCCCCAAAGTTCAGTGGAGAAGAAGGAGCTACAGGACTCCTACAATGGTTTGAGGGTATTGAGAATACCTTCATCAACAGTGAGTGCCCCAACAATTTTAAAGTCCGTTATGCCATGAGTGTTCTTCATAAACGAGCACTCACTTGGTGGAATGAAGAAAAACGCACTCGCGGAGCTGAAGCTGCACTAGCCTTAACTTGGGATCAAGCTAAAGACATTATGAAGGCAGAGTTCTGTCCTCGTAATGAAATTAAGAAGCTGGAAGATGAATTTCATGATCTTGCTCAAGACAGTGGGGAAAACCTTGCTTACAACACACGTTTTCACGAACTTAGCTTACTGCTACCCCACAAAGTCACCCCTTTGCCCATTGCGATCGAAAAATACATTGGTGGCTTACCGATGCAGATTCAAGACACGGTGTGGGGAAGGAACCCTGCTACGTTAGAGGAAGCAAAACGTTTGGCTGCCACCCTAACAGATAACCATGTAAAGGCAGGAACCCTGACCCGGAAAGGGGAAAAGAAAACTGTTGCAAAGGATACTCCCCAACCTGCCGTTGAAATCAAAACTGAGGCCTCAACCAATGGAAAGTGCAAGGCCAGGAATTTTGCGATAGACACCACTGCCCCACCCAACAAGAAACAATACCACGGGAAGCTACCTAAGTGTGACACCTGCCAGTATCACCATCCAACCCAAGTGCCCTGCCGTCAGTGTACCAATTGTCAAAGGTATGGGCATCTTGCGGAAGCTTGTCGAATTCCTGCTACAAACGCCCTTGCAGCTCCAAATGATCCCGCTACTTAACAACAAACTCTACCATTTGAATAATGTCTACTTACTCTTTAATTCCATGTATTGCACTTTTGATTCAAATAATAAATTCCAGTATTATCATAACATCTGTGTGCATGCTTGTTTGAATGTGAACTAATTGTTATATCTATAATCATACTTACTTACTTGTACAACAATTAGTTGACTACCAAACAACCTACTCAACGATTGGTAGAGGTCATCATGTCTTTCCAACAGTCGGGAGAGGCCCTACCACCTGCTCAACGACTGGTGGGGACTATCAGACCTGCTCAACAATCAGTAGAGTCATAAAAGGACGCAAGACCCTAATGTAAGGTAAATTGGTAATTACGGTCCGGAACGTAATCATGAATTTACAGGTACGTTAAGGTAGTGTAAAATTTTATCAAGGTTTTCAGTAGTCGACCAATTATAAACTTGGTGTTCTCTTTTAACTTCGGGACGAAGTTCCTAAAAGTAGGGGAGACTGTAACATTTCGCATTAAATAGTTGTACATTACGTATAAGTTGGAATAAAACGACAAGTCTTATTATTATTATTTTTGGAGATATTTTGAACCCCTATACAATTATTCATACATATATTTATACATATAGTGTTTTTAATAATAATAATAATAATTAGTTTCAAAGCTTTGTCAAGTTTCTTATAATTAAACCCAACCCAACAACCACACACCTAGCCCAATACCCCAGCCCAGATGCTATCCGGCCCACCTGGAAACCTTGGCCCAAACCCCCCCCCCTTCGTTATATATAAAAAAAAAGGGGTGGAATGTTGCAGCTGGGTATCGAACCCGGATCACAGCTCACACACACCAACGTTTACACCACTTGCTCCACACACACTTCTTGTTTCTAAACCAACTTAATTTATATTTAACCACACACTTCGTTCCTTTTCCTTCTTCCCCTTCGTCGAGCAACAGCAACAGCAGCAAGCTGTTATATATATTTTTTTTTTCTTTTTTTTCTTTTTTTCTTTTCTCTTATTCTTTGATTTAGCAATCAAACTTTTCAATTATGGTAAGAACTCTTGATTTCCGGTCCATCACGACTAGAATACGCGTTGATTAACAACTAATTGATACCAAAATTAATCCACAAACGCGTCATCATTCAAGGCTAAGTCAACGATTGCCAATTAAACGATCCAACGAACCACACTATAAATTGACCTTCTACGAATCATTATCACTCGCTCATACTCTCTTCTCCATCCTCAATTTTCTTCCAATCACACTAATAATTATCAATCCGTTCGCTGTTTGACTTTTGTCTTTGACCGGACAATCATACACGATTCCACATTGTAAGTTTTAATTTTTCAGTGGGTTTTGATTATCGGCATTCACACATCATAAACCCTAAGATTAATTATGTTATTGATGTGTGAATCGCTTGATTGGATAATCTAGGGCTTGTAAATTCTGATTTGGGGATAATGGGATCTGCTACTATGTGTATTTAATTATTTCAAAACAACATTCAACACCAACTGATCAACAGATCAGTTGGTTGGCCTCCTTTCACAAAGATATGAACCGGCCAGATGGCCAGGTTCGAGTCCCACAAGCACCATTATTTTTTTTTTTTTTAAAAAAAGCTTAACTTATATATATATATATATATATTCATTTATATATTTAAAATTCATTTTAAAATACCAAAACCCTTTTATAAATTCTACAAAAATTATATTATGTTGATCTGATGAAAAAGTTCAACACCCAATTTTTAGTTTTCTGAAATTTATTTATTTAATATTTATAATAATTAAATCAAGTTTATTCTATTTTATTTATAAAAATCTATAAAAATATCAAAACGATCTTATTAATTTCCACAAAAATTATCCTAAGTTTTTATAACATTAAGCTTTTCAGAAATGATTTTTATTTCAGAAAAATCATTGATTTAATATTTTTAATCAATTTTTGTTAGATTTAATCATAATTAAATCATAATAAATTCAATTTTCATTATTTTTGCACCAAAATTTTATACAATTTATTTTTAAATATTTAGAACAGAAATATGATTTTTAAAAATAGAAATTCTTTAATTTTAGTATTTTTGAATATTAAAGTTAAATATTGACAATTTGTAATAAATAGATTTAAAAATCTATTTTAAATGAAATAGTTTTATAAAAATTATTTTTGTACTTCAAACACATTATTGTGATTATCATAAATTTAAATTTCATAAAATGATTTTTGGTTATTTATTTACTAATATTCTCTCATTTATTAAACAATTTTCACATTAATCAAACAAGCATTTAGCCCCAATTCGAAGCCCTAGAACATATACATTTGTATACTAGTTAGACTTAGACATATTTATTACCTTATTATAGGGTGATACTTGACACATTTGGGCAACACACTATTTTTCAACAGATATAACATTTTACCAAGGTGAGTTTTACATAGCCCCTTTTCTATTTATCACCATTTTTGGGGTGAAACATGTTACAACAATATTTATGCAATTCAATCATCAATGTGTCTATGTGTTTTTCTATGTTGCATTATGTCTTGAACATGACTAGGGTAAGCACAATTCTAGCATAATCATTAACATTGATCAGCCGACGATATACATTGATAGATCTATTGGACTGACAATCCCACCCGGATACGTGCCTCCTACAAAGGTTACGCGGGTGTTTGTTACTGCAATTTAAACGAGTGAACCATGAGCGTATGGGATGTACCACAATTACAACAGTCAACAAGGTTGATTATGCACTCGATTTACTTCTAGTATGTTTTCGCATATGGACTAGATTGCCATGACACATGAATTGCACAACAATTTTATTCTATTATCAAAACCTATGTAATTCTCACCAACTTTTGTTGACCCAAAACATTTTCAACTTAACATGTTTCAGGTTCTATTTGCTTGAAGATTTGATTTGATGCTTGAAGATATGTGTATAGTTTTGTTCAATTTGATGTACAAATTCTAGAACAATTGTATGTAATTCATTTAAATTATTTAATGAAATTTATTATTCACCATGAGCTACTGAACAATCATCAATACGTGACATCCCGATGTTTCCGCCATCGGTTGGGGTGTTACAGATTGGTATCAGAGCCATGGTTATAGGGAATTGCTTCTTTTGCTTGCTATTCTCTATCTCCCTCCTACTTCATATCCCTACTTTCATCCCTACAAAAAGGTTGCTCTCCATCACTGGATTCACTCTTAGACTAATAAGGCAAAATTCTCAGGTTTAACCTGAACCACCTTGAGATCCCGTCGAAGTTCTAGATTTTAATAACGAACACGTGCAATCTGGAAGGGTGAACACCTGTATTCTGAGTCTTCTGTCTAGGCTGGCATTGCGCATATATCCCAATCAGACGAGGGACCCGGATGCCTACCTGGGAATTCTCGGGATGAGTGTTCACTTATAGGCTAAAGCACGTCTTCATATGTTATTAGAATTTAGAATCTTTGATAAGTCAACGTTTTCGTTTATTCGTTTTAATTAATGAATAAATGATTACATTCCTTATATAATCTCATTCATTTCACTGTGTCTCTTACAGATCATGCCTCCACGTCGCAGTGCTCGTCTTAACAGTGGTGAAAATCATGATGAAGGAAGTAGCAATCACAACCATAACCATGACACTAACCACAACAACAACAACAATAATAATGGTGTTGATGCCCAACTGGCTGCAATCATTTCTCAACAAATGGCACAGCAAATTGCAACTCTGGTTCCCAACTTACTAGCTCAAGTCATCCAGTTGAACGGCAACGGGAACGGCAACGGCAACGGGAATGGACACCACAACGAGAATGGACTTCCAGCCTGTACCCTTAAGCACTTTAATTCTTGCAATCCCCCAAAGTTCAGTGGAGAAGAAGGAGCTACAGGACTCCTACAATGGTTTGAGGGTATTGAGAATACCTTCATCAACAGTGAGTGCCCCAACAATTTTAAAGTCCGTTATGCCATGAGTGTTCTTCATAAACGAGCACTCACTTGGTGGAATGAAGAAAAACGCACTCGCGGAGCTGAAGCTGCACTAGCCTTAACTTGGGATCAAGCTAAAGACATTATGAAGGCAGAGTTCTGTCCTCATTCATTTCACTGTGTCTCTTACAGATCATGCCTCCACGTCGCAGTGCTCGTCTTAACAGTGGTGAAAATCATGATGAAGGAAGTAGCAATCACAACCATAACCATGACACTAACCACAACAACAACAACAATAATAATGGTGTTGATGCCCAACTGGCTGCAATCATTTCTCAACAAATGGCACAGCAAATTGCAACTCTGGTTCCCAACTTACTAGCTCAAGTCATCCAGTTGAACGGCAACGGGAACGGCAACGGCAACGGGAATGGACACCACAACGAGAATGGACTTCCAGCCTGTACCCTTAAGCACTTTAATTCTTGCAATCCCCCAAAGTTCAGTGGAGAAGAAGGAGCTACAGGACTCCTACAATGGTTTGAGGGTATTGAGAATACCTTCATCAACAGTGAGTGCCCCAACAATTTTAAAGTCCGTTATGCCATGAGTGTTCTTCATAAACGAGCACTCACTTGGTGGAATGAAGAAAAACGCACTCGCGGAGCTGAAGCTGCACTAGCCTTAACTTGGGATCAAGCTAAAGACATTATGAAGGCAGAGTTCTGTCCTCATTCATTTCACTGTGTCTCTTACAGATCATGCCTCCACGTCGCAGTGCTCGTCTTAACAGTGGTGAAAATCATGATGAAGGAAGTAGCAATCACAACCATAACCATGACACTAACAACAACAACAACAACAACAACAACAATAATAATGGTGTTGATGCCCAACTGGCTGCAATCATTTCTCAACAAATGGCACAGCAAATTGCAACTCTGGTTCCCAACTTACTAGCTCAAGTCATCCAGTTGAACGGCAACGGGAACGGCAACGGCAACGGGAATGGACACCACAACGAGAATGGACTTCCAGCCTGTACCCTTAAGCACTTTAATTCTTGCAATCCCCAAAGTTCAGTGGAGAAGAAGGAGCTACAGGACTCCTACAATGGTTTGAGGGTATTGAGAATACCTTCATCAACAGTGAGTGCCCCAACAATTTTAAAGTCCGTTATGCCATGAGTGTTCTTCATAAACGAGCACTCACTTGGTGGAATGAAGAAAAACGCACTCGCGGAGCTGAAGCTGCACTAGCCTTAACTTGGGATCAAGCTAAAGACATTATGAAGGCAGAGTTCTGTCCTCATTCATTTCACTGTGTCTCTTACAGATCATGCCTCCACGTCGCAGTGCTCGTCTTAACAGTGGTGAAAATCATGATGAAGGAAGTAGCAATCACAACCATAACCATGACACTAACCACAACAACAACAACAATAATAATGGTGTTGATGCCCAACTGGCTGCAATCATTTCTCAACAAATGGCACAGCAAATTGCAACTCTGGTTCCCAACTTACTAGCTCAAGTCATCCAGTTGAACGGCAACGGGAACGGCAACGGCAACGGGAATGGACACCACAACGAGAATGGACTTCCAGCCTGTACCCTTAAGCACTTTAATTCTTGCAATCCCCCAAAGTTCAGTGGAGAAGAAGGAGCTACAGGACTCCTACAATGGTTTGAGGGTATTGAGAATACCTTCATCAACAGTGAGTGCCCCAACAATTTTAAAGTCCGTTATGCCATGAGTGTTCTTCATAAACGAGCACTCACTTGGTGGAATGAAGAAAAACGCACTCGCGGAGCTGAAGCTGCACTAGCCTTAACTTGGGATCAAGCTAAAGACATTATGAAGGCAGAGTTCTGTCCTCATTCATTTCACTGTGTCTCTTACAGATCATGCCTCCACGTCGCAGTGCTCGTCTTAACAGTGGTGAAAATCATGATGAAGGAAGTAGCAATCACAACCATAACCATGACACTAACCACAACAACAACAACAATAATAATGGTGTTGATGCCCAACTGGCTGCAATCATTTCTCAACAAATGGCACAGCAAATTGCAACTCTGGTTCCCAACTTACTAGCTCAAGTCATCCAGTTGAACGGCAACGGGAACGGCAACGGCAACGGGAATGGACACCACAACGAGAATGGACTTCCAGCCTGTACCCTTAAGCACTTTAATTCTTGCAATCCCCCAAAGTTCAGTGGAGAAGAAGGAGCTACAGGACTCCTACAATGGTTTGAGGGTATTGAGAATACCTTCATCAACAGTGAGTGCCCCAACAATTTTAAAGTCCGTTATGCCATGAGTGTTCTTCATAAACGAGCACTCACTTGGTGGAATGAAGAAAAACGCACTCGCGGAGCTGAAGCTGCACTAGCCTTAACTTGGGATCAAGCTAAAGACATTATGAAGGCAGAGTTCTGTCCTCATTCATTTCACTGTGTCTCTTACAGATCATGCCTCCACGTCGCAGTGCTCGTCTTAACAGTGGTGAAAATCATGATGAAGGAAGTAGCAATCACAACCATAACCATGACACTAACAACAACAACAACAACAACAACAACAACAATAATAATGGTGTTGATGCCCAACTGGCTGCAATCATTTCTCAACAAATGGCACAGCAAATTGCAACTCTGGTTCCCAACTTACTAGCTCAAGTCATCCAGTTGAACGGCAACGGGAACGGCAACGGCAACGGGAATGGACACCACAACGAGAATGGACTTCCAGCCTGTACCCTTAAGCACTTTAATTCTTGCAATCCCCCAAAGTTCAGTGGAGAAGAAGGAGCTACAGGACTCCTACAATGGTTTGAGGGTATTGAGAATACCTTCATCAACAGTGAGTGCCCCAACAATTTTAAAGTCCGTTATGCCATGAGTGTTCTTCATAAACGAGCACTCACTTGGTGGAATGAAGAAAAACGCACTCGCGGAGCTGAAGCTGCACTAGCCTTAACTTGGGATCAAGCTAAAGACATTATGAAGGCAGAGTTCTGTCCTCATTCATTTCACTGTGTCTCTTACAGATCATGCCTCCACGTCGCAGTGCTCGTCTTAACAGTGGTGAAAATCATGATGAAGGAAGTAGCAATCACAACCATAACCATGACACTAACCACAACAACAACAACAATAATAATGGTGTTGATGCCCAACTGGCTGCAATCATTTCTCAACAAATGGCACAGCAAATTGCAACTCTGGTTCCCAACTTACTAGCTCAAGTCATCCAGTTGAACGGCAACGGGAACGGCAACGGCAACGGGAATGGACACCACAACGAGAATGGACTTCCAGCCTGTACCCTTAAGCACTTTAATTCTTGCAATCCCCAAAGTTCAGTGGAGAAGAAGGAGCTACAGGACTCCTACAATGGTTTGAGGGTATTGAGAATACCTTCATCAACAGTGAGTGCCCCAACAATTTTAAAGTCCGTTATGCCATGAGTGTTCTTCATAAACGAGCACTCACTTGGTGGAATGAAGAAAAACGCACTCGCGGAGCTGAAGCTGCACTAGCCTTAACTTGGGATCAAGCTAAAGACATTATGAAGGCAGAGTTCTGTCCTCATTCATTTCACTGTGTCTCTTACAGATCATGCCTCCACGTCGCAGTGCTCGTCTTAACAGTGGTGAAAATCATGATGAAGGAAGTAGCAATCACAACCATAACCATGACACTAACCACAACAACAACAACAATAATAATGGTGTTGATGCCCAACTGGCTGCTATCATTTCTCAACAAATGGCACAGCAAATTGCAACTCTGGTTCCCAACTTACTAGCTCAAGTCATCCAGTTGAACGGCAACGGGAACGGCAACGGCAACGGGAATGGACACCACAACGAGAATGGACTTCCAGCCTGTACCCTTAAGCACTTTAATTCTTGCAATCCCCCAAAGTTCAGTGGAGAAGAAGGAGCTACAGGACTCCTACAATGGTTTGAGGGTATTGAGAATACCTTCATCAACAGTGAGTGCCCCAACAATTTTAAAGTCTGTTATGCCATGAGTGTTCTTCATAAACGAGCACTCACTTGGTGGAATGAAGAAAAACGCACTCGCGGAGCTGAAGCTACACTAGCCTTAACTTGGGATCAAGCTAAAGACATTATGAAGGCAGAGTTCTGTCCTCGTAATGAAATTAAGAAGCTGGAAGATGAATTTCATGATCTTGCTCAAGACAGTGGTGAAAACCTTGCTTACAACACACGTTTTCACGAACTTAGCTTACTGCTACCCCACAAAGTCACCCCTTTGCCCATTGCGATCGAAAAATACATTGGTGGCTTACCGATGCAGATTCAAGACACGGTGTGGGGAAGGAACCCTGCTACGTTAGAGGAAGCAAAACGTTTGGCTGCCACCCTAACAGATAACCATGTAAAGGCAGGAACCCTGACCCGGAAAGGGGAAAAGAAAACTGTTGCAAAGGATACTCCCCAACCTGCCGTTGAAATCAAAACTGAGGCCTCAACCAATGGAAAGTGCAAGGCCAGGAATTTTGCGATAGACACCACTGCCCCACCCAACAAGAAACAATACCACGGGAAGCTACCTAAGTGTGACACCTGCCAGTATCACCATCCAACCCAAGTGCCCTGCCGTCAGTGTACCAATTGTCAAAGGTATGGGCATCTTGCGGAAGCTTGTCGAATTCCTGCTACAAACGCCCTTGCAGCTCCAAATGATCTCGCTACTTAACAACAAACTCTACCATTTGAATAATGTCTACTTACTCTTTAATTCCATGTATTGCACTTTTGATTCAAATAATAAATTCCAGTATTATCATAACATCTGTGTGCATGCTTGTTTGAATGTGAACTAATTGTTATATCTATAATCATACTTACTTACTTGTACAACAATTAGTTGACTACCAAACAACCTACTCAACGATTGGTAGAGGTCATCATGTCTTTCCAACAGTCGGGAGAGGCCCTACCACCTGCTCAACGACTGGTGGGACTATCAGACCTGCTCAACAATCAGTAGAGTCATAAAAGGACGCAAGACCCTAATGTAAGGTAAATTGGTAATTACGGTCCGTAACGTAATCATGAATTTACAGGTACGTTAAGGTAGTGTAAAATTTTATCAAGGTTTTCAGTAGTCGACCAATTATAAACTTGGTGTTCTCTTTTAACTTCGGGACGAAGTTCCTAAAAGTAGGGGAGACTGTAACATTTCGCATTAAATAGTTGTACGTTACGTATAAGTTGGAATAAAACGACAAGTCTTATTATTATTATTTTTGGAGATATTTTGAACCCCTATACAATTATTCATACATATATTTATACATATAGTGTTTTTAATAATAATAATAATAATTAGTTTCAAAGCTTTGTCAAGTTTCTTATAATTAAACCCAACCCAACAACCACACACCTAGCCCAATACCCCAGCCCAGATGCTATCCGGCCCACCTGGAAACCTTGGCCCAAACCCCCCCCCCCCTTCGTTATATATAAAAAAAAGGGGTGGAATGTTGCAGCTGGGTATCGAACCCGGATCACAGCTCACACACACCAACGTTTACACCACTTGCTCCACACACACTTCTTGTTTCTAAACCAACTTAATTTATATTTAACCACACACTTCGTTCCTTTTCCTTCTTCCCCTTCGTCGAGCAACAGCAACAGCAGCAAGCTGTTATATATATATTTTTTTTCTTTTTTTTCTTTTTTTCTTTTCTCTTATTCTTTGATTTAGCAATCAAACTTTTCAATTATGGTAAGAACTCTTGATTTCCGGTCCATCACGACTAGAATACGCGTTGATTAACAACTAATTGATACCAAAATTAATCCACAAACGCGTCATCATTCAAGGCTAAGTCAACGATTGCCAATTAAACGATCCAACGAACCACACTATAAATTGACCTTCTACGAATCATTATCACTCGCTCATACTCTCTTCTCCATCCTCAATTTTCTTCCAATCACACTAATAATTATCAATCCGTTCGCTGTTTGACTTTTGTCTTTGACCGGACAATCATACACGATTCCACATTGTAAGTTTTAATTTTTCAGTGGGTTTTGATTATCGGCATTCACACATCATAAACCCTAAGATTAATTATGTTATTGATGTGTGAATCGCTTGATTGGATAATCTAGGCTTGTAAATTCTGATTTGGGGATAATGGGATCTGCTACTATGTGTATTTAATTATTTCAAAACAACATTCAACACCAACTGATCAACAGATCAGTTGGTTGGCCTCCTTTCACAAAGATATGAACCGGCCAGATGGCCAGGTTCGAGTCCCACAAGCACCATTATTTTTTTTTTTTTAAAAAAAAGCTTAACTTATATATATATATATATTCATTTATATATTTAAAATTCATTTTAAAATACCAAAACCCTTTTATAAATTCTACAAAAATTATATTATGTTGATCTGATGAAAAAGTTCAACACCCAATTTTTAGTTTTCTGAAATTTATTTATTTAATATTTATAATAATTAAATCAAGTTTATTCTATTTTATTTATAAAAATCTATAAAAATATCAAAACGATCTTATTAATTTCCACAAAAATTATCCTAAGTTTTTATAACATTAAGCTTTTCAGAAATGATTTTTATTTCAGAAAAATCATTGATTTAATATTTTTAATCAATTTTTGTTAGATTTAATCATAATTAAATCATAATAAATTCAATTTTCATTATTTTTGCACCAAAATTTTATACAATTTATTTTTAAATATTTAGAACAGAAATATGATTTTTAAAAATAGAAATTCTTTAATTTTAGTATTTTTGAATATTAAAGTTAAATATTGACAATTTGTAATAAATAGATTTAAAAATCTATTTTAAATGAAATAGTTTTATAAAAATTATTTTTGTACTTCAAACACATTATTGTGATTATCCTAAATTTAAATTTCATAAAAAGATTTTTGGTTATTTATTTACTAATATTCTCTCATTTATTAAACAATTTTCACATTAATCAAACAAGCATTTATCCCCAATTCGAAGCCCTAGAACATATACATTTGTATACTAGTTAGACTTAGACATATTTATTACCTTATTATAGGGTGATACTTGACACATTTGGGCAACACACTATTTTTCAACAGATATAACATTTTACCAAGGAGAGTTTTACATAGCCCCTTTTTCTATTTATCACCATTTTTGGGGTGAAACATGTTACAACAATATTTATGCAATTCAATCATCAATGTGTCTATGTGTTTTTCTATGTTGCATTATGTCTTGAACATGACTAGGGTAAGCACAATTCTAGCATAATCATTAACATTGATCAGCCGACGGTATACATTGATAGATCTATTGGACTGACAATCCCACCCGGATACGTGCCTCCTACAAAGGTTACGTGGGTGTTTGTTACTGCAATTTAAACGAGTGAACCATGAGCGTATGGGATGTACCACAATTACAACAGTCAACAAGGTTGATTATGCACTCGATTTACTTCTAGTATGTTTTCGCATATGGACTAGATTGCCATGACACATGAATTGCACAACAATTTTATTCTATTATCAAAACCTATGTAATTCTCACCAACTTTTGTTGACCCAAAACATTTTCAACTTAACATGTTTCAGGTTCTATTTGCTTGAAGATTTGATTTGATGCTTGAAGATATGTGTATAGTTTTGCTCAATTTGATGTACAAATTCTAGAACAATTGTATGTAATTCATTTAAATTATTTAATGAAATTTATTATTCACCATGAGCTACTGAACAATCATCAATACGTGACATCCCGATGTTTCTGCCATCGGTTGGGGTGTTACACTATATTCATGATGAATTCCTTTGTTTGCACAAAGATCCTCCATCTGAGCATTTTTAAACTCCGTCCCATTGTCACTCCGGATTCTTTTGATCTTCAGACCATATAAATTCTCCAGACGTGTAAACAGAACCTTCAAGTTGTCAAAAGTGTCGCTTTTCTGATGCAAACACATTACCCATGAAAATCTTGAATAGTCATCAGTCACCACAAGACAGTATAATTCTCCGGCATGACTTTTACGTCTGACTGGACCGAATAAATCCATATGCAAACGTTCAAGTGGCAACTCAACAGAATTAACTTTCTTTGGTCTATGGGATTGTTTGTGCTGCTTGCCCTTCTTGCAACTGATACACTTGTCATTCAGATGGAAGTGTTTGACATTAACTCCCGTGACAAGTTCATTCTTCACAAGCTGATTCATCTTTCTCAAATGGATATGTCCCATTCTCCTATGCCACATAATGGATTCTTTTTCTGTAGCCTTGGAGAGGAAACACGTGACTTGGCCATGGGTGGTCATTGCTTTAGACATGTCGAGAATATACAAGTTGTTAACTCTCGGTGCCTTCAGCATCACCCACTCTTTTGGTAGCTCAAACCCAGGTTTCAAGATATAACAGGATTTGTCATCAAAATACACTGAAAATTGTTTATCACAAATCTGACTAACACTGAGCAAATTATAGTCTATTTGTTTCACATAAGAAATCCGCTCAAATGTTACGACCCCATTACTTACACTACCCTCCATAGTAATGTAGCCTCCCTTATTTCCAGTAAATGCCACATATCCTCCGTTAATATTTTTGATGTCAAAGAGTAGCGCGAGGTTCCCTGTCATGTGACCAGAAGCTCCACTGTCAACAATCCATAGGCTGCTAACAGGGCCAGCTGGAGCTCCCTGCACATTTAAAGTAGATCAATTAGTTCTTTCGGGGACCCAAGCCTGTTTGGTCTTGGGTCTTTGAACAGGTTGTTTCAAAGAGTCTTTTGATTCACAAACAACTTGGGTTACTTCAACCCCTTTCTTCTCACTAACAACTTTCTCTTTCTCATTCTTCTTACTCTGTGAAGTAGAGGCTCCTTCAGATTCCTTAGATGACCAAGATTGCTCAGATCGTTTCAATATCCGAATCTGAGATTTTGAGGTCTCAGTCGGTTTCTTTACTTCGTCTTTAAAAACAACCTTCTTGGTTACCTTCTCTGATTTAACAGAGACAGGTCCAACTGCTTGTTTACCATTAGGTTTAGGAGTGACCTTTTTGGTATCAGCAGTTGAGTTCATCTGAGATTTCTTACCAGATTTATCAGTGTTCATCCGGTTGCGCTTATCATACGTCATCGGACGATTTTCCCCCTTGTTGTAAAAATTGTTTTGATTATGATAAAATTCTTTTTGGGGAAAATGCCGACTCTGTTGATAGCCATAGTTGTCAACCGGATACTCATGATATTGCCTCATCTCCACCTCGTGCCTTTTGTGTCGTACATACGGGCAGGTAGCAAGTAAATGTCCCCGTTCCCCGCACTTATAACACGCACGGTATTCCTCGTAGTTTTCCTTGATCGGCGACTTGGAAAAACTAACAATGGGATATCGATCGACCATGCGTTGTTTCCTTAAATTCTCAGGAGCTGGGTCCTTCGAGTAAGTCGGTTCAATAAAACTATTTTCTTTATGAACAGGCAAAACAAACTGTGTGACATTGACCTTTGCTTCTTTTTCCGAATAAATTTTGTCTAAAACCTCTTGAGGAATGTCGTTGGTCCTTTCAAATTTCGGGAACCAAATCGTACTTTCCTGTCATATCTTTTCGATTTTTGTAGAATTGACAAATTTAATCGGAAACTCATCATCAGATAAAATCTTATCGGAGCCTTGCATCCGATAGAAGATTTTGACAGGTTTATCACACACTTCATTGCTCACATCATTTGATTTTTCAAATTTAGACTCATTTTTCTTCTCAACCGGTTTTACCACATTTTTCTCAGTTTTAATTTCAACTTTCTTTTCAACCGGTTTTATCATGTTTTTCTCAACCTTCTTAACCTCTTTCTTTTCAAAACTTTTACCAACAAACTTATCATTTTTCTTTCCCTCATTTTTGCGATGAGCATTTGCCATTGGATGAATGATCTGAGACGGTGAGACTGGCTCAGTAGTGATTATATGATTTTCATCAGGGATATCACTATCACTTTCAACCGTCTCAGATGACTCATCTTCTTCATCTGAATCATCAGTAGCGACCACACCCTCACTATTTCCCAGTACTGGTCTCACATCAGAATATGGATCCCCGACACTGGAAGTGTTAGGCTCATTTTCTGGTGTGGGCTCAGGATGAATTAAAGTCTCCGGTGGTATTGCATGTAAAGTGTGATTCTCAAACAATACCTGAGATGGAACTGACTTATAGTTTGCACTATTCGTCTGGGAGGGTTCTTCAATGATATGATCAACTACGTATGCTATGTGTTTGTAACTTTCTAATTTCTTGTTAACTTTTTCCGCAAAGCACTTGATGGTTGCCATTTCTAATTTAGTATTTTCCATTTCATTGATGTAATTATTAATGGCAAGTTGTTTAATAGATAATGTCTTTTTCAATTCTGACACATCCTTTTTATAACCATCAAGAACTTTGTTGAAATCTTTTAAGTCCTTTTGATAAATCTGACAGTTGAGTTTTGCACTCTCAAGTTGAACCTTGAGAAGCTTGTTTTCATCAGTCAGTTTTTCAAAATCAGCACATTTGTCACATTTAACACAAGATTGAGTTTCAGAACTTACCGGCTTAGGAGGTTCTGTCATGGCCATTAGAGCAAAGTGAGCTTCCTTTCCTGCAAAGAATTTGGAGTAGTCAATCTTGGTGCATGCATCATCCACCATACATGACTTGCGAGTCATCAGGAAGTCAGCTTCAGCTAGCAATTGGTCAATATCATCATCTAGTGAATTCACACTATTCTCTGAGTCAGATTCGCTCTCCATATCCGAGTAAGCTGAGTCATATTGATCTCCAACATCGGTGACAGAATCAAGAATCATCCCCGATCTCTTGTCTTCACCTTCAGCCATCACATCATCATTCACTTCTTCAATCTTCAACTCCGACACCTTTTCAATCACAACCTCTTCTTCAACTTCCTCATTCTCATCCAACCTCATCTGCTGTGCCACACATGCAACATTCCCAGCAGTGATTTCCTCTACCCCCAATTGCATACCAGTCCAGTCAAAACCTTCATCCTTTTGGATGACAAGTGCTTGGATTTGAGTATCAGTTTGGTTTTGGTTTTGTGTGTTAGGTGTAGAGATAGGAACAATAGTTCGGTTTGGGTTTTGTTGAGGTTGGTTTTGTGTTGTGGATTGTCTGGTGTTGTTGTTTTGTTGACGGTTCTGATAAGTGTTTTGATTTTGTGGTTGAAAGCTTGATATGTTTGGACTGTTGTAAGACACTTGATTCTGGTTTTGGTTTTGTCGGTTTTGGTATGAAGAATTGAAAGGATTTCGGTTACCTTGTTGTGCTGGTTGTGTGCACTCCCTTTTAAAATGTCCCTTTTCACCACAGTTAAAGCAAGTAACCTTTGCTTTGTTGAATCCGTATGTGGTATTGGGAGATGTTGAGAGATCAGTCCTGCCAGTCTTCTGAATGAAATCAGTAGCTCTCCTCATAATACTTGCAAAAGCCCACTGAATGTCCATCAACTCCATTTCCTCTTTATCGATTTGAGCATAGTCCTCATTGGTAAGATTATTGTTACCAATTTGACTTGCTACCAAACCGTTGTAAGAAGCGACCATGGCAGATACTAGAGCAACATGCTGTTGAGCAATTTCAACAGTCACATTGTTAAGGTTTGATGTCTCTAACACAATCGGGTTTTGACTTGATTGTGCTTGAGTAATCTGCATCTGGTTCACTTGAGGAGGATATTGTTGTTGTTGTTGCTGTTGACTTGATGTATAGCATGCGGCTTGTTGTAATGGTGAAAATGGTGGAATAAAGTTTTGTGTTTGATATGGTTGTTGTGTGTATGATGGTGTGTAGGATGAAGTTTGAGCAAGGTAGTTAATGGGTTCTTTTGTTGGTTCAACAATGTTAGACACACATGCTATATGAGGTGCAACAGTAGATGTGGTGCTTGAAGCAGAAAGAGAGTTAGATGTTCCACTCACGTATAAATCAGGATTCTGTGGAATCTGAGCTCTCTTAGCTTTTCTCTTTTCCTCCATCTCTTTGTTTTCCAGCTTTTGGATGAACTCATTAATGGTCCAATACTGGTAAGCATCCTTCTCCTTTAACACTTCGATGTGTTGGTTCCAATAGGGTGGTAATGCATCAGCAAATTTATCAACTAATTCCGACATTGGAATGCTGATCTCATAGCTCGACAATTCAGTGAGCAAATGGCAGTACCTTGGAACCAACTCTTTTAGGGTCTCATTACCCATATAACTGAAGTTTTCAAACTCCTTTCGAAGCTCCTCCATCCTAAGTTTCCTGGTCTTCTCATTTCCATCATGTCGATTTCTCAGCATATCCCAAAGTTGTTTGGATGTAGTGCACGATCCAAACTGATGTAATAGATCAGTGTTGATCGCCTGAGATAGCTGAGAAAATGCTTTCTTCTCTATAGCAAACCTTTTCTTCTCGTCATCCGCCAAATTCTCCAAAGGGATTGGTTCTCCAGTATTCTTCAGAATAGGAGCAACATAACCCTTCACAATCATTTGCCATGCCTCGGCACCTTCAAGTCCTTGTCCCTCAACGTGAATCTTAAACTTCGTCTTCCAAGTGTTATACTCCTTCATGTCCATTAACTTCGGTGGACGATTGCCGCTTCCAGAAGTTAGATCATGAATAAGAGTGGAAATAGCGTTGGTCGTCTGGGAATGGACTGCTGCTGCTGCGACTCCCCAATAGTTATCAATCGGTTGTGGTACTGATTGAACAACTTGTTGTGGTGCCGAACTAGTCATAGCCATATAATTGATCGGCTGTGATGGTTGACTAGTCTTTTGAGCTGCAATGGACCATGGATCTTGTGTTGTCTGATGTTGTGGTGCTTGAGTAGGTCTAGGCGTTGTTGGAAAGTTCCACATCTTGTCCTGCAAACAATCAAACACGAAAAGATTAAAAATTTTCAAAACAGGATGTTCCTTCGTATATACGGACGTGCGAAGGAGAAATAAAGTTCTCTTTCGCCCGTTTATAATTGATACGAATGAAAGCTAATCAACAAAAACTCCTTCGACCACTTAGAACTCTCTTTCGACCGTTTTTCAACTCCTTCGACCGTTCGATTATGCGAAGGTGAAACAAAGGTACGAATGTGAAAAATAAGCAATCAAAGTCTTCCTTCGACCACAAAAACACCTCCTTCGTACAGAAACACACTCTTTCGACCCAAAGAAATTCCTCTTTCGACCAAACTCTCTCGTTCGACCCCTGTGATTTCAAAAACGGTTATTCTTTGAAAATCAGTTAATTTTGATCATGTTTTTCAAATGTTGATGGATTTTGATGATCTTGATCAGGTTTTGAATCGGATTTGATTTGGAACAACTTTAATAAAGAGAATTATCCAATTTAAACTCGAAATCAAGGTGTAATCGATCAAAATCTTATCACACCAGTTTGTTTATTGAAAACAGAAACATTTTGACCAAAATTGGGTCCAAATCAGCTGAGAGATTATTAATTTGTGGTTGTTTGATCCGAAAAGGCTCTGATACCACTTTGTATGTGCGTTTTAGGATCGAAAACAAACAAAGATTGATCAAACAAGTTAGTTTTAGGTGCGGAAACCCTAAAACTATCACAAAGTAATAATCAAACAGATTCAAACACGCAGATCATCATTTTCAATCAATTTCATTCATAAAACACTTGATTACACTTAGAATAATGATTACAATCAAGGTTTAAATGTAAAACAAGTTTAACAAAATCTAGAGAGAGTTTTCAGAAAGAGGAGGGAATAATAATCATCAAAGTTACATTCAAAAATGAACTTAACCTATTTATAGGCCTGCACATTCGCCCAAATCATCCATGCGAATGTGCAGGTTCGCCCACATTGACTGGTCGAACCAAGTTCTTCCATAATCTAAGTCTTCATTCGTATAACCATCTTCCTTCGCACCTTTATATCCTCCTTCGCACCATTTAACTCACTCCTTCGCACCTTCGATATCAACAAACCAAAATGTGTTTTACAATCCAAAGCTCTAGTC
This sequence comes from Ambrosia x helenae, assembly GCA_030844895.1. Taxonomy (NCBI): domain Eukaryota; kingdom Viridiplantae; phylum Streptophyta; class Magnoliopsida; order Asterales; family Asteraceae; genus Ambrosia; species Ambrosia x helenae. The sequence goes on from CM061223.1 coordinate 101,252,024, forward strand.
GCACTTTTGCATCTACACACTGAAGCACCTGACAATTCATGTCTGCAGATATCTCTAACAGCCCAGTATGGAAGTGTCTTAATATCATGGAATCTGTAAAAGTACAGAATTCCTTTCTCTTATTTCACTGCGACACATTTCAGCTGTCTTACGTACTTCCAGCCGAGAGCTTTGCCTTTAAACAAATCATTGTGGAATTTGTAAAAGCTACCTTGAACTTCAATCTTTAGACGGTTAGCTTCTTTTTCTTTAAGCTTCCTCAATAGTTCTTTCAAAGCATCAGATTGTTCAGTATTTGGCTTTTGACAGTCTGGAAACACTTCTTCAACAAACTTCTTAGTCTTTTCACGAGCAAGTTTCTCAGCATGGCTTAACAATTCATCAGAAAATTCAGGAAATCCAGAATCTTTGTCATTCTTAAAGTATTTTGGATATTCCTCGCTAGTAATATCTTCAATCTCCACTTCTTCAAACACTGGAACATCTCTGTCATCGGAGTGATTACCTGCTTCTTTCTCAGGTATGTTCGGTATCTGGTTTTCACTCATCAACTCCTCTAGAGATTTACCAACCTGTTTCGCCAGTCCTTCCAATATCTCTTTCAACATGGCTGCAGAAACTTCTCCGTCTTCTAAATCAGGATCGTTATACTCCAACTCAAAATGCATATCGTTTGACTCAAATATCTCTGGAAACCTTCCAGTCATCTCTATCGTCCAGACTCTTTCAGTTAACATCTGGCGATATAAATTCTTGTCATCTTTAGATAAGTCTCTGATCTTCTCATTCCAGAAGATATTAGCATCGTCAGTGGTACCATCAGGAGCTTTCGAACTGGATTCTCCTGTGTTCTTTCCCGATCCTCTCTTCTCACACTTATACTTGTCAGTGTCATCATCATCACCATCACTATTAGAACTAGCAGAGCTATTACCTTCACCCGAATCATCTCCTGAACCATCATCATCACCATCATCTTTCTTCTTCTTTTTAGGAGCTTCACCGGCATCCTCATTCAACTCATCATCTTGTTCTTCTTCTTTTTCATCAGATGGTTCAAAATCAACTTCCTCCTCATCACGTTCTTTATCTTCTTCACCAGCTTGTAGTTGAGGAGCTTTAGAGTACAAATCTTTTATCAGATTATTCATACTCTTGTTGTCTGCTTTCAGCTTCTTGTTCTCCTCTTTCATAGTGATGTACCTTCTGGTGTTTCTCTGTTCATGCTTTAACAACTTCTTGTTCTCTTTCTGAAGTTGTTTAACCTTTGCTTTCAGAGCTTCATGATTTTCATGTGACGATTCAACAACATCTAACATCTTTCTGTCATTACTTCTCAACTGCTCAATCTCTGCTTGTTGCTGATTAATAATCTTCATCATGTCAGCAAGCTTCTGGTTAACTGCAGTCATCACATCACTATCTACAGTAACCTTAGGTGTTGAAGCTTCAGTAACTGGAATCTTTCCTTTCTTCAACTTCTTCAACACTCTATCCAAATCATCATTAAATGCATCGGTTGGCAGATCAGTATGCTCAGCAGCAGATGATGTCTTCTGTTTCTTTGCTGCTGGGGATGTGATGGTGATTTAGAACTAGATGCTGCAGGCAATTTCTTTCCAGCAATCAGATGCTCAATATCTCTAGCTCTTTTCTCCATTGGTTTCACAACCTTCTCTTTCTTCTTGTATAGTGGTTTCTTCTGTTTCTCTCCTGTCTTTGCCGATCCTCCAAAATCTTTGGATCCCAATCCCAATCCTTCATCAGTTTCATCCAATACAATAGGACTTTTTGTCCTTTGCTCTTCTACAGACTTGTTAAGACTCTCAGACTCACCAGCCACAGTGGCCTTGGACGTGGTGCTCTTTACAATCTCATTATCTGAATCCCATCTTTCATCTTCCTGTGTCTCTTCAGAATCAACAGATACTTCATCAACCAAATGTAAACCCTTTTTGGCTACACTTTTCTTCCTTCTAGAAACCTTCTTCTGTGCGGGTTCTACATCATCTTGTTTCTCTTTCTCTTTCCCAGTCTTTGCATCGACATTCACTACTTGTCGCTTTCTCTTTGCAACATGATCAACAGGACATAAAGGATTATCTTCATCAGAATCACTATTAGCATGCCTAACTTCATTCTTTCCTGGATCTACATATCCTGGATTAATCAGATGACCAAACAGGTTCTTGTGTGGTGGTCTTTCATTCAACGGCACACCTTTATAACCTTTCATTCTAACAAGCGTGTTTAGGTTCATGTGATCCTGTACCACAATCTGAGTAGGATCTCTTCTCAATTTCTTGTGCTTCTCATCAAGTATCATCTGCAGGAATCTCGGATATAGCAGAAATTTCTTGTTCTTCAAACCTCTAAGTGGTTCCAGCATGTGTTCAGGTATCATACCAGATACATTGAACGACTTGTTCAATATAAGGGCAACCATCAAAGAGCTAATACTCTTTATCATAACATCATACCCTCCACTCACTGATCCAAATACATGTAACATGAAGTGAGCGAGATACTTGAACTGAGGGCATAGCTTCCCTTTGTGTAATGAACCATCAGTAATCGGTCCATTGTACTTCATTCGTAGGAAGCACTTTCTCTGTTCAATCCATGATAGTTGTGATACCCCGCATTTTCAGGTTAACACTTTTTTACTGAACTCTAGTTAACTTGCATATTCATAGTGATCAAATACTTAACTAGGATTAGTTAAGTAGGCTTAACATATGTTAGATGCTATTAACATATGTTATAAGTAGGAAAAACCTTGTTTTGTCACACACACGAGTCCTGCATCCCGAACGTTGGTGATTTATCTGGCAAACATAATAATAAGCACAATGGAATTGTGATGAACGTAGTGTTACATGTTTGTGTGGAGTACATGCTTATGTGAATTATCGCTTGACTGAAAATTAATATGTAAACCATGCAAGTTACGTGAACCTCAGGATTGATATGTTATGAAATAATAAAAATAATAGTTTTTATGCAATTTAGGGTGATTAATATCATCGGGCCCGGTATTGGACTAGAACAAGACTAACGGGTCCGGTTAATGGACAAAAAGGGGCCCAAATACCCAATTGCTTGGGCAACAAGCCAAGCCCTCTTATAATTAGGAGACAAAAAAAAAAAAAAACCCTAACCCCCACCCCTTTGCGCCGTGAACTCAACCCCACCCCCATCCTCTTGATTTTCAACAAACATCAATCCTATTCATTCCTTCAAGCTAGTTGTGGTGCAATCTCTAGGCGTTGAGGAATCTTGCTTTGAAAGGTATAATCTTTACATGTTTTATGATGATTAATAATATTGAAAAGTTAAAAAAAAATCATAGGGCATGCATATATATACAATCGCATAACATGAGTTAATGGGAGTTCTTGAATGTTCATTGTGATTTGATGTTGATAAGTGTTGCTAGTAATCATAATTAAGGTTTTTGTATGATAATATAGGTGTTTAATCAGAATATTATGAGTTATGCATGTATTAGAGATTTTTATGTATGATTAGGGTTTGCGAATAACTTGGGGAGCAAGTTTCAGTTTCTGGCAGATTCATAAGGGTATTTTGTAGGGGCGGTATCTTGATGTTAAATTGGTTGTTTCGATCGATTCTTTGCATAAATGGATTGTATATGGTCTCAGCTTTTTATAATGGGCAAAATCATCTGATTTGGATGTCGTTTGATATGTTTTTGGAATTTTATTTGATTAAAGGTCATATCAGAATTTCGGAGTTATAAATTGAGTCAACTTTAAACGGGTATAACTCAAGTTTTACAAACAATTAAGTTATGAAATTTTGACAGGAGGTCAATATTGGAAAAATTTGGCTTTTCAAAGTGGATTCACCTCGTTTGGGTGAATACACAATTTTTGGGAATTTTTCTACTAAACTGACCTGTTGTGGAAAGTTTCTGGACATAGCTGTGTTGTATGAATTTTAATAATTTTTGTGTTTGGTTTTAGGACAAAACAAAAATATGGGTTATTGAATGAAACCTAAAGAATATTCAGTAAACATTTGGGAGTTTAATTCATTGAGTTGGTATTTTAAATAAATTAGTTTTCGTGGCGCACAATCTGTCCTAAAAACGCAGATTGTGTATTATGTGTTTATGTGACTATTTGGAGTCGTATGTGATATGTATTTGACATAAACTTATATGAATACTTATAGGAGATGTGTATAAGGAATAAAACTGACAATTATCATTATGATCACCAACGGGATACGTAGGACTTACCTGTGCATGTATAGTCACTAGGCGTCATTACACGATTTGAAACTTTAGAAGTTTCGGACAATCAAGTTACATGATGTGTTGGTATGCACATATACTCACCTAGTGACACTTGTAATAGGGAGTCGGTAGCTCGTTACTGTTTGAGGGATTTGGATCATTCGCGTGCAACCTAAGGTGAGTTTCACTATTCTTTTCTCAAAAGTATGCGTCTCGGGTTTGAGACAAATTACAAAACGTTTTCTAGTCTGGTTTGGGACTACTTTTACATCTCGGGTTATGAGATGCTTTGACTCCTTGCGTGGGTCGGGTTTTGACTCCTTGTGTGGGTCGGTTTTACGATTCCTTGTGTGGATCGGGTTTTTAATCAGTTTAAAACTTATTGGTCCTTTGTGAACTAAAGACTCTATCATTTGGAAAGTCCTTGCATATTATTGGGTTAATCGCTGGAGGCGAGCGGGGTATTAGTTGATAGCGCTATTAGGTTGTGCAGCAACCTCATGTCTGAGATGCTTGAGGCACGGGCATGAACTTCTGACCACATTTGAGAACTGGTGTTGATAGACACCAGTTATTGAGGCAAACTCTTTCATTACTGAAGGTGTCCCAATAATCCTGTTTAGTTACATTGAGTGGGCTAGCTACCCCTGACACGCTTAAACTGATAACTCTTGAACATTTTGGTCTGGAGGACCTACGTTTTTCATTGGTTACGTGGTTTTGGAAACCAGCGCATTTACATACTCGGTTAATTTACTTTGTGAACTCACCAGCTTTATGTTGACACACGAATTACATGCTTTTGCAGGTAGTTAGCTTCCGGTGCCAGGATTAGAAAGCACTGAACACTTCACTTCATTTGGGGTCTTGGGCATACACCTAAATTACATATTATGTTTTTACATTTTCTTTCATATGGTTTTAATTTGGGCGCGTTGTTTTGCGCATGGTTTTTAAAAGGTTTAAATTTGGTTTACGCTTCCGCAGCTTAACTAAACTTGGTTTTTGAAAACGAACTAAATGGTTTGGGCATTTAGAGTTCGTTCATATGACTTATGGCTATGGGATCCTGGTATGTCATGCGCCTCGCGGTATAAACCCCGTAGTGGAAATTTGAGGGTGTGACAGATTGGTATCAGAGCCATTAGTTATAGTGAACTAGGACTGCATATTGAGTCTAGTCTATAATCATCATAGCATAAGTACACTTACAACTTAAGTGCACAACTAGCTTTTAGCTACACATACCTACAACATATTATTTCAGGAGCTATGTTATCTTCTAGTTCTAGATCTAATTCTGAACACATCAATGGTGGGAACCCAGGGTTACACCAGGTGACGCATTACTGGGAGTAGTATCCTAACAAACCTCGTGGATGAGGAAACAACAATTGTACAGGGGAGAAAGCCCTTGCGAGCGTTGTGGCGCACAGGAAAGCTGCACGATGTGCATGAAGTGATACCATTTAACCGAATTGAATTCAAATGCTGAGACTTATCCTTTGATACTTAGCAAGGAGACAATTAGTTTCTGTTCCTTGTTACTTGATCCTTCTTACTCCCATTTGAAACTCAGACGGGACTGGGTTACGCATATAGAACTTATTTCTTACCTTAGTACCTTACGCCTAGTATGAGCGGGCAGACGTATGACTGCATATCCCTGTTACTCATAAGTATATGGTGGATTCATGGGAACACATTAGATTGGGGCTTGTTACACACACTCTTGGGGAGTTATGTAAAGCCTGCAACATAGTGCAACATCTCAAAGGAAGACGAAACTTACTAATGACTGACAACCATGATTGGGGAACAAGTGGTACAGCTGACCACTGAATTGACTTACACAGGACCAGAGAAGGAGACAATACATGATAAGAACCATATAACACTGACACCGAGGAAGAGGAAGAAGAGGGGATGGAAGGGGAACCTGAGCAGGACGAGCACATGGAAAGTGATGATGAAGGCTCTACTATCCAGACAGAGCGTGGCGACGATTGGCTCTTACCTTTTCTTACCTTTTCTTACCTGTATTTTCTTTTCTTTTCCCTTGTTAACTTAGATAAGACTGAGTTTTTATGATCAATGATAGGGTGGTTGAAGCCCTCGCCTCTTTCCAATCTATTAAAGATCTATTTGCTAAATCAATCTTTTCCCCTGACTTTCACATTTGAACTTTCTTATACCTTGAACGCACATGTCACAATAACAACCTTCACAATAACAACCTACCATCATATTTTAAAGCCTTTTTATTGGTCGTAAACCTCTATAACTCCAACAGAACTGAAAGAGGCCGTCTGATTGCTTCGATAGTATAAGTCATTTCCATGTGCATTTGCCCCAGGCAGGATGGGGTAATGTATGCTACATACACACTTGATGAGTTACATATAATTGGATGGAGAACGTAACACCCAGTGATGAAACCTAGAAATTTGTTATATAAAGACGGATGGGTCTAAGATCGACGTCTACACTACCAAGCTACAGGAGTTAGATACTTCATGCTCGAATCTAATTTACCAACTTTCCCATTGGATCGAATTTCATACCAAAAGGGTGAGTCCCTCAGATTCGTGGCTTGGCCACTAAAGCTCACCTACAAATCTTTCACCTGACTCACAAACTCACCGATGAGGCTGTTGAGTATGGTACTTTTCCGGAGCATAGTGCTTCATCTTCTACTTTTGGTGATAGCAAGAGAACGTGGGATAGTGTGAGGTACAAGTCCTTCAACAACAACTACCACAACGGTAACAACAACAATGGGGCTCATGGAATAGCAATTGTGATTAGCTCTGGGGAAGCTAGGACTGATAACAATGTCGTGACGGGTACGTGCTCCTTGAATGACACTCTTGCTTCTATTTTATATGATACTGGTGCGGACGATAGTTTTGTGTCATCGAAACTTAGCAAGCAATTAGGGATGGTTCCCACTCTTCTTGATACCCCGTACTCTATTGAATTGGCTGATGGGAAGCCTGTCGAGGTAACCCATGTACATCGTGACGGTAAGCTCTAGTTGAATGGGCAATTGTTTGCCATCAACCTCTTACCTATCACCCTAGGTAGCTTTGACCTCGTGGTTGGCATGGACTGATTGTCCAAGCAACATGCTGAAATTCTCTGTCAGGAGAAGATTGTTCGTATTCCCCTCCCAAGAGGAGAACTTTTATCTATACAGGGTGATTGTGGTGGTGCCATGGTGGGCATCATCTCCTTTTTGAAGGCCCAGAAGTGTATTCGTAAGGGCTGTCCAGCCATTTTGGCTAACAAATCTGACACTCGAGCTGAGACTGAAACTAAGATTGAGGACATCCAAGTAGTTTGAGATTTCCCAGATATTTTTCCCAGAGGAACTACCTGGACTTCCACCTGTTTGTCAAGTGGAGTTTCAAATTGACCTTGTACCTGGAGCAGCTCCAGTTGCACGCGCACCATACTGCCTAGCACTAGGCGAACTTCAAGTACTGTCTACCCAACTCCAAGAGCTATTGGATAGGGGCTTTATTAGACCTAGTTCTTCACCATGGGGAGCTCCCGTTCTGTTTGATAAGAAGAAGGATGGGAGTTTCCGCATGTGTATCGGAAGTTGAACAAGGTGACGGTTAAGAACCGTTACCCTTTGCCTCGTATTGATGATTTGTTCGACCAACTGCAAGGGTCGAGTTTCTACTCTAAGATTGACTTGAGGTCAGGATATCATTGACTGAGAGTCCAAGAGGAGGATGTGGCGAAGACAGCCTTTCGAACTCGGTATGGACATTATGAGTTTTTGGTGATGCCATTTGGGCTAACCAATGCACCGGTTGTGTTCATGGATCTAACGAACCGGGTGTGCAAGCTCTATTTGGACAAATTCGTCATAGTGTTCATAGACGACATAATGATTTATTCCAAGAGCAAGGAAGAGCACGAGCAACACCTGCAGCTGATCTTGGAACTTCTGAGAAATGAGCAGTTGTATGCAAAATTCTCTAAGTGTGACTTTTGGATTCGAGAAGTCCAATTTCTTGGACATGTGGTTAACGAGGCAGGAATACATGTTGATCCTGCCAAGATTGACGCTATTAAAAAGTGGAAGGCTCCTAAGACCCCTACTGAGGTGCGCCGGTTTCTTGGTCTCACGGGATACTATCACAGTTTCATTGAGGGATTCTTTAGGATCGCTCAACCTCTCACCGCCTTGATACAGAAGGGTATTACCTATAAGTGGGGAGATGCCCAAGAATCTGCCTTTCAACTATTAAAGTCGAAACTTTGCAGTGCACCTAAACTATCATTACCTGAGGGTACATGAGACTTCGTGGTGTACTGTGATGCGTCTATCCAAGGGTTAGGGTGTGTGCTGATACAGCGCGATAAGGTGATCGCGTATGCCTCACGACAATTAAAGGTTCACGAGAAGAATTACACCACCCATGACTTGGAATTGGGAGTAGTGGTTTTTGCTCTAAAGATCTGGAGCCATTATCTCTATGGGACGAGGTGTACGATCTTCACTGACCACAAGAGCCTCCAACACATATTCGATCAAAAAGAGCTGAACATGCGACAGCGTCGATGGGTCGAGCTTCTGAATGATTATGACTGTGCCATCAAATATCATCCAGGGAAGGCTAATGTAGTAGCTGATGCCCTCAATCGTCAGGAAACGAAACCCGAACGGGTGGGAGCTTACAACTCACTATACGTTCTAATCTTCCTAATAAGATACGTGAAGCCCAGAGCGGGGCTTTGAAAGAAGAAAACATCAGGCTTGAAACTTTACATGGTGCTGATAAGCACCTGGAATTAAAGACAGATGGTCTTCATTACTTTATCAATCGAGTCTGGATACCACGTTTTGGGGATCTCAGACAACTGGTGCTCCATGAAGCTCACACCTCTCGATATTCGGTACATCCTGGTTCGGACAAGATGTACCAAGATCTCAAAACTCTTTACTGGTGGCCAAACATGAAAGCTGAGATAGCCACTTATGTTAGTAAGTGCTTGACTTGTGCGAAGATTAAGATTGAATATCAGAAACCTTCAGGCCTACTCCAGCAACCAGAAATCCCTATGTGGAGATGGGACGGGATTTCTGTGATTCTATTACAAAGCTTCCTAGAACGCCAACGAGCCATAACATGATTTGGGTTATTGTGGATCGTTTAACCAAATCGGCACACTTTCTGGCAATAAAGGAAACGGACTCGCTAGAGAAACTATCAAATCTCTATGTCAAGGAGGTAGTCTCTAGGCTTGGGGTGCCTAGTTCTATTATATATAATCGCGATGCGCGATTCGCTTCTCACTTTTGGACTATTCTCCAAAACGCTTTGGGAACTCGCTTAGATATAAGCACAGCCTATCACCCACAGACGGGTGGACAGAGTGAACGTACCATCCAAACATTGGAAGATATGCTACGAACGTGCGTGGTGGATTTTGGCAACAGTTGGGATAAGCACTTGCCTTCAATTGAATTCTCGTATAACAACAGCTACCACACTTCGATACAGTGTGCGCCTTTTGAGGCACTTTATGGACGCAAGTGTAGGTCTCCCATCTACTGGACTGAAGTTGGGGATAGCCAGCTAACAGGTCCCGAACTCGTGCACGAAACTTCTGGAAGATAGTGCAAATCAAAAACCGGATGGCTGTTGCTTGTGATCGACAGAAAAGTTACGCTGATAAGCGTAGGATACCTTTGGAGTTCCAGGTTGGGGACAAGGTCCTATTGAAGGTGTCACCTTGGAGGGGGTGATACGCTTTGGAAAACAGGGAGAGTTGAACCCGCGATACGTTGGACCATTCGAGATTGTCGAAAGGATTGGTCCAGTAACTTACAGGTTGAACATGCCTAATGAACTTAATGGGGTACACGATGTACTCCCCATATCAAATATAAAGAAATGCCTATTGGATACAACACTGATGGTGCCACTGGAGGAGATCCAGGTGGACTAACGGCTACGGTTATGGAAGAACCAATTGAGATTCTTGAACGGGGTGTCAAGAAACTTAAACATAACACTATACCCATTGTTATGGTATGATGGAATTCCCGTCTAGGACCGGAATACGCGTGGGGACGCAATGATCAAATGCGGCTTAAATACCCACATCTATTTACTGAATCTGAAACTATGCATAAACCAAGCACTAAACATAAAGCAGCTCTCTCAAAGTGAATTTCGGGGCGAAATTCCTTTCAACTTGGGGATGATGTGACATCCGGGAACCAAGCACACATTTTTCTAGCTGGCTTTACTGTTTACTTGCCGAATTTCAGGACGAAATTCTTTTCAACTTGGGGATGATGTGATACCCCGCATTTTCAGGTTAACACTTTTTTACTGAACTCTAGTTAACTTGCATATTCATAGTGATCAGTTACTTAACTAGGATTAGTTAAGTAGGCTTAACATATGTTAGATGCTATTAACATATGTTATAAGTAGGAAAAACCTTGTTTTGTCACACACACGAGTCCTGCATCCCGAACGTTGGTGATTTATCTGGCAAACATAATAATAAGCACAATGGAATTGTGATGAACGTAGTGTTACATGTTTGTGTGGAGTACATGCTTATGTGAATTATCGCTTGACTGAAAATTAATATGTAAACCATGCAAGTTACGTGAACCTTAGGATCGATATGTTATGAAATAATAAAAACAATAGTTTTTATGCAATTTAGGGTGATTAATATCATCGGGCCCGGTATTGGACTAGAACATGACTAACGGGTCTGGTTAATGGACAAAAAGGGGCCCAAATACCCAATTGCTTGGGCAACAAGCCAAGCCCTCTTATAATTAGGAGACAAAAAAAAAACCCTAACCCCCACCCCTTTGCGCCGTGAACTCAACCCCCACCCCCATCCTCTTGATTTTCAACAAACATCAATCCTATTCATTCCTTCAAGCTAGTTGTGGTGCAATCTCTAGGCATTGAGGAATCTTGCTTTGAAAGGTATAATCTTTACATGTTTTATGATGATTAATAATATTGAAAAGTTAAAAAAAAATCATAGGGCATGCATATATATACAATCGCATAACATGAGTTAATGGGAGTTCTTGAATGTTCATTGTGATTGATGTTGATAAGTGTTGCTAGTAATCATAATTAAGGTTTTTGTATGATAATATAGGTGTTTAATCAGAATATTATGAGTTATGCATGTATTAGAGATTTTTATGTATGATTAGGGTTTGCGAATAACTTGGGGAGCAAGTTTCAGTTTCTGGCAGATTCATTAGGGTATTTTGTAGGGGCGGTATCTTGATGTTAAATTGGTTGTTTCGATCGATTCTTTGCATTAATGGATTTTATATGGTCTCAGCTTTTTAGAATGGGCAAAATCATCAGATTTGGATGTCGTTTGATATATTTTTGGAATTTTATTTGATTAAAGGTCATATCAGAATTTCGGAGTTATAAATTGAGTCAACTTTAAACGGGTATAACTCAAGTTTTACAAACAATTAAGTTATGAAATTTTGACAGGAGGTCAATATTGGAAAATTTTGGCTTTTCAAAGTGGATTCACCTCGTTTGGGTGAATACACAATTTTTGGGAATTTTTCTACTAAACTGACCTGTTGTGGAAAGTTTCTGGACATAGCTGTGTTGTATGAATTTTAATAATTTTTGTGTTTGGTTTTAGGACAAAACAAAAATATGGGTTATTGAATAAAACCCAAAGAATATTCAGTAAACATTTGGGAGTTTAATTCATTGAGTTGGTATTTTAAATAAATTAGTTTTCGTGGCGCACAATCTGTCCCAAAAACGCAGATTGTGTATTATGTGTTTATGTGACTATTTGGAGTCGTATGTGATATGTATTTGACATAAACTTATATGAATACTTATAGGAGATGTGTATAAGGTATAAAACTGACAATTATCATTATGATCACCAACGGGATACGTAGGACTTACTTGTGCATGTAGAGTCACTAGGCGTCATTACACGATTTGAAACTTTAGAAGTTTCGGACAATCAAGTTACATGATGTGTTGGTATGCACATATACTCACCTAGTGACACTTGTAATATGGAGTCGGTAGCTCGTTACTGTTTGAGGGATTTGTGTAGATGCGTTTTGCGACTAATGATTGGATACTAACATATGTTAAATTTTGTTGATTGGGCGAAGGTATGATAATGTGGGCGAAGGTAGAAGACTTTTGGGCGAAGGAAGAATGGAAGCTGATCAAGATCACATTCGTACCTTGGAAGTGGGCGAATGTGCAGACTCTATATATAGATTTTGTGTTTTTGTGAATGTAAGAGAGTTATTAGTTGTGTGTGTTTTGAGGTCAGGTTCCAGATTAGATTGAAAGTGTCTGTAATTGATCTAGATTAACCGTATTGTCATTGTAATCAAGTTTATGCAAAAGTTAATCTATGAAACGCTTTGAAAATGATATTGATTGTGTTTTGATTTGAGTTTCTATCAGTTTGTTCAAAGCTAGGGTTTCCGCACCTGGTTTTGTAACTTGTATGATCAAATAATCCTGTTTTAGTCAAAATCTTTCGCTTACAAAGTGGTATCAGAGCCATACGGATCATACAACAACAAATTTGATAAACTCAGAGCTGATTTGGACATATTTTTGATCAAAATACATCTGTTTTTGCATGAAAATGGTTTTTGAGTGTTTTTGATTGATTTGAAGTTGATTTTGTGGTTAAAATCTAAAATTCCAAGTATTAAAGTTGCTCCAAATCAATTCCGAATCATAACCTGATTAAGATCATTCAAATCCACAAACTTTTGAAAATCAGAGATCAAAATAACCGTTTTTCAAAGTGTAACCGTTTTTCAAATCTGAAAATTTCTGAAAATGGGCGAACCTGGAACCTAGTGGGCGAACGTGAGTTTTGTTTGGTCGAACTTAGGTTATTTTGGGCGAATCTGAAAATTTTGTTTGAACTTTTTCACTTTCGGGTATAATTTTTCACTTTCGGTTGATAAAATGGGCGAACGTGAAAAATTACTGTTCTAACCTAGAATCTTTTGGGCGAAAGTGAATTTTATTAGTGTGTTTTTACATTCTGGTGAAGTCTTACATTCGGAAAACACTGTTTGGGCGAATCTACATCAGAAGGGACGAAAGTGAGACTTTTTGGGCGAACCTAGGCTTAGTTTTTGGAAAATTTTCTAAGTGTTGAATTTTTCGAAGTTCGTGATCATGTGGAATTTTCCGACTACTCCGAGACCAGCAACGACACAACCACAACAGCAAGTGATGGACCCATGGACGGTGGCAGCACAAAAGACGAGCACACAGTCTTCGCAACCGATTAACTACATGGCGATGACGAGCTCGATGCCTCAAAGTGTAGCACCTCCAGCACCACAACCTGACTACTGGGGAGTAGCAGCAGCGGTGGTAAACACTCAAACTACAAATGCTATTTCTACATTGATTAACGATTTGTCTTCAGGTAGCGGGAATCGGCCACCGAAGCTCATGGAGATACAAGAATACAATCAGTGGCAGAACAAGTTCAAGATTCACTTGGAAGGCATGGGAGTGGAGGGAGCAGAGGCATGGAGTATGATTGCTAAAGGTTACACACCACCGATTTTGGAGAACACAGGTGAACCAATTCCGTTGGAAAGCTTAACTGAGGATGAGAAGAAGAAATATGTGGTGGAAAAGAAAGCCTTTTCCCAATTGACTCAGGCAATCACAAATGATCTACTGCATCAATTCGGGACTTGTACAACGTCTAAGCAATTGTGGGATGTGCTTAAGAGGAGGCATGATGGGAATGAGAAAACTAGAAGTTTGAGGATGGATGAATTGAGAAAGGAGTTTGAGAATTTTTCTTATATTGGAAATGAAACTTTAAAAGAATTAACTCCTAGATATAGTCATTTGCTAACTGAATTGTCAAGTTATGGTATACAGATTCCTATGAAGAATTTGGTGGATAAGTTTGCAGATGCTCTACCACCTTACTGGGATCAGCATGTGGAAGTTCTCAGGGAGAAGGATGCATATCAATACTGGACTATTCAAGAGTTCATACAGAAGCTGGAAAACAAGGAAATGGAAGAGAAGAGGAAAGCTAGAAGAGCACAGGTTCCTCAGAATCCTAGCTTATACTTTGGAGGCACTTCAGTTCCTGTGAGTAACTCAAGTTCAGGAGGGATAGTTGCACCACATGTTGCTTGTATTTCCAATGTTATGGAATCACCAAAACCTGCCATCAACTACATGGCACAAACTTCATCCTACTCACAACCATCATACACACAACCACCACCACAACAACAATACAACAATTCTTACATTTCACCATTCTCCCCAATGCAACAAGCATCTTTCTATACTGCTAGCCAATCTCAACAACCAATGAACCAAGTCACTCAACCTAATCAACAACAAGTGGTTTTGGAGACCTCTAACTTGGGCAATGTGACAGTGGAAATTGCTCAACAACATATTGCACTAGTCTCAGCAATGGTTTCATCTTACAATGGACTTGTTGCTAGTCAAATTGGGAATAACAATTTAACCAATGAAGACTATGCACAGATCGACAAGGAAGAGATGGAACTCATTGATATCCAATGGGCTTTTGCAAGCATCATGAGAAGAGCAACGGAGTTTATTGAAAAGACAGGTAGAACAGATTTGGGAACTTCTCCTAACACAACCTATGGGTTCAACAAGGAGAAAGTTACTTGTTTTAACTGTGGAGAAAAAGGTCACTTTAAACATGAATGCACCCAGCCACCAAAACAAGGTAATAGAAACCCATTCAATGCAAGCTACCAGAATCGTCAACAACAAAACCAAAACCGAGTTTCTTACCAAAACAACAACAATTACCAAAACCGTCAAAATAATTCTAACAACAACCAAAACAGACAACCTAACACATCAAACCAGATCCATAACCAATCTCCTAACAACACTAACCGAACAGTTATACCGATCACTACACCGAATGAGACACAACAGAACACGAGTCAGAATCAAGCATTGATGACTCAACAAGATGAAAGGTTTGATTGGTCGGGATTGCAAATAGGAGTGGAGGAAATTACTACTGGTGGCAATGTGGCTTGCGTTGCTTGCAAGGTTGATATTGAAGAGTCGGTGATGGTGGATGAAAAGAAAGAAACTGAGTGTGAAAGTGATGAATCTGAGGCTGAATTGGATGAGGAGACTGAACCTGTTGAGGTTAAGGTTGAGAAAGCTAATTCTGGAGTGGTGATTGATACTGTTTCTGATGTTCCTGAGAAGTGTGAATCGGTTTATTCTGATTCAGACAGTGAATCGGATACAGAAGCAAGTATTACATCACTAGATGATGACATAGATCAGTTGCTAGCAGAAGCGGATTTTCTGATGACAAGGAAGTCGTGCATTGCTGATGATGCTTTCACCAAGATTAACTATTCCAAATTCTTTACTGGAAAGGAAGCTCATTTCGCATTGATGGGCATGACTGATCCGCCAAAACCTGTAAGTTCTGAACCTAGCACTGATATTAAAAGTGATAAATATTGTGGCACATGTGATAGATTGACTGAGGAGAATAAACAACTCCGAGTTCAACGTGATAGTGCTATCATGAACAGTCAATCTACTCGCAAAGAGTTGAATGCTTTCAACAAGGTATTAGATGGCTACAAAAAGGACATTTCCGACTTGAAAAACACTTTATCATTAAAACAATTGGCAATTAACAACTATATCAATGAAATTGAAAATACCAAGTTGGAAATGGCAGCCATAAAATGCTTTGCTGAGAAAGTAAACAAAAAGTTGGAAAGTTATAAGCACATTGCTTACGTGGTAGATCACATCATAGATGATAACACCACTAATTACAAGTCTGTGCCATCTCCGGTGCTTTTTGAAAATCATAATTATCACCAAGTTATACCGGAGAGCTCGGTAAAATCAGACTCATCATCGGAAATTGAATCTAATACCTCGAGTATTGGTGATCCTAATTCCGATGTGAGACCGATTTTAGGCTTGAATGATGAGGGTGTTTATGCTGAAAGTGTGGATTCAGACTCAGAGAGTGATGATACTGGTAATGACCAAACTGTTAATGCATGTGAAATTCCAAAAGAAAATCACATCATTACTACTGAACCAGTTTCACCATCTCAACATGTGCATCCGATGGCAAATGCTCATCGTGAGAAAAAGTCTGAAAAGAATGTGTTTAAAAAGGACCTTGAGAATGAACCATGTGACAAACCTGTCAAGGTGTTTTATCGGATGGAAGAATCCGATAAAATCATCTCGGATGAGGAATTTCCAATCAAAAATGCTAACTATGCTAAAATAGAAAAGATTTGGCAAGAAAGCACTATTTGGTTCCCAAAACATGAGAGAACAAATGAGATTCCACCAGCAATTTTAAAGAAATTGTATTTGGACGTTCCTCAAGAACCAAAGGTCCATGTCACAGAGTTCATCCGACCAAATGACAGAGCTAATGGTTTTCATGAGCCTACCTACTCAAAAGGGCCACTCCCTGAGAGTTTGAGGAATCAACAGTACAATGATCAATATCCTGTTAGATCATTTGCTCAACCAAATGCTCAATATGTTTTTGAAGAGTATCGAAAATGTTTTAAATGTGGGGAACGTGGGCATTTACTTGCTCAGTGTCCATATGTAAAGCATAAAAGACATGAGGTTGAAGTAAGAAATTCCATGAGAAAACCGATTGATCATTATGTTCCACCACACAGACGAGTTGTTCCTCAACAACAACAGTTTTATAATCAAAACAATTTTCATCAAATGAGGAATAATCGTCCAATTCAATATGATCGAAGAAATCGGATTGCTATGGAACAATCATGGAGAAAGCCTGTGGTGAACGCAACAATTGATAAGCAAAAGGTTCTACAAAAACCGATTGTCAAACCAAATGTTGGACCTAAGTCTGTTAACTCAGATAAGGTAACCAAGAAAGTTACGTTTGTTAACAATGTTCAGAAAACGACTGAGAAACCAAAATCTCAGATTCGCATTCTTAAAAGATCTGAACAATCTTGGTCACCCAATGGTACTCCAGGAGCTTCTACTTCTAAGGTCAATGAGATAAAGGAAACTGTTTTGAACAATCAGAAAAAGATTGATCCAAAACAAAAAGTTGTTGAAAATGTGAATGAGAATGTTTCTTTGAAAGCTGATGTTCAAAGGCCCAAGACTCAGGCTTGGGTCCCCCGAAAGAACTAAATGATTTACTTTTTGTGTGCAGGGAGCTTCAGCTGGCCCTATTAGCAGTCTATGGATTGTTGATAGTGGAGCTTCAGGCCACATGACAGGGGATCTCGCATTGCTGTTCGACGTGAAAAACATCAATGGAGGGTATGTCGCATTCGCTGGAAATAAAGGTGGATATATCACAATGGAGGGGAGCGTGAGTAATGGGATAGTGAGCTTTGAGCGGATATCTTATGTGAAGCAGATAGATTATAATCTGCTGAGTGTCAGTCAAATATGTGATAAACAATTTTCTGTGCATTTTGATGACAAATCCTGCTATATTCTCAAACCGGGCTTCAAAATTCCAAAGGAGTGGATAATGTTGATGGCACCTCGCGTCAACAATCTCTATATTCTTGATATGTCCAAGGCGATGACATCACAGGGGCAAATAACATGTTTTCTATCCAAAGCGACTGAGAAAGAATCAATAATGTGGCACCGAAGAATGGGGCATATTCATCTGAGAAAAATGAATCAACTTGTGAAAAATGGACTTGTCGATGGAGTAAACGTGAAACATTTCCATCTGAATGACAAGTGTGTAAGCTGTAAGAAGGGGAAGCAACACAAACAGGCCCACAAAGTAAAGAAAGTCAACTCTGTTGAGATGCCACTTGAGCGACTGCACATGGACCTATTTGGACCAGTCAAGCGCAAAAGTCATCTTGGAGAGCTTTATTGTTTAGTTGTCACTGATGACTACTCAAGATTTTCATGGGTGATGTGTCTGCAAAACAAAAGTGACACCTTTAACAACTTGAAAGTTCTGTTCACTCGATTGGAGAATCTCTACAATGTGAAGATAAAGAGAATTCGGAGTGATAATGGGACGGAGTTCAAAAATGCCAAGATGGTTGAACTTTGTGAAAGCAAAGGGATACATCATGAATATTTGGCTCCGTACACCCCACAACAGAACGGTGTTGCTGAACGAAAGAATAGGACTCTAATTGAGGCGGCTAGAACAATGCTTGCTGATTCAAATCTTCCGGTAATGTTCTGGAACGAGGTGATTTATGCAGCAAATTATACACTAAATCGGGTTCTAACAGTGAAGAAGTTTGGAAAAACATCTTATGAACTGTTACACCGACGAAAGCCCAACTTAGAGTATCTAGAACCTTTTGGGGCGCCATGCACGATGTTGAATCCAGGTGAGAAGTTTAGTCCTAAAGCTGAGGAGGGATATTTTGTTGGATATGCAACCCCGCTCAAACGGGTATTCAACAAGAGAACTCGTCAAGTGGAGGATTGGGCTAACGTGGAAGTTCAACGATATACTCAAAATTTGCAAGGCACGGGTCCTGATTGGATGTTTGATTACAAAGACTTCTTTGAATCATTCAATCTAGATAGCTTGGTTGAAGAAGCTGTTATCAGATTACTTTACGAGTGTGAAAACGCGACGACTTCATCGTTGGTGCGTCCAATCACCGTGAACCCCCTACCAGCTTCTAATGATACCAATGCTCCTATACAAGAGGAAGATGTGTTTCAAGAGGCTTCAACTTCATTAGACTCTTCAGAATCTGAAGTTGAACAATTTGAAGAAGTCATTCTTGAACATGCAGAAGAACCAGAGGCAATGCCAGTGAACCCAACTCCAACTCCAGATGTTGCTTCATCATCAAACACGGGTCATGATCTGGATGCTGTAGAAAACTTGACTGCTCAGACGGGAATTACTGTACCTGATTATCCGGAATCTCGGATTCATCGTATTCACCTGCTGGAGCAAGTTATCGGTGATCCTGGAAGTGGTGTTATGACCAGAGGGCAGCTGAAAAGCGTTAACTCGCCAGAGAGTTTTGGTGCTTTAGCATTATATGCCAAAATTCAAAAATCTGGTAGTCAAAATGATTGGTCGTTTGCGTGTTATGTGTCGCAGGTAGAGCCAAGGACATACAAGGACGCTTTGAATGAAGATGCCTGGGTTGAGGCAATGCAGGAGGAGTTATTACAATTCCAGAAATTGGGAGTTTGGACGCTCACGGATTTGCCGCCGGGAAGGAAGAAAATAGGCACTAAATGGGTGTTTAAGTGCAAAAAGGATGATTGTGGGGTTATTGTTCGTAACAAAGCCAGATTGGTAGTGCAGGGTTTCCATCAAATCGAAGGGATTGATTATAACGAAATCTATGCACCAGTAGCACGGATTGAAGCTATTCGGATGTTCCTTGCGTTTGCTTCATACAAGAAATTCAAAGTTTATCAAGTGGACGTCAAGAGCGCATTTTTGTACGGGAAAGTCAAGGAAGAGGTTTATGTCGGGCAGCCACCAGGCTTTGAGGACCCAATCCACCGGGATAAGGTCTATGTGCTGAACAAAGCTCTATATGGTTTGCACCAGGCTCCAAGACAGTGGTACGAGGAGCTAAGTACATACCTCATCTCCAAAGGATTCAAGCGCGGCCTCGTCGATTGCACCCTCTTCACGAAGAAGACAGGAGATGATTTGCTTCTAGTGCAGATTTACGTTGATGATATAATATTTGGTTCAACTAACGAGCTTTTATGCAGGGAATTCGAAACTGTCATGCAAGAAAAGTTCGAAATGAGCGCAATGGGGGAGATGCAGTTTTTCCTCGGCTTGCAGGTGGACCAAAGACCCGACGGGATCTTCATTCACCAGACGAAATATGTATCCGACATCTTGAGCCGATTCCAGATGGAGGACTCTAAGCCGATGGATACCCCGATTCAACCCAATCACGGGATTGGAGTGGACGCTAAGGGGGAGCTGACGGACCCATTTACATACAGAGCAATCATCGGATCTCTGATGTATTTGACGGCGTCTCGACCAGATATTATGTATGCAACGTGTCTCTGTGCTCGCTATCAATCGAAGCCGAAACAAAGTCATCTGACGGCGGTCAAGCGTATCCTTCGGTATCTGAAGGGTTGTCCCTCAAAAGGACTTTGGTACCCTAATGATGATGATTTTGATTTTATTGATTTTAGTGATGCAGATTGGGGCGGCTGTGATAAAGATAGCAAATCTACTACAGCTGGTTGCCAGTTTTTAGGGAGCAGGTTAATTACCTGGCAATGCAAGAAACAGACTTCCGTGGCGCTGTCTACCTGTGAAGCTGAGTACATTGCAGCCTCGAGTTGCTGTTCGCAAATACTCTGGATCCAACAACAGATGGTGGATTACGGTTTGCAGTTTCTTAAAACCCCTATACACTGTGACAACGAAGCCGCAATTGCATTAACTAAAAATACTGAAAATCATTCTAAAGCGAAACATATCCGGATCAAATATCATTTTATCCGTGATTGTTACGCTAAGGAATTGATAGATATGGTCAAAATCCATACTGACTACCAACGAGCAGATTTGTTTACAAAAGCTTTTGACAAATCCCGCTTTGAATATCTTTTAAAAGTAAACAATATAAAAGAAAAACAGGACTAATCGGCACCTCGGTTTATCGCTTTTTAGTTTAGTTTTTAGTTTTTAATATTTTGCTAATTGGGAATTTCTCTTTGCTAATTGGGAATTTCTCTTTTCTATCATAATCCTCAAAGAAGTTGATGCTTTCAAGGGGATTGTTTAATCCTCAAAGAAGTTGATGCTTTCAAGTGGATTGTTTCTTTCAAATTTTTTGTTTTGTTTTTCAGAAAAATTAAAAACCCAAAAATATGTTCTTTATTTTAGGGGGAGTCATTTTATCAGAAAAACCAAAAACATTGAAAAATTTCAAAAGACCTAAAAATTAGAAAAACCAAAATGATTTCCTGGATAAAAAGAGGAAATGATAGTACATCAGTGGGGATCTGACACAGGCTAAAGAATTGTATAGTATAATGAGACGTATGTTGATTACGTGTGATATGCTGATAGGCTTCGTAGACTAAATATTGCGTGCATTAGTGATACAAACATAACAAACTACGCATTCGTGGCTGAACACCTCATGGGCATATGGTCTTAGTACCGTAATTTCGTTTGATAGGATTGCCAAAATCTGAGGTTTCGGGTCGTTATGTTATGGTTATCCGGGATATTCTGATTAAACT
Organism: Ambrosia x helenae; assembly: GCA_030844895.1. NCBI lineage: Eukaryota > Viridiplantae > Streptophyta > Magnoliopsida > Asterales > Asteraceae > Ambrosia > Ambrosia x helenae. The sequence continues at coordinate 101,273,594 of CM061223.1, forward strand.
TCTGTCGTATTGATTTACGGACCTAGTTTTCATCAGAATATTTGCAAAAAGAGCTTATTGCCAAAACCGAAAGTTACCGAATTGAGGAACTTTATGTTTTATTGATCAAAGATCATTATTACATCGTATTGACTTTCTGATGCAAATCAGTGGTTAATATCAGCCTCAACCTAGTGTATACGCACATGTTACTTTGCTGCATTCATTTGCTGACCTGTACACCTCTCTGCTATATACTTTGTAAATTTTTACGGATAACTCTGGCATAATCACGCGTTACGACGAAGCTTTGTGCAATTACTTGATACCAGAGTATGTCGTGTGTGTGGGCACCACAATATGTTAGTCTAATACATCTAACTCGTATCATTCTAAAGCATTGCGTAATTGTCTGCATGTGAGCTTACGTGGACCACAATATCAGCAATTGTCGTGTCACATATTGTTTCTAATGATAATATTAAACAAACAGATCAACGCTGTGATCAGATTTCTCAGAAAACTGATATGATCCTCTTACCGGATATCACAAAATGTTTACTGTTTTCATTTACTTTGATGCATTTTACTTTGTTGCATTTTACTTTTATTGTCAAAAAGATACAAAATCCAAAAAAAGATTTTAGGTGTGTTTTGATAAAGTTTCAGAAAAATCCAAAATTTTTGCATTTCTGCTTTATTTTTGATAACCGGGGATGCTTGATGGTTAATTTCTGAGATTTGATAACACCATCTGGGCTTTGTATCATTCAAAAAGTGAAAATTTGAGTTTTGGAAGTTTTACAGATTGAAAAATGTTGAACGGGATTCGAATTCGTGATTTGGCAAAATTTTCAGTTTTTCCATTTCACATTCGCCCCTTAATTGGGTCGAATGTGGAAAAATTGTTACCTTCGGCCGTTACACATTGGACGAATGTGGGTATTTTTATAACAAAACTTCACCTTCGGGTGTAAATTCCACATTCGGGTCATTCACTTGGGGCGAATGTGGAATCACCCCACCTTCGACCAAAGAAACGGGCGAAGGTGCATCATCTATATAAGGCCTTTCATGTTCGACCATCTCAGTTATAATTTTTCTAAAATCTTTCTTCGTTCTGTCACCTTGTTGCTTTGATTCCTTGTTCTTGTGCATTTGATTCCTGGTCAATCACTGATCATTTTAAACCTTATTTCACAGGTAATGGAGCTATATTGAGATCAGAATCATCATTTTTGAAACCGGACTTAGGGTTTCATATTTGGGGGTCTTAGAGTGTTTCTTAGAGTTTGTTTTTGATTGCATTTCAATCCTCATCAGTTTTAGGGGGAGAATTATCCAGGAATTAGGATAACAACAACAATAGATGGTTAATTGATCATTTGAAACAGTCGTGACCCTAATTCTTTAATAAAACTGATGATAATTGAAATTTAGGAACAATTGGTTGTGAACGAGTGTTGATCGGCCATATTAGCATACATCCTAATCAAAATTACATGTTAAAAACAAGTTTGAACAAAATTTGAATTTTAGGGATAAACAGGTTTTACCTTCGGGTCTGTTAAACGGGCGAAGGTGGAATTTTGTGGACGAATGTATCTTAAAATGGACGAATGTGTTTTTAATTCAAAATCTTTTCACATTCGACCAAAATGTTTTACATTCGACCAGAAAAATTCACATTCGTCCATATCAAAATGGGCGAATGTGGAACCTTAAAACCTTAAAATTTTTTAATTTTTGTCGTTTTTGTATTTTGACGAATGTTTCTGTTTTTGATGTGCAGATGGCTGATCAGACTGAGAATATTGAGACTCCAATGGAGAATATCGTTTCAGAACCAGTTCCAGAGAACGTTCAGGAAGGAGAATCGTCAAGTACAAGCAGTTGGTTGTTTGAGAAAACACATAACTGTTGTGCTTATCTTGGCGATGTGGAAAAGAATGTAGAGTTTACTAGAATCATTGAATTCTTGAGGAGGAGCAGAGTTGTCTATGCTTTAGCTACTCCGACTATCATTTACAAAGATATCATTGAAGACTTCTACAAGAATGCGAAGTATGACTTCTGGGATAATCAGACAATCATTAGAAGCAAGATACAAGACTTGGAGAGGTTTATTACAGAGTCTGATATTAGAGAAGCACTCCAGATAAAGTTCGAGGTCAGTGAGGATCCCAGAGAATTGTCGTGGACTGAACAGAAGGCTTGTTTCTTAAGAATGAAGTACAAAGGTCCGATCACTGATGGATCTATGTATAAAGGGAAGCTGAGTGTGCAGTTCAAGTACTTTGCACATGTCATTATCCACGTATTTGGATGTGTGAGCGGTGGTTATGATGTTATGAGAAGAAGTCTAAGCTCGTTGATGGTTGCGTTGACTCTCAACAAACCATTCAATGTATCTGGTATGATTTTAGATCACATGCTTGAGATGTTAAAGGGATTAAAGAAGAAGCAATTCATGCTATATCCGAGGTTTCTCATGATGATTTTTGACCACAAGTATCCAGAATTGAAGAAGGATCCAACTATGATCCTAGGTCAAGATCACATGAACATTCGTACTTTGGTGAGAATGAAAGGATATAAGGGTGTGCCAGACAATGAAAAGCCACCTCACAGGAGACTCTTTGGAGCTTTGGCTAGTCAGGATTACACTGATCCTGGCAAGAACAGAGCAAGACATGATGACAGTGATTCTGATAATGACGATCCCTTGGTGTATGTTGATGCAAGCACTAAGAGGAAGAGACAGGTAGTTAATCCCGGAGCCAAAGGGAAGGGTAAGGGAAAGACTGATCAAGGAAGTTCTAAGCAACAGGAGGTGAGAAAGAAATCAACTGCAAAGAAAGGTACTTGTTAGGATCTGAGTTTGTTTGTTTTGATTGTTTAACTAAGTGATGGAAATAATGAAATGAAAATAGAATGAAAGTGCAGCGGAATAATAAACTGTAAATCAAAACAAGAGAGTAAATGTTTTTAGATCGAATGCTTTCATTAATTCAAAGATTACAATCGTACAATTTACTCCCCCTCAGCCTGATCACACAGTGTTTGTCAGAGAGAATGTTTTGTGTGTGATGCAATAGAACAGTACAAGCACTGTTCTATTTATAGACAGACTCAAACCACTGATGACCTAGGCTGACGTCACCTAAGACAGTGACCTCTAACAGAATAACAAACTTAAACATCTGCTATACAAACTACTGTTACATTGAAAGCACTGATATTAAACAGCTGTTGAAGATAAACTCTGATGGTCTTGTATCCACTGCTGGAGCCTATGTGCTGTTGGTTCCAGCAGTGCTTTGGTCTTCAGTACTTGTATCAGCAGTTGCTCTTCATCAGACCTTTGGTCAGCAGTTGTTCTTCATCAGTTGTTTCCTCAGCAGTTCTTTATATCAGCAGTTGTTGAGCAGTTGTTTGGATAGAACAGTAGTTAGGGTCAGCAGTCTTTTGGGAGAAGCAAGTTGTAAAGACTGTTTATTCAAGGATCAAAACTGATAGCATGTTTTGGCTTTCTAATCATCTGTTCTTCTCCAGGTCAGCAGACCCAACAATCTCCCCCTAGAACAGATGATGCCAAAACTCAGCTTTATTTACTGATCTTTATTCCTCATCAGACTTTCTCTGATTTGACCTTTGAATTGTAGTTCAAAGTTCAGAGCAAATAAGTCTTCTTCATCTCTTTCTAGATCCAGATTTAACAATGCTTGGTGATCTTCTGCACATAGGCTGTAAGCATCATCCATGCTGATCTTCTGAACCCTTCCATCTGACCTGAGCAATGTCAATTCGTGGTTGTCTTTGTTGACCTTCCACTTTAGAATTTTTGAGTCAGTGGATTTGCTGAGATGAACCTTTATTCTTGATGAGTTGGGTGAAGGAGGTATTCCAATGAGTTCTCTGAGTTTCTCTGTTGTAGGATCAGAGAAATAATGTATCTGATTGAAGAGCCCTTCCTTAATGAATGTATCAGCAAACTTTCTTTGATCTTCCTCTGACATCTCCTTCTGCCTTTTGAACTGTCTACTTGCAGCAGCTGTGAGATCAGAGGTTTCAAGTAAGCTGTCCAGATTAAAAGTCTGTTGGGGTCTCTTCATCATTGGCTCATCAGTGTAAGTTGGTTTTCTTGGAAGGCTGGGATCCTTCTTTCTATTTTCTTCCAGACTTTTGTAGGTTTCAACCAGCCTTAACTCAGACCATCTAGAAACAGACCTCATCTCCCCATAGTTGGCAGCTACAATCTCCTGCCTCATCCTTTTGAATTTCAAGGCTCTGACTGGGTCTCTGCCTTTGCCAAAATTAGGAGTGGAGACTTTAGCTTTGGGGTCTTTGGCCATTTCTTCAATTCTGATTAGTTCTTCTCTCAAAGCATGAGTAGTCCAACCATTGAACTGCTTTTTGTTTGCTTTGTAAGGCTTGGTTGCCATTATCTGTTCAAGAAGGGATTCCCTTACCTCCTTTTCCAAATCTACACTGAGAGGCATGGAGGACATGGAATTGCTCAGGGTCTTAGCAAAATCTTCAATCCTTCTGAGTTTGCTAAGCTCTGCTGAATGGATGCCCTCAGCAGTCCTGTCATCCTTCCCTTTGCATTTCTCCCTGATGATGGCATCCACCTGTTCACCCTTGTATTTTAGATAGGTATCAATGTTGAGAGGAACAGGGAAGTTTGGGAGAGATGGGAAGGATCTTTCAGATGGCTGTTCAGTATTGTAGAAGGATTGTAATTCCCCCTTGAGTAGATCAAGTTCAAGGGGATACTGAACAACCAATGGTGTAATGGTTGGTGGTGGTCTATGGGATTTGAATTTGGATGTATGTGGTGAGAATGATGTGAGTGGAATAGCTGTGATGGGAGGAGTGGATTGGGCAGTTGAAATGGTGGTTGGTGAGGTGTGTATGTTTTCATCATGCACAACAAAGGTTGATTTTCTCTTCCTTGTGTACATGATTTTTGGTGAAGGTGATTTGGTAGCAGTGGTTGGATTAACATCTGTTGGCCTTTTAGAAGAACCAGCAGATGTTGGGGTTTTGGCTGGTGATGTAGGTTTGGTGGTTGTTTGTTCAGGTGTGTGTGTTGGTTTGGGTACAGTGGTTTCAGTGTTTTGGGTAGTTTCAGTGTTTTGGGTGGCAGTGGTTTCAGCAGCAGTGGTTTTATCAACAGAGGTTTTCAACTTAGATGGTGGTTTTCTAACATGCTTGGCAGGTCTTTTCATCCTTTTAGAGGATCCCACATCTTCTTTCTCCTGCTGTTGTTCTCTTTTGAGATTCACCAGTAACTCTGCTTTAGCTTCCAAGGTGTCAGCCCTCTTTTGTTTGGCCTGAGCTGCCTTTTTAGCTTCTATGTTTGCAGAGTCATCTACTGCTTTATTCATTTCAGTGGTTTGTTGTGGTGGTGCTGTTGGTGTTGCTTGTTGTTGTTGTTGTGGAGTTGATTTGGTAGACTCTGGTTTCTTGGCAGACTTGGCTTGACCTTTTTGAGAAGGAGGACAACCAAAAGGATCTAGTTTTGGTAGCCTATCTCTGCCACTCTCCCCCTTTTTGGCATCATCAGCCATGAAAGCATCATCGTTTTCATCCCTGAGGATGGTGGTAGGGGCAGAGCCAGTAGTCTTCAGCAGGTGATCCTTGATGGCTTTGATATCAGCATGGGTATCTTTGTACCTTGCATCTACCATATTCCTGATCTCAGCCATGTAGGTTTCATGTGTCTGATCAGCCAATTTTCTGTGAGCTATGATGATGGGGGAAACTGATTTCCATAACTCATTGGCTATATCAGCTGTGGATGGTTGACTCTTGGAGAGATCTGCAATTGAGCTCAGTAGAAGCTTGACATCAGATTTGATGTCAGCAACAGAGGTTTCAATGACAGAAACTCTGTCCGTCAATTCTTGGTATTTTGACCCATCTCCTAAATTAATAGGATCATCTGAGTCCCTACCAGTGGTAGTTCTACCTGATTCAGGCCTAATAGGTGAATCAGATGCCTCTTTGTCTTGGTACTGGGGACTTCCAACTGTTTTTGGAGACACTATAGTGGCTTCAACAGTTGTTGCCTTCAAGGGAGTCTTAGCTATGTAATCACTGTCCTGATGTGAGACAGTGGTCTCTACATCAGTAGTGGCTGCTCCACTTGAAAACTCACCTAGAGTTTCATTGAACCCAGGTGGTGTAACCTCCTCTTCTGTTTGTGGGATAGCAGATTGAATATTCTCAGGGCCAGTCACTTGTTGGAGTATACTCTCAGTGACAGGTGGAAGAGAGGAACTGGGATCTTCCTGAGATTTGTCAATTGCTTCAAACAGAGGTTGCATTGTTTGTGGGACATGTGATGGTGAGAGTGGAGGAGTAAGAAGAGAATTAGCCCTGGGAGAGGGGCTTGTGAACATATGGTCAAGTGACTCAAATGCATCATGATGTGTGTCCCCTTGGCTTACAACATGATCCTTTTGAGAGGATTCATGAGGAGTTTGGTCAGGTGGAGGTATGTCCAACTGTTGTGAGGAAGTAACAACAGTGGTTTCAGGTTGCTTTTGTTGTGCAACAGAGGTTTCTTCTGGTACCTCAACATCCAGAAGCCTCATTTGTGGTTGAGTGGTGGTTTTTGTGGATGGATGTTTCTTTTTGGAAGTGGCTGGTGTGGGTTTCACAGCACTGGATGTAGTGCCATGATCACCAGGAGCAGTGGGCTCAACAACAGAGGTTTTGACAACAGTTGTTGCCTTTGTCCTCTTTGTTTGTGTTTTCGAAACTTTTGACACTTTAGACACTTTTTCTTGGGTGCTTCCACCCAGCATTCTTGTGAAAGTTTCATCAGTTAAGCTTTTCATTTGCATAGCAGCACCCTTTTTGAAAACTTTTTCTGGTAAGACTTTTTGTAAGATTACACTAAGAATTCTTGGGTAAATAAGAAAAGCATTGTTTGACCCAGACTTGACTGCTTTCACATTTGATACCAAGTCCATGAACAATCCCTGGGAAAGATTGAAGTCAGAGTTTGACAACATAGCATAACCCAGATATTGCATCCTCAATGGAATTTCATTAAAGGATGTGGACTTAGCAGAGACACAAAGAAGAAGAGTATGGAAGAAAAATTTCATGACTGGAGGGAAAAACTTTTTGAAAAGAGTTGATCCAGTCATCTGACCATCATACCCTCTTTCTTGGAACTCAGTGTGAAGCTCTGTTTTAGTAAAGGAATCCTTACCTGCCAGGTCATTCAGTGTGAAGGTTGTGGATATGATTTCAGGGGTAATGACGATACTGGTGTCTCCAATTTTGGAAATAATGGAGGTAGGCTTTTTGTCTTGTAGTAGAAACTCAGCATTCAACCAGAATTCTTGGAGTGTATCAAGATAAATGGGGGCGTTGGCGGTTAGGATGGGTAAGTATTTGGAGTTAAGGAAAATGTCGATGGTGGAATGAAATGGAGTGTTGTCATCTGTTTTAATCAGATAGGGGAGACAATTGTGTGTAGCTTTGGCTTGAAGATCCATTGTAATGGATTTCGAAGGTGAAAATGATTGAAGATTGATGAAGGGTTTGAGAATGAAGAAGGCGGTTTACAGTATTTTGAATACAATGAGACAGTGTAACATCTGTTGTGGTAAAACAGGGTTTTTATAGGCTCAATGAAACCGCTGATGTGGCCAAACCTCTGCTTATATGAGCAGACGTGGCAATCATCTGATGGATGTAACATCTGGTGGAGAACAGCTGTTTTTGGTAAACTACTGATACAAACAGCTGATGGATCCAACTGTTGTATATATTTTTTTTTTTTTGAATATAACATATATATATATATATAGGCGGACAGTTGTTTTATCTGAACAGATGTTCTGAAACAGATTTTTCAACTAACAGTTGTTTTATCTGATCAGATGTTTTGAAACAGACTTTTCAACCAACAGTGGATATGAATGAAACAGTGGTTGTTTTATCTGATCAGATGTTATAAACAGATTTTTCAACCAAACAGCTATTTTAAAAAGATTGAATTTTTTAAAACATTTTATTATGATTTATAGAAAATTTATTTGTTTAATCCATGTTTAACATACCAATTCTGGAAATCAGATTTGTAAAGGTAGATGTGTTTAAAGCTTTTGTTAACACATCTGCCAACTGATCCTCTGTTGGAACATGGTGTAAAGAAATCAAACCTTTTTCATAGCTGTCTCTGACAAAATGATGTCTTATGTCAATGTGCTTGGTAGTGGAATGAGAGACTGGATTCTTGATGATATTTTCAGCAGCTTGGCTGTCCAACATGAGTGGAGTCCTAAGTGCAGTTATCCCAAAATCCAGTAGTTGATTTTGAAGCCACATGAGTTGGGCTGTACAGCTTGCAGCAGCAATGTATTCAGCTTCAGCTGTTGAAGTTGAAACAGCTGCCTGCTTTTTGCTTTGCCATGAAACTAAGGCATTCCCTAGAAATTGGCACCCTCCTGAAGTGGATTTTCTTGTGGTGTGACAGCCAGCAAAGTCACTATCTGAATAACCTGAAAGCTCAATGTTTCCATTAGCAGGATACCAGATACCAAGTGTGGGAGCACCTTTGAGGTATCTGAATATCCTTTTCACAGCAATAAGGTTTGACTTTCTGGGTGAAGCCTGGGATCTGGCACAGACACAGGTAGCAAACATAATGTCTGGCCTAGATGCAGTTAGGTACAATAAAGACCCAATCATACATCTATAATGTGTTTGATCAACCAGTTCATCCTTGTCATCAATAGTGAGCAGCTTGACTGTACTCATGGGTGTGCTACATGGCTTACAATCATTCATCTCAAATCTGGTTAATAAGTTCTTTACATATTTGTTTTGGTGAATGAATGTGCCATTTTGCAGTTGTTTCACTTGAAGACCAAGGAAACACTGAAGCTCACCCATGGCACTCATCTCAAACTCTGCTGTCATGAGTTTTCTGAACTCTTCACACATTTGGTTACATGTGGATCCAAAAATGATGTCATCCACATATATTTGAACAATCATTAAGTGTTTCCCTTTCCATTTAAGAAATAAAGTTTTGTCAATTTTACCTCTTGTGAAGCCAATGGATAAGAGAAATGTGGAAAGAGTTTCATACCAGGCCCTTGGTGCTTGTTTGAGTCCATACAAAGCTTTGTTGAGCTTGTAGACATAGTCAGGATGGAATGTGTCTTCAAAACCAGGTGGCTGACATACATAGACCTCCTCCTGAATTTTGCCATAAAGGAAAGCACATTTGATGTCCATCTGATACACCTTTATGTTGTGGTTGACAGCAAAGGCTAAAAAGAGTCTGATGGCCTCTAGTCTAGCTACAGGAGCAAAGGTCTCATCATAATCTATTCCTTCTTCTTGTCTGAAGCCTTGAACCACAAGCCTGGCTTTATTCTTGACAACAATACCCCTTTCATCAGTCTTGTTTTTGAAGACCCACTTTGTTCCTATAGGACAAACATCCTTAGGAAGTGGTACAAGCTCCCATACTTGTTGTCTTTTGAATTGAAGGAGTTCTTCTTGCATGGCTTCTACCCAACTGTTGTCTTTCAGTGCCTCTTGGTACTTGACAGGTTGTGTGAGGGATAAGAAACCTGCAAAAAGACAGATATTTGAGGATTGGCTTCTTGTGAGCACACCCTCTCTGATGTTGCCAATGATCTGGTCTAGTGGATGAGCTCTTAAGTAAATAAGATCTCCTTGATATGGAACAATGGCATTTTGAGGTGATGGACAGAGGTTTGGTGACTCTGTTGGTGTAACATCTGTTGATACTTCTGTAGTGCCATCAGATGTTTGAAATGGTAATGGAGGAATAGGTCCAAGTGGTGTGAAACTTGACTGACTTTTGTCAACAGATGATTGACTTTTGTCAGCAGATGATAGGTCAGTGATTGTGAGGGGTGAGGCAGAGGTTTGAGGATAGGACTGGCCAACAGTGGTTGACACAGCTGTGGCAGAGTTTTGACAATTGTTTTGAACAGCTGCTTCCTCTGAGGCAGAATAGACTTTGTAGTGACTGGGGATCACAACATCTGTTCTGTAATCTTGCTGTGGAGACTGTGGAATACCTGCATTGTTAGTTTTAACAGTGATATCTTCAAATTTGAATTTATCTAAATCAAATAATTCAGCACGGTTTGCAGGGATTTTTAGAGATGAAAGTTCATTGAACTTAACATTCAGAGTTTCTTCTATTGTCTTAGTCCTTGTGTTAAACACTTTGTAGGCCTTAGCAGTAGAAGAATATCCCAGAAAATAGCCACAGTCTACTTTGGCTGCAAATTTTGAAATGGAATCTTTAAGATTTAAAATGAAACATGGGCAGCCAAAGATTTTGAAAAATGAGATTAATGGTTTGATTTTGAACAAAATTTCATAAGCAGTTTTTTGATGTCTGGGGTTGATCAAAACTCTGTTTTGAACATAGCAAGCAGTGTTTACAGCTTCTGCCCAAAAGGACAGTGGCAAACCAGAATCTGCTAGCATGGTTCTTGCAGCTTCTATAAGAGTTCTATTTTTCCTCTCAACTACCCCATTTTGTTCTGGTGTTCTTGGGATGCTGAACTGCCTCACAATCCCTTTTGACACACAGAAGTCATCCAACTCCTTATTTTTAAACTCTGTTCCATTGTCACTCCTGAAGACTTTTACTGGCAAGTCATATTGCTTTTCAACTTTGGTGACAAAGTCCTTCAATATACCTGCAGCCTCATCCTTAGAATGTAAAAAGTAAGTCCATGTAAACCTAGAAAAATCATCAACTATGACAAGACAAAATCTCTTTCTTCTTAGACTCATGATTTTAACAGGGCCAAACAAGTCCATGTGCAACAGTTGTAAACACTGACTAGTTTTGGACTCATCAATGGATTTGTAAGAGCTTTTATGTTGTTTTCCTTTTAAGCAAGAAACATAATGCTCATCACATTTAAATTCTTTTGATGGTAAACCTCTGACAAGGCTTTGTTTTGAGAGTGTGTTGATAGTATTAAGGTTGGTGTGACCCAATCTCCTATGCCACAATTCTGTCTCCTTAGTGGAGGCAGCAGAAAACAGACAGACATTTGCCATAGGATTGTCCTTTAACATACCAACAACATACACATTGCCACTTCTATGAGCAACAAGCTGTGCTTTGCTCTCAGCAATAATGGTATCAATCTTTTTCACCACTTCTGGCCCAATAATCTTACAAGTTTTCTTTGTGAAAAATGAGCCATAACCTTTGTCACTCATTTGTGAAACACTCAGAAGATTAAACTTGAGATTATCAATAAGATTGACATTTTCAAACTTGAGTTTTCCAGCCTGTACAGTCCCTGAACCCAACACCTTACCTTTAGAATCATTACCAAAGGATATATCACCCCCTCCATGAGCCAAGAAGTCCAGAAGTAGGGCTTTACATCCTGTCATGTGCCTGGAACCTCCACTATCTACATACCAAAGACTATCTAAACAAGCAGAAGCTCCCTGCACATCAGTAAATGATTAGTTTTGGTGAGTGTCCAAAGCCAAGTTGGCTTTGGATGGGTCCTCAGACCTTTCAGTCTCAAGCTTTGGAAGGTGATCAGTGGTTTGGACCAATTTCTGAATTAAGGTCAACAACTGCTGCTGACCATTTGCCAGTGCTTGGATGTCAACACTTGGGGCAGCAGTTGTTTGATCACTTCCTGACAGATGATAATACCCATATGGATTTCTATTCACTCTTGGTTTAGAGGGTCTTTTTGGCTCCTCATAAACATGTGGCAGACTGTGACATGGAGGTTGACCATAACCTCTTGGGTATTTGCTTGTGGGTGGAGCATCTGTTACTTGGACATCTCTAGAAGCAGATGTTTCAAGCCTTTTTGTAACAGATGTTTGGACAGGGTGAAGGTCTGTTTGGGCTTTCCTTTTGGAGTACTAACCACAGGGTTTGCAAGAGTTTTAGCTTTGTATTCTTGTATTTTTACATCAAAATTTTTGAGATACAAGCACTCTTTGGTCTTGTGATTCTTTTTCCCACATATTGAGCATGTGGCTTTGGAATCACATTCACTTGTTCCTTTGTTGATATCATATGCTTTTAGAAGAAAACAGTTTTTGGTGACATGATTTTTTTTTTCACAGAAATCACAAAACAAGTTAACAGTCTTTTCTTTCTTCTTCCCCTTTTCAGTCTTCTTTTCAGCAGATGTTTGAGCATCTGCTGGAGAATATTTCAGGGGAATGACTTTTGCCAAGGGAATGACCCTTGCCTGAGGAGCTGTCTTTCCCTCAGGAGTTTTAAAATCTACAGGTTTATAATTCTCAAGAGTATCACACTCATCAGACCAAGTAGGTTTAAATTCATACTTTTCAAGTTCAGCAAAAGATGAGGAACCTTCTGGTTTTTCAAGAACAATTTTCTTACCATTTGGTTCAGTGATTTTAATCTCTTGACCCTGCAGGTTTGTTGGTACTATCTCAACAGACTTTTGACTCTTTGTGTCAGTGTTTTCAAAAGCTGGAGAAGTGGTTGCAAAACCAAAGCCAAACTTCACATGACTTTTGGTTTGTTTGTTGAGTAGCATCTCAAAACCTCTACATGATTCCACCCATTTTTTACATTCAACTTGGGTGGACTCAAGCTCACTTTTACAACTTTGATATTTTGTTATCATAGTTTGGAGCTGGTCTTTGGTTATAGTTGCTTCATGTTTTAAACTGCTAATTTCAGACTCTTTTGCAGTTAAACTTGTTTTCAAATCTTTTGTGAGTTTTTCAAATTTAACTTCATCATCCAAAATTTTCTTTCTAAGGTTTTCATTCACCTCTTTGATGTTAGCAAATGCTATTACACATTTGTCAGAACACAACTCTTTAAGAATTTGAGGAGATACCTTAGCAGCAGCCATCAAAGCACAATCACACTTGCACTCACAATCATCAGATGCACCCCAGGGATCTGAGAGATTCACAACCTCTTCTTCAGGTTTTTCACCTGTAACAGCTTCACTAACAATATCATCAGTCACAACATCAGATTCAGTTACCACTTCCTCAGATTCAATCTCATCTACCATAGCCATGAAACAAAAATTTTCTGGTTCATTTTCAGCTTTGGCAACTAGTGCAAAATTCTCATCTGTTAGCTCATCAGGTAGACTGCTCCAATCAACAAAGCCTTGTGTAAAGAAGCTCTGTTGACTGGTCTCTGCAGGAGCAGAGGATGGAGCAACAGTCGTTTGCACAGGTGTTTGAGCAACAGGTGTTTGCACATAATGAATCTGAGGAACAGTGGTTTGGACATACTGGACAGGAACAGTGTTTGAGGACTGTGCAAAATGGGCAGTGTTTTGCACATTTGGTCCAGGGGTATTATAGGAATTCTGATAAGTGTTGGTCTGTGGTCTTTGATTTGGATAGGTTATCATAGGTGTACCATGTTGACCCCTACATTCCCTAGCAAAATGACCAAACCTATGACATTTATAACACTTGATCTTTGATTTATCCAACCCAACCTTAGATCTGCCAGTCAACCCTGGAAACCTTCTCCCAGTTTTCTTGTAAAAATTATTAGTTCTTACACTGAGAAGGGCCAATTGGTGCATAATGTCCATTTCTTCCAAATCATCAGGGTCAAAGTATTTCAGGTCATCATACTCAAAGGATATATTGTCAGATGCCTGTATATCACCACCACTTGCTGTGAAAGCATAGTTCGGTGAATAAGAATCAGAGTTAAAACCTGAGTTAAAACCTGAAGTTATGTCAATAAAATGATCATAACTCTGATCCTTTGTGTTTCCAGGCACCTCATCATGACCCAAAAGTGCTGTATTCCCAAACACATAGTCATCAGACACTTTTCCAGAGTCCTGGAGCTTCTTTTTCTGGTTAAGCTCTCTTTCATAGGTCAAGAGCTTACCATGAAGCTGGGTCAGTGATAGGTCTTTAAATCCTATTGAGTTTCTCATTACAATAGCAATAGTGTCCCATTTGTCTGGTAATGATCTTAAAAACCTATGGTTCAAAGTTGAATGAGGGTAAGTAAGACCAACCAATTTTAGTTCACTAATTAAGCAATTAAATCTCTCAAACTGTTGAGTTAATGACTCTCCTTTGACATGACTGAATGTTTCATATTGTTGGTTAAGTATTTCACGGTTGTTTTCAATAACCTCCTCAGTCCCACCAAACTGTTCTTTCAGTGCATCCCACAACTCCTTTGCACTGTTACAGTGTAACAACCCAGCATATATATCATTTGGTAGAGCCATGGCCACAATACTGAAGGCCTTAGCATCTAACTCAATTTTCTGAAAATCCTGGTCGGAGTAGTTTTCAAGTTTCTTTGGCTCAAACACTTTGGGATCTTCAGTACTCGGCACAGTCGGAACATGTGGTCCGAAGATAACCGACTTCCAACACCCAGTGTTTTGTTGAGCTAGAACATGGCTCATCCGACGTTGCCAGATATTGTATTCAGATCTGACAAGCATCGGTGGCTTGTTGTTCGTGCCAGTGTTATGTGGATCGTGATTGATAGAAGCCATTCTCTGATTTTTAAAAAAAACAAAGTCTGTTTAACAACGGTTGAAGCGCAATTAAACTATTACTCTGTTTTCAATCTAACTGACAAACGATATCAATAATTGTGAGCTGATTATTAAATTGATTTGTTAGATCGAATTTAATTGACCAAGCTCTGATACCAATTGTTAGGATCTGAGTTTGTTTGTTTTGATTGTTTAACTAAGTGATGGAAATAATGAAATGAAAATAGAATGAAAGTGCAGCGGAATAATAAACTGTAAATCAAAACAAGAGAGTAAATGTTTTTAGATCGAATGCTTTCATTAATTCAAAGATTACAATCGTACAATTTACTCCCCCTCAGCCTGATCACACAGTGTTTGTCAGAGAGAATGTTTTGTGTGTGATGCAATAGAACAGTACAAGCACTGTTCTATTTATAGACAGACTCAAACCACTGATGACCTAGGCTGACGTCACCTAAGACAGTGACCTCTAACAGAATAACAAACTTAAACATCTGCTATACAAACTACTGTTACATTGAAAGCACTGATATTAAACAGCTGTTGAAGATAAACTCTGATGGTCTTGTATCCACTGCTGGAGCCTAAGTGTTGTTGGTTCCAGCAATGCTTTGGTCTTCAGTACTTGTATCAGCAGTTGCTCTTCATCAGACCTTTGGTCAGCAGTTGTTCTTCATCAGTTGTTTCCTCAGCAGTTCTTTATATCAGCAGTTGTTGAGCAGTTGTTTGGATAGAACAGTAGTTAGGGTCAGCAGTCTTTTGGGAGAAGCAAGTTGTAAAGACTGTTTATTCAAGGATCAAAACTGATAGCATGTTTTGGCTTTCTAATCATCTGTTCTTCTCCAGGTCAGCAGACCCAACAGTACTGGTTTGGTGGATGAAGAATCAGTGGATTCAGAGGAAACTGAGGTAGAAGAACGATGGGATTCTGATACTGAGAATGTTAGGACCACCAAACGTAAGGCCACTATGGTTGGTGAGTCTGAATCTTTAAACAAATCGATTGAGGAAGCTGAGAAAAGAAAGAAGTCGTTGAATGTTGAAGATGAAGGTCTAGGCATTGATTTTGATGAGTTGAATACTGGAGAGACTGTGGTAGTAAACTTGCCTAAGCCAAAGCACAAGACCATGTCTAAGAAGACAAGTACTAAACAGTTGAGAGAGAAAGAATTAGCACAACTGTTGAAGGGAAAAAGAGTACCCGATGCTGGTACGTCATCAAAGCTATCTTCACCGGTCACCAAAAAGCAAAAGAAGTCTAAAGAGGCAGAGATAATATCAGCTGATCAACTAAATGTTGCACTGGACAATGTACTTGACATGTTCAGAAAGCCTCAGAAAAAGAAAAGGAAGTTGAGCCATCTAGATCCAAATCCAAGAAAGTCACTGTGGATGATGATGTAATGAAGCAGGTGAACAAGAAAATGGATGATATGATGAAGATGATTGTGGCTCAACAAGCTGAAATAGCCAAGTTTAAGCAGAATGAAGAGAAAATGCTTCAGATTGTGGTTGCTTCTAAATCCAATCAAGACGAGATTAATGAAAAGGTTAAGAAGCTTGAAGCAAAGAATGAAAAGCTTGAGGGAAAGTGTGCAAGAAACAAGAACAGGATAAAGTTGATTAAAGAAGACAACAAAGAACTAAGGGCTGAGAACAAACGCCTTAGTGATTTGATTGATGATTTGTATAATGTTGCACCCAAGTTGAAGGAGGGTGAAGAAGATAGAAGAAGAAGAAGAGAAAGTTGACTATGAAGAGTCTGAATCGGATGAAGAAAAAGATGATGATGAAGATGATGAAGAGTCAGAGAAAAGTGATAATGAGGATGATAATGATGATGATGATGATGATGCAGAAGGGTCTGAGAGACAGAAAGAGGATGATAGTGAGAGTGATGATGATGATGATGGAGGAGATGATACTTCAAAGTTTACATTTGAAGAGAGAACATCCAAAAAGAAGAGTACTGGAGAATCAAGTTCAAAGAAGAAGAAAGGTGAGAATGTTGATTCAGATGAAAGTATCTTTTGGAATGAGAAGGTGAGATCTTTATCAGATGATGCTAAACAAGTGTATAAAGATATGTTGGAAAGAAGAGAATGGACCATTGAGTTCACAGGATGTTTCGCTGAGATATTCCAAACTGATGACTTGAGATATGAATTGGAATACGACGATCCTGATCTTGAAGAAGGTGAAGTACCTGCTTCTGTGGCAAAGGAAATTCTGGATGGACTTGCACAGAGGGTAGGGAAAACATTTGAGGAGTTTATAGTAGATGAGTCGATTCCAGATATTTCTGAAAAGGATATTGGAAGTCACTCAGATGATAAGAATACTCCTGAACATGATGAAGTGGAGGTTGAAGATATAACTCATGAAGAATTTCCTCAGTACTTCAGAGAAACAGATAAAGATGAGATATTTCCTGATTTCACTGAGACACCAAACAATTCAGCGAAGAAGAAGGCACAGCAAAGAAGTGCAGAGTTTGTGGAGAAGGTGTTTGGTGCTGATAAGCAAGAATCTTCAAATCAATCTGATGAATTGAAGAGTTATTTGAAGAAATTGAGAGAAATGGATGAGAACCGACCGAAGCCTGAAGCTCAAGGAAACTTTTATAGATTTCACAATGCCAAGTTCAAAGGCAGAGCTCTCGGGTGGACATATTTGGGCAGGCTGAAGTGCATAGCTGCTAAATGGGAAACAGGGATCTTGTATTTTAACAGATTCATTGATTTGCTAACTCTACCGTACTGGGCGGTCAGAGATCTATGCAGATTCCCTATGTCAGGTGCTTCAGTGAGCGGTACACATGTTGGTTGGTGTGCAGACAAGCTGGTTTAGGAAAGTAGAACAAGATGGAATCGATTCAAGCCTCAATATCCCCGAAGGAAAGTTCATAGGGATATTGATCCTCAAACCAAGCTGAAACGGGTTACTTTGATATACAAGGCACCTGAAGTGATGAGAAAAATACCTTTGATGCCCATGCCACAACATTTCAGTGCTGATTTTATTTTCTGGTATTATGATTGGAGGAAGGCTGAAGCGGTGATAGTGTTGAGAGACGGGAAGGATAAATACAAGCATGTTCATGTATTTGATCCTATGTGGTTGATTAACTGTACTTTTGAAGACATCATCATGCTTTTCTATAATCCGATTTACTTTGAGCCGAAAGACGCTGATCAAGCAAGGAAGTATACTCAAGTGGTTGGAGTTTGCTTTGCTTATGATATTAATGCAGGGAGTAATTTGGAGAATAAACTTGGCAAGACGGTGAAGATGGCAAATGTGTCGAAACCAGTGAAGAGAAAGTTTGAGCCTGTAATGACCTATGAGCAGAAGAAACAGCTCAGAATTAAGCTGATGAACAAAGCCATGGACGAAAAGAGAAGACAATCCAATCAATAGTCGAGGGGGAGTTTGTAGATGCGTTTTGCGACTAATGATTGGATACTAACATATGTTAAGTTTTGTTGATTGAGCGAAGGTATGATAATGTGGGCGAAGGTAGAAGACTTTTGGGCGAAGGAAGAATGGAAGCTGATCAAGATCACATTCGTACCTTGGAAGTGGGCGAATGTGGAAGAAGTCCACATTCGACCACATCAACTGGGCGAATGTGCAGACCCTATATATAGATTTTGTGTTTTTGTGAATGTAAGAGAGTTATTAGTTGTGTGTGTTTTGAGGTCAGGTTCCAGATTAGATTGAAAGTGTCTGTAATTGATCTAGATTAACCGTATTGTCATTGTAATCAAGTTTATGCAAAAGTTAATCTATGAAAAGCTTTGAAAATGATATTGATTGTGTTTTGATTTGAGTTTCTATCAGTTTGTTCAAAGCTAGGGTTTCCGCACCTGGTTTTGTAACTTGTATGATCAAATAATCCTGTTTTAGTCAAAATCTTTCGCTTACAATTTGGATCATTCGCGTGCAACCTAAGGTGAGTTTCACTATTCTTTTCTCAAAAGTATGCGTCTCGGGTTTGAGACAACTTACAAAACGTTTTCTAGTCTGGTTTGGGACTACTTTTACATCTCGGGTTATGAGATGCTTTGACTCCTTGCGTGGGTCGGGTTTTGACTCCTTGTGTGGGTCGGTTTTACGATTCCTTGTGTGGATCGGGTTTTTGATCAGTTTAAAACTTATTGGTCCTTTGTGAACTAAACACTCTATCATTTGGAAAGTCCTTGCATATTATTGGGTTAATCGCTGGAGGCGAGCGGGTATTAGTTGATAGCGCTATTAGGTTGTGCAGCAACCTCATGTTTGAGGTGCTTGAGGCACGGGCATGAACTTCTGACCACATTTGAGAACTGGTGTTGATAGACACCAGTTATTGAGGCAAACTATTACATTACTAAAGGTGTCCCAATAATCCTGTTTAGTTACATTGAGTGGGCTAGCTACCCCTAACACGCTTAAACTGATAACTCTTGAACATTTTGGTCTGGAGGACCTACGTTTTTAATTGGTTACGTGGTTTTGGAAACCAGCGCATTTACATACTCAGTTACTTTACTTTGTGAACTCCCCAGCTTTATGTTGACACACGAATTACATGCTTTTGCAGGTAGTTAGCTTCCGGTGCCAGGATTAGAAAGCACTGAACACTTCACTGCATTTGGGGTCTTGGGCATACACCTAAATTACATATTATGTTTTTACATTTTCTTTCATATGGTTTTAATTTGGGCGCGTTGTTTTGCGCATGGTTTTTAAAAGGTTTAAATTTGGTTTACGCTTCCGCAGCTTAACTAAACTTGGTTTTTGAAAACGAACTAAATGGTTTGGGCATTTAGAGTTCGTTCATATGACTTATGGCTATGGGATCCTGGTATGTCATGCGCCTCGCGGTATAAACCCCGTAGTGGAAATTTGAGGGTGTGACAATAGTTCTCTTGGATCTGTCTTCTTATATTGTAGCTTTAGTGCCTCTCGGATGTCATCTTCAGAAATGATTACGAGCTCCCCCTGAATCGTGCTTACGACAGCAGATTCGTTGTTCCAGTAATCCATTCTGGCATTCTTCCATAATTCTTGTTGATGATCTTTATATATGATGGCGGGGGTAGCAAGGGCAACTATCACACGACTTCTCTTCAAGAAATCTACAATGCCGGTGAATTCTGTGTGTTTCTTCAAATCTCCCATAAATGCACAGCAATTGTGTGCTGGTTCAAACGGGAAATCTTCAATCTGTTCCTTTCCAGTTGCCTGTTCTGAAGATCCAGCAGGAACATCAGTACTTTCCTGTTCAGACATGATTAGAGTGCAAAACAAATCAAGAAAACACGTTAAAAACGAACAAAATAACCAAAACTTGAAATTTTTGATTTTGAAATTCTACATTCGACCGTTCGAGGGTACGAATGTGAAAATAAAGGTTCGAATGTGGAATTAAAGGTTCGAATGTGAAAATCAGTTTATAAAAATGTACATTCGACCAGACATTTCCACTTTCGACCATTTGAATATCTTCATTCGACCAAAAGCCACATTTGACCGTTTATAATTGGGCGAAAGAAGACTGTTCATCTTCTTCAATTTTCAGATTTTGATTTGGATCGTTTTAACATGCCATCTTGATTTGAATACCATCTAATATGGCCGATTAACAATTCCCAATCATCAATTTTATCATTTAATCAGTGTTTATATGTTTTCAATTAATAACTAGGGTTCAAAACTTTTTAATCATCAATTGATTATTCTAAGTTGTTTAAGTCCTGGATTTTTGTTTATTCTCCCCCTAAAACATATAAACATTGAATCCTTAACATGTATTGTAATAATTAATGGTTAAAAAACAAGTTTGAATCCGGTTTAGGGTTCGAACACAAATTCAATGATTATGATCTGTTAAGTGAATGATAACCTGCAAATGATGAATCAAAATGATCAGCAAAACAATACGAACACAATGATATGATTTTTATTTCACGAGCAAGAAGATCAATTTATCACAGAAATTTGAAAATTTTTGAATATGAGGGTCGAATGTGCAGATTAGGTATATATAGGCTCCACATTCGACCAAACGACTAGGGCGAATGTGAAAAGTTTTCCACCTTCGACCCTATTTAAAGGTTCGAATGTAGAAAAAATGGTTCGAATGTGAAATTAACACATGAACACTCACATTCGACCATTTGAAAGATTCGAATGAGCAGGAAAAATTCCACCTTTGACCCAACGAAGGGGCGAATGAAAAATGAAATTTTTTGAAATTTTTACCAAATCTCAAAATCGAGTACCGTTCAAAATATTTTTTAACTTTTAAGCATCCGACATTCATTAGTTCTCATTTTAAGATGATAAAACTCAAATGGTCCATCAAGCTTTAGAAAATCACCATCAACCACCATCAGCTATCAAAAATAAGATAGAAATGTAAAATCTTTTGGATTTTCCAAACTTTTTGTTAAAACAAACCTAAAATCTTTTTGAGTTTTGTATTTTTGACGAGAAATGTAAAATGCAGAAATGTAAAGATAAAAAAAATAAATGTTTTGTGATTTCCGGTAAGGGGATCATATCAGTTATTGAGAAATCTGACCACACCGTTGATCTTTTGATTTATTATCATTAAAGACAATGTGTGATCTGGCAACTGCTGATATTGTGATCCACATAAACTCACATGCAGACTGTTGTGCAGTGCTTTAGACTGATACTAGTATTTATAGTATAAACTCAATTGTCTGTGGTTCCCACGCACACGACATACTCCTGTATCAAGAAGTAAATGCACAAAGACTCATTGTAACGCGTGATTATGCTTTTGTCATCTGTAAATTACAAGGTATGAGACACAGAGGTATACAGGTCAGCAAATCAATGCAACAAAGTAACTTGTGCACTCTACCAGGTTGAGGGCTGATATCAATCATGATTTGCATCAAAGATTGGATACGATGCATTAGATAATCTTTGATTATCGTCATACATTGAAAGTTCCTCAATTCGGTAACTTTAGGATTTGACTTTACAGCTCTTTAATAAAGATACCCTGTCTGATCTAGGTCCGTAATGTGACACCCCGCATTTTCAGGTTCCTACTTTAACTGAACTCTAGTTAACATGCATGTTCGTATGTGGCTAAACACTTAACTAGGGTTAGTTAATAGGGCATTTGAATGTGTTATGGAACAATAACATATGCTAGATGGTATTAACGTACGTTATAATTAGGAAAGTCTTTGTCTTGACACACACACGAGTCATGTATCCCGAACGTTGGTGATTTGTCAAGCATGCATGATTATATGAGCAATTGAGTGATGATGAATGTGAACTAACATGTGTATGTGAATTACATGTTTATGTGAATTACTGAGTAATAGATAATCAGTACGTAAACCGTGCGAAATATGTGCACCCCATGATTAATATGATATGAGATGATAAAAACAATAGTTTTCATATAATTTAGTATGATTAATTTTATCGGGAGCATTCTCGGGATTAAAACCTTGTAACGGGTCCGTTTATCAAGAAAAGGCCCATAAACCCGTAACCTAGGCCCATGATCCAAGTCCTATTATATTATTGTTAAAAAAAAATAATAAGAAACCCTAGACCCTTCCTTGCACCGTGAACCATCACCACCACAATCCTCTCAATTATCAATCTTCCAACAACTTTCCTCCCTAATTCAAGTTAGTTTGGGTGTAATCTTTAAGCTTTAATGATCATTGCATTGAAAGGTATAATCTTACATGCTTTATGATAGTAGTAATGTGCTGTGAAAATATGGATTTAATTCTGATAACATGGATTTGATTGTGATAATATGGGTTTACTATATGATTATAGGCTATTGTGGATGATTAGGGTTAATGAGAAGCATGTTATTAGAATTCTGATTTTCTGACAGATTCATTGTGACGAATTGTAGGGCTGTTATAGGGTGATTAACATGTAATCTGATTGTTTTCTGATGCTAAAACATAACTTATGATGTTAGCTTTTCAAAAAGTCCAAAATCATGCGTTTTGGACTTGTTTTGATAGGTATTCATGATTTTTTAAGTTTAAAGGTCATATCAGATTTTCGGAATTATAAATTGGGTCAACTTTAAATGGTCATAACTAGAGATTTACAAAGGGTTAAGTTATGAAATTTGGACAGTAGATCAAAATTGGAAAAACTTGGCTTTTCTAATTGGATTCACCTCGTTTGGGTCAATACACAATTTTTGGAAATTTTTCTACTAAACTGACCTGCTGTGGAAATTTTCTGGACATAGCTGTGTTGTACGAATTTTAATAATTTTTTTGTTTGGTTGTGAGACAAAACAAAACTATGGGTTATCAAATGAACCCCAATGAATATTAAATAAAAAATTTGGAGTTTAATTCGTTCGTTAAGTATTTTAAATAATTCGTTTTTCACAGCGTACAATCAGCCCTGAAAACGCAGATTGTGTAAGGGATGTTTATGTGACTATTTAGAGTCTTATATGGTATGTATTTGACATGAACTTACATGAATACTTATATGAGATGTGTATGAGGTATTAAACTGATAATAATCAATATGATCACCAACGGGATACGTAGGACTTACTTGTGCAAGTAGAGTCATTAGGTGTCACTACACGGTTTGAACTTTAAAAGTCTTAGACAAACAAGTCGTATGGTGGGTTGATTATACACATATACTCACCTAGTGACATTTGTAATAGGGAGTCGGTAGCTCATTTCTGTTTTAGGAATTTGGATTATTCACGTGCAACCTAAGGTGAGTTTCACTACTCTTTTCTCAAAAGCATGCGTCTCGGGTTGAGACAACGTACTTAACTTTTTCTAGTCCGGGTTGGGACTACTATTTTCTAGTCCGGGTTAGGACTACTACTTTCTAGTCCTGTTTGGGACTACTTACACATCCCGGGTTGGGATGCTATGGATCCTTGTGTGGGTCGGTTTTTGCTAGTTCGCAAACTGTGTCCTTGATGAACTAAACCAACTCTATCATCTGTAAGTCCTTCACATACCGAATGAGTTGCCGGGTTATGGCAAGCGGGTTATTAGTTGATAGCGCTATTAGGTCTGACAAACCTCACACTGTGACACCCGGCATGTTTGGGTCAACATTTTATAAACACATAAGTCTACCTTAGCGAAAAACGTTTATTAAAACATACTTGGCGGGGTCGGTAGAGTCGGAACACAGTCCGTATTGTCCAGGGTTCAATGATCTGTAGGATCATTGGGAGTCATTTTGGGAATACACTAGTACCGGGTCCCGTTGTTGGTGAATTACATAAACAAATTAAGTGTATGTGTAGATTATTGTCGTATGGTGGATTATATGCTTAGATGTGTTTAAATGATGTGTAGATAATCATCCGTGCTTAAATATGTTAAACATAGACTAAGGTTGCATGCTCGTATGTTAGGGTGCGTTAGAATGCGTTAAACACGACAAACTGGAAAACTAGACAAACATGGACCCTGGTTCGACCACTTCGAGTGGTCGAAGGAGGAAACTTGTTTGGTTCGACCCTTTGTAAATGGGCGAACCTGAGATATAGAATTGAAAGAATTCCCTTCGACCAGGACAGGGCTCATTCGACCCTGTGAAAGGGTCGAAGGAGAGTACATTCGCCCAGGTAAAAGGGGCGAATGTGAACATAGTATAAATACCACACTTTGTCATTTTCACCATTTCACAAACCCTAAACGTCTCTAAACACTCTCTAGCATCTTTAAACATTGGGGAAGGAGTTTTTGCCCTTGTTTTCTATAATCTAACCTACAAACATCTTCTACACAAAGATCTAAGGTGTGTTCTTCATTGTAAATCATTTTTAAAGCATTTCAATTCGTTTTCATTAAACCCCAAGAGTCCAGATCTGATTCAAACATGTTTTCATGAATAAAAACCTTCCTAATATCTTTCTAAACAAAACCTATTCATAAACAATGAGTTTTCATACAAAATAACATGTGTTAATGGTGTTTTATGTGATGTTATGTATTGTTTGATGATTGATTGCTGTATAGATGTTATAACAATGATCTAGGACTGTTATTGATGACGTTTTATGATTGAGATAGGTTACAATTGATTATTGATGATGTTATGTTCATTTTAGGGATTTTGGGTTATATCTAGGGCTTGTTCATGATGATAGTGATAAGGATATGATTGGGGGTTTCTTGTTCATGATAATCTGAGTATATTAAGTTGATAATTGATTGATTTCATAAAGTTTCCTAATTGGGTAAAGATTGTATGCGTTTGATGTGACATCTCCATAATTTGCTATTTCGGGTAACTTGTAAAACGAACGGATTTCGGGATAAAATTGGTAGGGTTATGTAGGAATATGTTAATGATAGTTGACTGCTGTGATTGGTAATGTTTCGTGATGTTTTCGGACCGTTTAGATGCGTTTTGGTGCGTTTTATAAAATGCTGATGAAAACGGGCGAACGTGGAATAAAATTGGTTCGAATGGGCGAACGTGGAACAAAAAAATGGGAAAAACGGGCCAACGTGGAAAAACGGGCGAACGTTGGAAAAACGGGCGAACGTGGGAAAAACGGGCGAACATGGCTCAAACGGGCGAACGTGGAACAAAATGTGGGAAAAACGGGCGAACGTGGCTCAAACGGGCGAACGTGGAAATGGGAAAAACCACATTCGACCATCTGATGTCCGGAATGAGATTTTTGATGCAAACTAAGTGTTTTATGCTTGAAACTTATGTGTTAAACTTATGTGCATAACTAATTGATGTAATGGGTCACCAACGGGATGTCGGGTCGGTCTGGGATGTCCAGTTAACGTTTAAACACACTTTTTAACACACGTAGTCAAGATCTGGACAACCGGGGACTAGTTAGCCTTCGGGTTAATAGTCATCACACTTATGTAAACTCATTGATAGGTTGTCATTAGTTGGGATTATCATACACGTGTTGGAATTCTAGTTATCAGAAGACGCACTCTAAGGTGAGTTTCACGGCCCCTCTTTTATACTCTTTTCTCTCGGGGGAGAAGCATGCCACACGTTTTAGCAATGCAACGTTTATGATTCGAAAACGCAACTCTTATGAAACTTACCACTTTTGGAAACATAACGCTTTTGAAACGCAACGCTTTTGAAACACGACGCTTTTGAAACACAACACTTTTGAAACGCAACGCTTTTAGAAACATGACGCCTTTTGGGAATGTGACTCTTTTAAGAAACGTGACACGTTTGGCACTTGGCATATTTAAACATTGGCACTTGACACTTTTAAACATTGATGTTTGGCATTTGACACTTGACGCTTGGCACTTATTTACTATACGACGAAACCTAAGTCCCTATTGAAACCATGAATGTGCGGGGCACAACGGGGGAAATGTGGATAGATCTATCGGGTGTGACGAACCCCACCTGACGGCTGGGAGCCGGGCGGGTGCATATTGTCTCTACTTGACACTTGACACTTGACACATGGGCAGCAACTTGAGCAACGTTTGTCAGTAATGGTTTTAGCAACATAGTCGTAGTAGTAAGGGAACGTTTGTTATTTACTTGGAACTTTTGCACACTTGGCACTTTATGAGGAATTGCTTTACACATGAAAACGTTTACGAACTTAAAACCTGTGAACTCACCAGCATTATATGTTGACGTCTTTTTGGCATGTTTTCTCAGGTCGCTAAGGTAGCAGCATTGAGTATAGGCGCACGGAGTCTCACGGCGTCTAGGGATCATATGCATGTTTTGTTAAACATTTCGAATTTTGAGTTTTACTTTTAAGTTGTAATAATACATTTTGCTTCCGCTGTGTTAGAACGGTTTTTGAAACTCAATGGTAGTTTACGTTGTTCTCTTATCATATAGATGTCGTTTATTGTGACCGTTGACTTGGATCCTGGTGTGTCACGCGCCTCGTGGTCATGTTTACGTCATTGGCGCTAGGGAGAACCAGGAGGATCCGGACACTGTTACTGGTGAGTATTCTTTTCTTGATTCTCGTTATGCTCGTATTTATTCTCGTTCACATTGTTTGGTGATTCGTATTCATTGTGTGCATTCAGTTTGGTATTTGGTCATCGTTTTGCATTCATGGGTCTGATGTGGGTCTTATAGAGATGCTACTTGGACGGTACCGGTGTGTCATTATACCGATCGCAGTAGTCTCTAGTAGGCCTTCGATCAGGAAGAATCCCTAAGGCAAAATGAAGAAACTTCTGATGACAAAACTTCTGATGAAGAATCAGAAAGTACTGAAGACAATCCTTCAGTAGCTGACAAACCATCAGCAGTTGTCAGCACATCAGAAGTTAACACTTCCAAACCTCAAACAACTGAACTTTCCAGAACCACTGCTCCTATTCAACCAACATCTGATCCCATCAGGCCTACAACTGTTACTACAATGACTGTATTAAACCCTTCTCCTATCTCTCAATCAGCTGAACTACTAGAGAAGAGCTTAATTGCAGCCAACAAGAAGGCCAGAGAAGATCAGATTTGGAAATCTCTGGAAGAAAGGGATGATTTGGATTTAAGCCATGAAGAAAAACTTCAGGCTTATGCAGCTGAACTACAAAGGCAGGCTAACCTTGATGAGATTGCTGAACAAGATAAAAGACAACAACTGGTGTCTTATATTACCAAGAACAGCAAGACTAAAGCCTTTACACTCAAAGGACTCTCTATGCAAGAGCTGACAAGAAGAGCACAACTGCTTGCAGACAAAGTGGCCACAAGCAAAGATGGAAAGGCCAAGAGAGCCCAGATAATAGAAGAGCTAGTAGCAGAAGGATATGGTTCAAAAGCCTCAGTATCCAGATGGAAAGAAGAAAGACTGATGGATACTTATAGAAAATACTTGGCTGCCAAGGCTGCAAATCCTGAGAAGTTTCAAACTGCTGATCCTTCAAGATCAGTAGTTAGAACTTCTGGTGCATCTAGAAGAACTGCTACTCAGAAGAAGAAGGCAGAGGACAATGTCAAAACTGATTTTAAAATGGTACTACTTGAAGGAAGTTCAATAGTCCATTCAGATTTTGACATTGAGGAGAAACCTCTGTTAACACAATTCAGGGATCCTTCCACTTTTGCTTATCAAATACAAAAGACCATCAAAGAAAAGCTGCATACCAGAGTAGTGACTGAACACCATCTCCCAACTGTTCAGATGCCTGATATGCAACAACAACAAGGAAGAGAATCCCACCTGAGGCTATCTGAAACTGAAGACATCCAGCACTCAGGACCATCAACCCAAGGGACAAGTCTGGTTCCCTATTCTTCTGACTTTAACAAGTCAAAGATCCCTATCATCAGATGGTCACTTACTGATAACAACTCAGTACTGTTGACAAGAAGAGACCTCTCAAGCAGGGCTTACAAGAAGATCAGTGATCTGAAGAAACTGTCAACACAAGACCTGCTCACAATTCAACATCTAGAACCACAGAGAGGATCTTTATCTGATGGTCAGTTAAACCAGCTCAAGAACACCATGTACAAAGAGATATGGAAGATTGTTCAAGACAGAAGAAACACATAAGGAATTAGTAAGGTTTTGGCTTCATCAATCCAGGGGGAGATTGTTAGGACAAAGAGGATTGGTGAAACCACTTTTGTAAACCTTAGTCTAATTCACTTCTGTCATTTTGGCTAAGTATAGAAGTACTGAAGTGAAGACAAGAAACTGCTGATTAGAAGATATGAGAAGTGCTGAAGTTGCAGAAGTTCTGAAGTCCAAACCAGACAAGTTCACTTCAGAAGTACTGAAGACAAAACTACTCTTCAGTAGTTGTCCTTCATCAGCACTTAGCAATAGATATTTCCCACCGCCTTTTTGCATCAGTAGTTTGTTCTTTAATATTACTTTTAGCTTTATTTGATTGATTCAATGTTGCAACTTGTTTCTGCTATTTCTATACTTGCTTTTTGGCAAGATACATGCATGTAATCGTCTATAAATAGGAGGCTTCAACCTTCTATTTTAGACATTGATTTTCAACAGAAAAATCCTTCAAACACTCTCATTGTTCTATTCCATTTCTGTATTTATTGTGAATCTCTCTAAGTATCTAATTCTCATTTACAACTTAGATTCATAATAAATACTTTGTCATTTATTAGTTTCAAACATCTAGGGGGAGTTATAACTCTGCCTTAGTGTAAAAAGTGTTGCTTTAACTTATAACATTCCGCTGTGCTTATAATCTGATTTACAAGGACTTGCTAAACACTTAAGTGTCAAGATAGCAAGTTCTTACTTAGCAAAAAGAGCAAACTGATCCAACAATTGGTATCAGAGCATTGGTTTATCTGATCACATATCAATCTAACAAATTGAGAATCAGACACAAAGCTCTTATTGATATTCAATAAAAAGATCAAAAGTTCACTTTTTATCAATATCCATCACTTAAAAGAGTCATCTGACAAATCTATACTCTTTAAAAATGGATCCACATAATACTGGTTCTGCCACCAAACCTGCCATGCTTGTGAGAAATGAGTACAATATATGGCAAAAGAGAATGGCACATACCTTGTCACAAACCAACACAGGTTGTTGGAGATCTGTGATATATGGTCCTCACAAACCAGTAAACATAAATCTTGAAACTAAAGAAGGGATTCCAAAGGATCCCAAAGACTATACAGATGAGGATTTCCTAAAACTTGAGCTAGATGCTAAAGCATTCTCTATGTTGGCAATGGCTCTCCCAAATGAAATATACTCTGGCCTTTTACATTGTGAAAGTGCCAAAGAACTTTGGGACTGTCTTAAAGAACAGTTTGGAGGAACTGAAGAGGTGATTGCCAACACCAGAGAAATTTTAGCTCAACAATATGAAACATTTGCTTATATTAATGGGGAAACTTTGACACAACAATTTGAAAGATTCTCCTCATTAATCTCTGAGCTAAAGTTAAATGGTCAGACCTATACAACAGTATCTATGTTACATAGATTTTTAAGGTCTTTACCTGACAAATGGGAAACTTACTCCATTGTCTTAAGATCCTCACCAGATTTTAGCTCCCTCTCTCTTACAAAACTCCATGGGAGATTACTTACTTTTGAGAGAGAAATTGATCAAAAGAAGAAATTACAAACTTCTGGTAAAACTGCTGATGACTACCTACCAGGTAGTACAACACTTTTGGGACAAGATTCACCAACTTGTTCCCATGGATCTTATGACAATATTGACATAACCACTGGGATCTCATCAGAAAGATCTTTCCCAGGTTATGACAATGATGACCAAAGTCAAACTGCTGATAATCTATGTTTTATCATGGATGATTTGAAAAATTTTAGCAGTGATGACTTAGAAGAAATGGACATATTACACCAACTGGCCATGCTAACCATTAAAACTAACAAGTTTTATAAAAGGTCAGGAAGGAAATTTCCAGGATTGACCAGTAATACAAAAATTGGTTTTGACAAATCTAAACTGAGATGTCACAAGTGTCAGAAGTTGGGACACTTTGCTAGAGAGTGTAGAAGTTCTAGCTTTAACCAATCACAATCTGGAAATAACTATAACCCCAATTATAATAGGAACAATAGAACTCAAGGGAGTGCTCATTTTGTACAGGCACAAGCTCCTCAACAGCAATATATGCCTCAAGTACAATATGTTCAAGTGCCTGCTCAACAGATGCAGAGCCAACAATCAATCCCTCCCTTTCCAGCTGCTCAACTTCCTCCACAGCCTCAACAACCCCTCAACAAAGTCTCTTTACCTCGGGGTTTGTTGACTGGAGCAGTGTCCCTTATGACACCACAGAGTGCAATCCTGATGCAGACAACAAAGTGTTTGACATCAACTGGGGAGAACCAGACAATGGCAGAAAGAACTTTGCCTTAATGGCATTTGAAGGCTGTACCTCAAAATCTGCATTGTCTCAGGTATCAAAAGAATCTTTGACAAAACTTTGCTCAAACTCTTGCAAAGAAACTTTTGCTCTCATAAGAGAGACAAACCTGCACCTACAAGGCAAAGCCAATGATTTAGAAAGAAAATACACACAGATAAAATGTGATTTAGAAAGAAAACTGTGTGCTAAAACAAAAGAAGTTTCTAAATTAACTGACTCTGCTATTGAAACCCAAGCACAAATCAAAATGATGCTAAATGACCTAGGAGATGTCAGACAAGAGCTTGCTGACACCAGGATCACTTGTGAAAAATGGGTGGAATCTTGTAGGGGGTATCAATTATTGCTAAACAAACAAAGTGCTTCAAATGTTAAGTTTGGCATAGGATACCATCATGTTGAAACACCAACAGATTTTTCTCCCAAAACTACTGAAGATGGGAGAAGAATTGTTTCAAATGAAACTTCTGAAGGGAAAGAATGCACATCTTTCCATGAAAACTTTCTAAACAGAAATCCTGGGATTTTTAAAGAAAGTACTTCAGAAGCATTTACAAAAACGGACAACAAGCCATCAGTAGTTTCATCTACTTCAGGAGTTGAGACCCTGAAAACTACTGATGAGCAAAATCTTTTCACAACTGTCAGAAATTTTCCTTTAGATCAAAAACAAAAGGCAAAAGAATGTGAAATTTGTGGCCTGTTCAACCACAAAACTGAATTTTGTAGATACAGAAAAGGAATTCAGTTCAATCAAAAATTTAAACAACAGGTTGTGGGAAATCAAATCAGAAATGATTATGAAAGAGTCTTTAAACCCAAGAAACAACAACCTGAAAACACCTTTTCTCAGAAAAAGATAAAATCTCAACCAAAATCTTTTTCTCAAAATTCCTTGTCAGTAGTTAGACCAGAATCATCAGCAGTTTCACAAACTGCTGAGATTCAAAATCTAAAGAACATGGTAGAACTATTGATGACCAAGGTTGATGGTGGTCCTAAAAAGGATACCACCATGGTTCTTAATGAAAAATCCATTGCCAAAAAGACATGGATTTCTCAACCTGGTCAAGAACAAACTGTAACTGTTCTCAAGAGCAAACCCAAAGCCAAACAGGCTTGGGTTTCCAAATCTAACTAATTTGCTTTTATGTGCAGAGAGTTTCCAGGGGCTTAAACAGCATATGGTATGTTGATAGTGGAGGCTCTATGCACATGACTGGATGCAGATACCTGATAAACAACTTTATCAGCCAAAGAGAAGGATCTGTATCCTTTGGGAACAATGCTAAGGGATATGTGCTAGGACATGGCAATGTCTCCTCTGGCAAAATACAGTTTGACAAGGTCAATCTGGTGGAAAACCTTGAATACAACTTGCTGAGTGTGTCACAAATGTGTGATAAAGGATATTCTTCCTTTTTCACAAAGACAGCCTGCAAGATCATCTCACCAGAAGGCCAGAAGTTGATAGAGAAGATTATAGAAGATCATACTTTGCTGATTGCCAAAAGATGTGGCAATGTCTATGCAGTGGACATTGAGAAAGACAAAGTATTGAACAACACTGCCTGTTTCTTCTCAGGGGCATCAACTTCAGAAACAGATCTCTGGCACAGGAGACTTGGCCATGTGAACTTTAAAACCATAAATAAAGTCACAAAAATGGGCTTGGTCAGAGGTCTACCTTTGAAAGTATACCAGTGTCAAGAACACTGTGTATCCTGTTTAAAGGGAAAACAGCATAAGTCCTCCTATAAGTCTATTGAAGAATCAAAAACAACTGCATGTCTTCAACTACTCCATATGGACTTATTTGGACCTGTCAAGATTATGAGCCTTGGTAAAAAGAAGTACTGCTTAGTCATCATTGATGACTACTCAAGATTCACATGGGTATTCTTCTTATTTTCCAAGGATGAGGCTGCTGAAATCATCAAGTTCTTCATTCTACAAGTAGAGAAACAATATTCTCTATCTGTCAAAACCATTAGAAGTGACAATGGGACAGAGTTCAGGAACAAAACTCTGGATGAATTCTGTTTGTCTAAAGGGATTATTAGACAATACAGTGTTCCCAGAACTCCTGAACAAAATGGTGTAGTAGAAAGGAAGAACAGAACATTGATAGAAGGAGCAAGAACAATGTTAGCTGATTCTGGACTGCCATTGTACTTTTGGGCAGAAGCAGTTAACACATCATGTTATGTTCAGAATAGAGTTCTTGTGGTCAAGAGACATTCCAAGACTGCCTATGAAGTTCTTCATGGCATGAAGCCCCTTATCTCCTTTTTCAGGGCTTTTGGGTGTCAATGTTTCATCTTGAACATCAAGGAATCTATTTCAAAATTTGCTGCCAAAGTTGACTCAGGTTACTTTCTTGGTTACTCTTCAACTAGAAAAGCCTACAAGGTTTTTAATTCTCACACCAGGATAGTAGAAGAAACATTGAATGTCAAGTTCAATGAGTCAAAACACACTCTTATTCCAGCACATCCTGCTGAACTCTTTGACCTTGACAACTTTCACTTTGGACCTGAAAAGACTGTTACTTCTTCCAAACCTACTTATTATGGTGATCAAAGGTTTGAAGATGAGGATCCTACACCATGGACTCCTCAAACAGTCATTAAGTCAACTACAACACCATCAGAAGTTTTACAAACTTCTGATCAAACAAATACTGAAGGCCAAACTCAAACATCTGCTTCAGCACCTGCAACTACTGAAGAAGCTGAAACTGCTGAACCAGATATTATAGACCTCAGTAGTTTGTTTGAAGAACAAGAGCCACCTACACCTGTCAGTGGTTTACAACAACTGATTGAACACAGAGATCATCCACTTGATCAAATCATGGGTGATATAGCTACAGGTGTTCTTACCAGAAACCAGCTCTCCAACTTTTGCCTATTCTCAGCCTTTATTTCACAGTTGGAACCAAAGAAGTACCAGGAAGCCCTCAAAGACAATAATTGGGTGCAAGCTATGCAAGATGAACTACTTCAGTTCAACAAGCAACAGGTCTGGGAAATCTGTCCCTTACCTCAAAACAAGCAACCAATTGGTACAAGATGGGTTTTCAGGAACAAACAAGATGAAGCTGGTATGATAATCAAGAACAAGGCAAGACTGGTAGTTCAAGGGTACTCTCAAGAAGAGGGAATTGACTATGATGAAACCTTTGCTCCAGTTGCAAGGCTTGAGGCCATCAGGTTATTTCTGGCCTATGCCATTTCCAACAAAATTAAAGTTTATCAAATGGATGTGAAAAGTGCATTTTTGTATGGAAAAATCAAAGAGGAGGTGTATGTCTGTCAGCCACCTGGGTTTGAGGATCCTTCTCATCCTGAGTGGGTGTACAGACTGGACAAAGCTCTTTATGGGCTCAAACAGGCTCCAAGAGCCTGGTATGATACACTCTCCACCTTTTTACTCAAAAATAACTTTACAAGAGGTGCCATTGATAAAACACTTTTCATTAAACATGTTGGAAATCATGTCTTACTTGTTCAAATTTATGTTGATGATATCATCTTTAGTTCAACAAACACAAAACTGTGTGATGATTTTAAAAAACTCATGCAATCAAAATTTGAGATGAGTACCATGGGAGAACTGCAGTACTTTCTAGGACTGCAGATCAAACAACAAACAAATGGAACTTTTATACATCAATCAAAATATGTTAAAGAATTATTGAACAAATTTTCTTTAAATGACTGTAAATCATGTTCCACTCCCATGACACCAATCACACAAGTTGAACCTGATGATCAAGGAAAACAGGTTGATCAAACCATGTACAGATACATGATAGGTTCCCTTTTATACTTAACTGCCTCTAGACCAGATATTATGTTCTCAACATGTGTCTGTGCTAGATATCAATCAGCACCAAGGGAATCACACCTTATAGCAGTCAAAAGAATTTTCAGATATCTGAAAGGAACTCCAACACTGGGAATTTGGTATCCTGCTTCAAGCAATACCAAGTTATCAGCTTTTTCAGATAGTGACTATGCAGGGTGTAAGATGACAAGAAAGTCAACATCTGGTGGTTGTCAATTCTTGGGTAACTGTCTAGTGTCATGGCAATCAAAGAAGCAAACATCTGTTGCAACTTCAACTGCTGAAGCTGAATACATTGCAGCTGCAAGTTGTACATCACAGATACAATGGCTCCAATATCAACTTCTTGATTATGGAATCAAAGAGACCAAGACACCTTTGTTTGTAGACAGCAAATCTGCCATTAGCATCATACAAAATCCGGTACAGTTCTCAAAAACCAAACATATTGAGATCAGGTACCATTTCATAAGAGATTGCTATGAAAAAGGCAAGATTGAGGTGAAGCATGTAGCAACAGCTAATCAAATAGCTGACATCTTCACTAAGCCTCTTGACACATCAACATTTCAGAAGTTAGTATCCATGCTTGGAATGCTAAATTTGTAAGTGTTTACTTTATTTTTATTTTTTTTTTGCATATCAGTTAGAATCCAAGTTAACACTTGATTCTACCCAACTCTACATCAAACTTCTACATCAATCACTACTGTTATGCATCAAAATTTTCTTTTTCCTTTTTCCTTTTTCCATCCTTGATTCCATCCTGTTTACCTTGGTGGAATCCAAGTGAACCTTTTCCTTCTTTTTTCTGGTTTTCACTTACAAAAGTCAAAAGTCTGAAACAAAACTTCTGAAAAACAAAATCAGTTTGAGAGAAACTACTGATGAGCAAAAATCATCAGTATGGGGATAATTTTCTGAAAAAGTGTGTAACTTCTGATAAAATAACCTTCAGAAGTTATGAATAAAGTATTTATAAAAACATTTCTCATCAGATGTTAAAACTGCTGAAGAGAAAAATGGGAACTACTGATGAAGTAATCCTTCATCAGCAGTTTAAGTCAAAAGGGCAAATCTGACTTTTTCCATCATCAGAGGTTTGACCTAATCAGTTTAAAACTTCTAATAAAGAAGATTCAAGCGGTTAAAACTTCTAATAAATATCTTTTCTACACACTTATCCTTTCAAACTCAAAATATCCCTCCTTCTCTCTCAAAACTCTCTCAATAACCTATACCTGCAAATCCACTGTCTGATCAAAAACCCAAACCACATGGCTCTAGTTCTAAAGCAGGGACACAATCAAAGAGCCTTTCTTGAAAAACAAGAAGGCTGGTCCCAATACGATGAGATCATTGATCTTGTCGTCAAATCCCAATATTTTACTGCTCTCACAATAAACCCACCAATTCACACTGAAACTCTGAATGAGTTTTGGGCAAATGCTGAGACGGTTACAATGGGTGATGAGGTCATTTCCCTCAACTCAAAGATAAAAGGGAAACAACTGACCATCACACCGGCCACACTAGCAACAAGACTGGGTCTGGATGATGTAACTGCCCCTGACCATGTTGCTAACACTGATATTCATCTAACCATGACTGAGTGTGGTTATCAAGGTACTCTCTCCCATGCTACAATATTCAAAAAATATTTTGAACCAAAATACAAACTTTTGTTTCATTATATTATTATGTGTTTGAGTCCAAAAACAGGGTCTTATGACCAGATGCCCTCCACTTTTCAACCAATATTTCATTCCATTGTGAATGAAACTAAATTCAGGGCATCAAAACTATTTTTCAATGAGTTGGTGTTACATCACAATAATACCAAGAAAAAGTTTTTGTTATACCCAAGGTTCATTATGCAATGCATAATAGGGGAACTGGGTAATGAGGTGCTTGTGGGAAAAATTTCAACTTTAAACCCTTTAACATCACAAGCATACTCAAGGCTTAACAAACCGGCTGCCTGGCCAGAAGATGATCAGGGAGAACAACAACAAGTCCCCCTGAAGCCCACATCTTCCAAACTCACACCACCAAAAGCCAAAAAGCCCAAGCCAACAAAAACTGCACCCCACCAACCCAAAAGAAAAGTTGTTCAGGAGGTTGAGATGCCTGAACATGCTCATGAGCATTCTGCTCTTCAAATAGATGAGACTGAAACAGCCTCTCAGTCTCATCCATCTCAAACCCCACCAAGAGCACCCATATCTGTTCTATTCAAAAGAAAAAGACTTAGAAAAACATATCAAACACACTCTTCTTTTGAAACTGCTGAACAACAACCTATTGCCCAAACTACTGAACCAACCCCACAAATTTCTGAACAAGAGGCAATAGAAATTGCCAAACTTCTCTCTGGGCTAAAAGAGAATGTCCCATCTGATCATGTCAGTCCCCTACAACCACAACAAACAGGGGACATAACTACTACTTCAGACATGGATGTGGACATCTCTAGCCCTATCCCAAGAGATGAGGGTGGACCAGAGTCTTTAAGCCCAATTTTAGAGACTCTTGGGGCATCTGAGGCTGCTACTACTCAGTTACCACCCAGTGGTGGATCTGAGGATAGAAGTAACATAGCTAAGACCTCAGATGTGGCAACTACTGATGAAGGCTTAATGCCTGAAGTAGGAAATCCTCAGTACCAAGAAAAAGAGGTTCATGAGAGAACTGAGTTGGGCTCAGCTCATGATTTAACTGAGACAGTCCTCATTGAGGACAACATCAGGGATTCAGATGATTCCATTAGTTTGGATGATGTTTCACACACTCAAACTACTGAATTGACGGCACTTTCTGAAGGTCCTGTTGCAAAGGTATCCAGGCTCAAGAAGCCAGTCACCTCTGCACAGGTTAAAGCCCACTCAATCCCTAAAACCCCTAGAGTGGCATCCTCTGTACAACATGAGGATCTCCCAAAAACACCCCCTTCACAACAAATGCCTACCCAATTCCCTGGGCAAACAAGCATAGACCTGAACCAGCTATGCAGCCCAGAGGGTCCCCTGTACCACATGATGAATACACTCATCAGAAATCACTTCCAAACATATACAGCTGACTTGGAGCTGTCCATCAAGAACCAATTTGGAGTGATCAAGACCAAGATGAACGATTTGTCCAACAAAATAGACTTCAACAGCAAACAGATTGCTCATCTTCAAGGACAATTCTCCCAACCCTCTGCTTCAAGGGTTAGAATTGATGAATCCAAAAAGGGGGAGAAGATCAGGGAACCTAAGGAGTCATTCCAAGCCAGGATAAGGGCAAGAGTGGCACTCCTTGAAAGAGATCAGAAAGATCAGGCCAGGAAAGAAAAATTGGCCAAACAGTTTGGTGTCTCAATAGAAGAAATTGAAGCTGCAGAGAAAGAAGATGAGACCCAAACATCTGAAGAATCCCTAAGGCAAAATGAAGAAACTTCTGATGACAAAACTTCTGATGAAGAATCAGAAAGTACTGAAGACAATCCTTCAGTAGCTGACAAACCATCAGCAGTTGTCAGCACATCAGAAGTTAACACTTCCAAACCTCAAACAACTGAACTTTCCAGAACCACTGCTCCTATTCAACCAACATCTGATCCCATCAGGCCTACAACTGTTACTACAATGACTGTATTAAACCCTTCTCCTATCTCTCAATCAGCTGAACTACTAGAGAAGAGCTTAATTGCAGCCAACAAGAAGGCCAGAGAAGATCAGATTTGGAAATCTCTGGAAGAAAGGGATGATTTGGATTTAAGCCATGAAGAAAAACTTCAGGCTTATGCAGCTGAACTACAAAGGCAGGCTAACCTTGATGAGATTGCTGAACAAGATAAAAGACAACAACTGGTGTCTTATATTACCAAGAACAGCAAGACTAAAGCCTTTACACTCAAAGGACTCTCTATGCAAGAGCTGACAAGAAGAGCACAACTGCTTGCAGACAAAGTGGCCACAAGCAAAGATGGAAAGGCCAAGAGAGCCCAGATAATAGAAGAGCTAGTAGCAGAAGGATATGGTTCAAAAGCCTCAGTATCCAGATGGAAAGAAGAAAGACTGATGGATACTTATAGAAAATACTTGGCTGCCAAGGCTGCAAATCCTGAGAAGTTTCAAACTGCTGATCCTTCAAGATCAGTAGTTAGAACTTCTGGTGCATCTAGAAGAACTGCTACTCAGAAGAAGAAGGCAGAGGACAATGTCAAACCTGATTTTAAAATGGTACTACTTGAAGGAAGTTCAATAGTCCATTCAGATTTTGACATTGAGGAGAAACCTCTGTTAACACAATTCAGGGATCCTTCCACTTTTGCTTATCAAATACAAAAGACCATCAAAGAAAAAGCTGCATACCAGAGTAGTGACTGAACACCATCTCCCAACTGTTCAGATGCCTGATATGCAACAACAACAAGGAAGAGAATCCCACCTGAGGCTATCTGAAACTGAAGACATCCAGCACTCAGGACCATCAACCCAAGGGACAAGTCTGGTTCCCTATTCTTCTGACTTTAACAAGTCAAAGATCCCTATCATCAGATGGTCACTTACTGATAACAACTCAGTACTGTTGACAAGAAGAGACCTCTCAAGCAGGGCTTACAAGAAGATCAGTGATCTGAAGAAACTGTCAACACAAGACCTGCTCACAATTCAACATCTAGAACCACAAAGAGGATCTCTATCTGATGGTCAGTTAAACCAGCTCAAGAACACCATGTACAAAGAGATATGGAAGATTGTTCAAGACAGAAGAAACACATAAGGAATTAGTAAGGTTTTGGCTTCATCAATCCAGGGGGAGATTGTTAGGACAAAGAGGATTGGTGAAACCACTTTTGTAAACCTTAGTCTAATTCACTTCTGTCATTTTGGCTAAGTATAGAAGTACTGAAGTGAAGACAAGAAACTGCTGATTAGAAGATATGAGA
The DNA here is from genome assembly GCA_030844895.1 of Ambrosia x helenae. NCBI lineage: Eukaryota > Viridiplantae > Streptophyta > Magnoliopsida > Asterales > Asteraceae > Ambrosia > Ambrosia x helenae. Next base: position 101,312,798 of record CM061223.1, read on the forward strand.
AGTGCTGAAGTTGCAGAAGTTCTGAAGTCCAAACCAGACAAGTTCACTTCAGAAGTACTGAAGACAAAACTACTCTTCAGTAGTTGTCCTTCATCAGCACTTAGCAATAGATATTTCCCACCGCCTTTTTGCATCAGTAGTTTGTTGTTTAATATTACTTTTAGTTTTATTTGATTGATTCAATGTTGCAACTTGTGCAACTTGTTTCTGCTATTTCTGTACTTGCTTTTTGGCAAGATACATGCATGTAATCGTCTATAAATAGGAGGCTTCAACCTTCTATTTTAGACATTGATTTTCAACAGAAAAATCCTTCAAACACTCTCATTGTTCTATTCCATTTCTGTATTTATTGTGAATCTCTCTAAGTATCTAATTCTCATTTACATCTTAGATTCATAATAAATACTTTGTCATTTATTAGTTTCAAACATCTAGGGGGAGTTATAACTCTGCCTTAGTGTAAAAAGTTTTGCTTTAACTTATAACATTCCGCTGTGCTTATAATCTGATTTACAAGGACTTGCTAAACACTTAAGTGTCAAGATAGCAAGTTCTTACTTAGCAAATAGAGCAAACTGATCCAACACTAGACAAACATGGACCCTGGTTCGACCACTTCGAGTGGTCGAAGGAGGAAACTTGTTTGGTTCGACCCTTTGTAAATGGGCGAACCTGAGATATAGAATTGAAAGAATTCCCTTCGACCAGGACAGGGCTCATTTGACCCTGTGAAAGGGACGAAATAGAGTACATTCGCCCAGGTAAAAGGGGCGAATGTGAACATAGTATAAATACCACACTTTGTCATTTTCACCATTTCACAAACCCTAAACATCTCTAAACACTCTCTAGCATCTTTAAACATTGGGGAAGGAGTTTTTGCCCTTGTTTTCTATAATCTAACCTACAAACATCTTCTACACAAAGATCTAAGGTGTGTTCTTCATTCTAAATCATTTTTAAAGCATTTTAATTCGTTTTCATTAAACCCCAAGAGTCCAGATCTGATTCAAACATGTTTTCATGAATAAAAACCTTCCTAATATCTTTCTAAACAAAACCTATTCATAAACAATGAGTTTTCATACAAAATAACATGTGTTAATGGTGTTTTATGTGATGTTATGTATTGTTTGATGATTGATTGCTGTATAGATGTTATAACAATGATCTAGGACTGTTATTGATGACGTTTTATGATTGAGATAGGTTACAATTGATTATTGATGATGTTATGTTCATTTTAGGGATTTTGGGTTAGATCTAGGGCTTGTTCATGATGATAGTGATAAGGATATGATTGGGGGTTTCTTGTTCATGATAATCTGAGTATATTAAGTTGATAATTGATTGATTTCATAAAGTTTCCTAATTGGGTAAAGATTGCATGCGTTTGATGTGACATCTCCATAATTTGCTATTTCGGGTAACTTGTAAAACGAACGGATTTCGGGATAAAATTGGTAGGGTTATGTAGGAATATGTTAATGATAGTTGACTGCTGTGATTGGTAATGTTTCGTGATGTTTTCGGACCGTTTAGATGCGTTTTGGTGCGTTTTATAAAATGCTGATGAAAACGGGCGAACGTGGAATAAAATTGGTTCGAATGGGCGAACGTGGAACAAAAAAATGGGAAAAAACGGGCGAACGTGGAAAAACGGGCGAACGTGGGAAAAACCGGCGAACGTGGGAAAAACGGGCGAACGTGGCTCAAACGGGCGAACGTGGAACAAAATGTGGGAAAAACGGGCGAACGTGGCTCAAACGGGCGAACGTGGAAATGGGAAAAACCACATTCGACCATCTGATGTCCGAAATGAGATTTTTGATGCAAACTAAGTGTTTTATGCTTGAAACTTATGTGTTAAACTTATGTGCATAACTAATTGATGTAATGGGTCACCAACGGGATGTCGGGTCTGTCTGGGATGTCCGGTTAACGTTTAAACACACTTTTTAACACACGTAGTCAAGATCTGGACAACCGGGGACTAGTTAGCCTTCGGGTTAATAATCATCACACTTATGTAAACTCATTGATAGGTTGTCATTAGTTGGGATTATCATACACGTGTTGGAATTCTAGTTATCAGAAGACGCACTCTAAGGTGAGTTTCACGGCCCCTCTTTTATACTCTTTTCTCTCGGGGGAGAAGCATGCCACACGTTTTAGCAATGCAACGTTTATGATTCGAAAACGCAACTCTTATGAAACTTACCACTTTTGGAAACATAACGCTTTTGAAACGCAACGCTTTTGAAACACGACGCTTTTGAAACACAACACTTTTGAAACGCAACGCTTTTAGAAACATGACGCCTTTTGGGAATGTGACTCTTTTAAGAAACGTGACACGTTTGGCACTTGGCATATTTAAACATTGGCACTTGACACTTTTAAACATTGATGTTTGGCATTTGACACTTGACGCTTGGCACTTATTTACTATACGACGAACCTAAGTCCCTATTGAAACCATGAATGTGCGGGGCACAACGGGGGAAATGTGGATAGATCTATCGGGTGTGACGAACCCCACCTGACGGCTGGGAGCCGGGCGGGTGCATATTGTCTCTACTTGACACTTGACACTTGACACATGGGCAGCAACTTGAGCAACGTTTGTCAGTAATGGTTTTAGCAACATAGTCGTAGTAGTAAGGGAACGTTTGTTATTTACTTGGAACTTTTGCACACTTGGCACTTTATGAGGAATTGCTTTACACATGAAAACGTTTACGAACTTAAAACCTGTGAACTCACCAGCATTATATGTTGACGTCTTTTTGGCATGTTTTCTCAGGTCGCTAAGGTAGCAGCATTGAGTATAGGCGCACGGAGTCTCACGGCGTCTAGGGATCATATGCATGTTTTGTTAAACATTTCGAATTTTGAGTTTTACTTTTAAGTTGTAATAATACATTTTGCTTCCGCTGTGTTAGAACGGTTTTTGAAACTCAATGGTAGTTTACGTTGTTCTCTTATCATATAGATGTCGTTTATTGTGACCGTTGACTTGGATCCTGGTGTGTCACGCGCCTCGTGGTCATGTTTATGTCATTGGCGCTAGGGAGAACCAGGAGGATCCGGACACTGTTACTGGTGAGTATTCTTTTCTTGATTCTCGTTATGCTCGTATTTATTCTCGTTCACATTGTTTGGTGATTCGTATTCATTGTGTGCATTCAGTTTGGTATTTGGTCATCGTTTTGCATTCATGGGTCTGATGTGGGTCTTATAGAGATGCTACTTGGACGGTACCGGTGTGTCATTATACCGATCGCAGTAGTCTCTAGTAGGCCTTCGATCAGGAGGATTCATTCTTTTGTATTCACTTTGGGGGAGGGCGGTTCCCCGGCATAGGATATCTGTTGATATCATCTTTCGTTCGTGGTTATCATTTTGTTTGTGTTCTGGGAAACGTTACTTGGGTTAGGTCGACACTCATTACTGTCGAAGAGTGAATCTCGGGGCGAGATTCCTTTCAACAGGGGGATGATGTGACGACCGGGAAATTTTTTTCTTTTTATCGCTTCGTTCTCTTTGACTTCGGGAAATTTTCGGGACGAAAATTCTTTCAACAGGGGGATGATGTGACACCCGGCATGTTTGGGTCAACATTTTATAAACACATAAGTCTACCTTAGCGAAAAACGTTTATTAAAACATACTTGGCGGGGTCGGTAGAGTCGGAACACAGTCCGTATTGTCCAGGGTTCAATGATCTGTAGGATCATTGGGAGTCATTTTGGGAATACACTAGTACCGGGTCCCGTTGTTGGTGAATTACATAAACAAATTAAGTGTATGTGTAGATTATTGTCGTATGGTGGATTATATGCTTAGATGTGTTTAAATGATGTGTAGATAATCATCCGTGCTTAAATATGTTAAACATAGACTAAGGTTGCATGCTCGTATGTTAGGGTGCGTTAGAATGCGTTAAACACGACAAACTGGAAAACTAGACAAACATGGACCCTGGTTCGACCACTTCGAGTGGTCGAAGGAGGAAACTTGTTTGGTTCGACCCTTTGTAAATGGTCGAACCTGAGATATAGAATTGAAAGAATTCCCTTCGACCAGGACAGGGCTCATTTGACCCTGTGAAAGGGTCGAAGGAGAGTACATTCGCCCAGGTAAAAGGGGCGAATGTGAACATAGTATAAATACCACACTTTGTCATTTTCACCATTTCACAAACCCTAAACGTCTCTAAACACTCTCTAGCATCTTTAAACATTGGGGAAGGAGTTTTTGCCCTTGTTTTCTATAATCTAACCTACAAACATCTTCTACACAAAGATCTAAGGTGTGTTCTTCATTCTAAATCATTTTTAAAGCATTTCAATTCGTTTTCATTAAACCCCAAGAGTCCAGATCTGATTCAAACATGTTTTCATGAATAAAAACCTTCCTAATATCTTTCTAAACAAAACCTATTCATAAACAATGAGTTTTCATACAAAATAACATGTGTTAATGGTGTTTTATGTGATGTTATGTATTGTTTGATGATTGATTGCTGTATAGATGTTATAACAATGATCTAGGACTGTTATTGATGACGTTTTATGATTGAGATTGGTTACAATTGATTATTGATGATGTTATGTTCATTTTAGGGATTTTGGGTTAGATCTAGGGCTTGTTCATGATGATAGTGATAAGGATATGATTGGGGGTTTCTTGTTCATGATAATCTGAGTATATTAAGTTGATAATTGATTGATTTCATAAAGTTTCCTAATTGGGTAAAGATTGCATGCGTTTGATGTGACATCTCCATAATTTGCTATTTCGGGTAACTTGTAAAACGAACGGATTTCGGGATAAAATTGGTAGGGATATGTAGGAATATGTTAATGATAGTTGACTGCTGTGATTGGTAATGTTTCGTGATGTTTTCGGACCATTTAGATGCGTTTTGGTGCGTTTTATAAAATGCTGATGAAAACGGGCGAACATGGATTAAAATTGGTTCGAATGGGCGAACGTGGAACAAAATAATGGGAAAAATGGGCGAACGTGGAAAAACGGGCGAACGTGGGAAAAACGGGCGAACGTGGAACAAAATGTGGGAAAAACGGGCGAACGTGGCTCAAACGGGCGAACGTGGAAATGGGAAAAACCACATTCGACCATCTGATGTCCGGAATGAGATTTTTGATGCAAACTAAGTGTTTTATGCTTGAAACTTATGTGTTAAACTTATGTGCATAACTAATTGATGTAATGGGTCACCAACGGGATGTCGGGTCGGTCTGGGATGTCCGGTTAACGTTTAAACACACTTTTTAACACACGTAGTCAAGATCTGGACAACCGGGGACTAGTTAGCCTTCGGGTTAATAGTCATCACACTTATGTAAACTCATTGATAGGTTGTCATTAGTTGGGATTATCATACACGTGTTGGAATTCTAGTTATCAGAAGACGCACTCTAAGGTGAGTTTCACGGCCCCTCTTTTATACTCTTTTCTCTCGGGGGAGAAGCATGCCACACGTTTTAGCAATGCAACGTTTATGATTCGAAAACGCAACTCTTATGAAACTTACCACTTTTGGAAACATAACGCTTTTGAAACACAACACTTTTGAAACGCAACGCTTTTAGAAACATGACGCCTTTTGGGAATGTGACTCTTTTAAGAAACGTGACACGTTTGGCACTTGGCATATTTAAACATTGGCACTTGACACTTTTAAACATTGATGTTTGGCATTTGACACTTGACGCTTGGCACTTATTTACTATACGACGAAACCTAAGTCCCTATTGAAACCATGAATGTGCGGGGCACAACGGGGGAAATGTGGATAGATCTATCGGGTGTGACGAACCCCACCTGACGGCTGGGAGCCGGGCGGGTGCATATTGTCTATACTTGACACTTGACACTTGACACATGGGCAGCAACTTGAGCAACGTTTGTCAGTAATGGTTTTAGCAACATAGTCGTAGTAGTAAGGGAACGTTTGTTATTTACTTGGAACTTTTGCACACTTGGCACTTTATGAGGAATTGCTTTACACATGAAAACGTTTACGAACTTAAAACCTGTGAACTCACCAGCATTATATGTTGACGTCTTTTTGGCATGTTTTCTCAGGTCGCTAAGGTAGCAGCATTGAGTATAGGCGCACGGAGTCTCACGGCGTCTAGGGATCATATGCATGTTTTGTTAAACATTTCGAATTTTGAGTTTTACTTTTAAGTTGTAATAATACATTTTGCTTCCGCTGTGTTAGAACGGTTTTTGAAACTCAATGGTAGTTTACGTTGTTCTCTTATCATATAGATGTCGTTTATTGTGACCGTTGACTTGGATCCTGGTGTGTCACGCGCCTCGTGGTCATGTTTACGTCATTGGCGCTAGGGAGAACCAGGAGGATCCGGACACTGTTACTGGTGAGTATTCTTTTCTTGATTCTCGTTATGCTCGTATTTATTCTCGTTCACATTGTTTGGTGATTCGTATTCATTGTGTGCATTCAGTTTGGTATTTGGTCATCGTTTTGCATTCATGGGTCTGATGTGGGTCTTATAGAGATGCTACTTGGACGGTACCGGTGTGTCATTATACCGATCGCAGTAGTCTCTAGTAGGCCTTCGATCAGGAGGATTCATTCTTTTGTATTCACTTTGGGGGAGGGCGGTTCCCCGGCATAGGATATCTGTTGATATCATCTTTCGTTCGTGGTTATCATTTTGTTTGTGTTCTGGGAAACGTTACTTGGGTTAGGTCGACACTCATTACTGTCGAAGAGTGAATCTCGGGGCGAGATTCCTTTCAACAGGGGGATGATGTGACGACCGGGAAAATTTTTTCTTTTTATCGCTTCGTTCTCTTTGACTTCGGGAAATTTTCGGGACGAAAATTCTTTCAACAGGGGGATGATGTGACACCCGGCATGTTTGGGTCAACATTTTATAAACACATAAGTCTACCTTAGCGAATCATCCGTGCTTAAATATGTTAAACATAGACTAAGGTTGCATGCTCGTATGTTAGGGTGCGTTAGAATGCGTTAAACACGACAAACTGGAAAACTAGACAAACATGGACCCTGGTTCGACCACTTCGAGTGGTCGAAGGAGGAAACTTGTTTGGTTCGACCCTTTGTAAATGGTCGAACCTGAGATATAGAATTGAAAGAATTCCCTTCGACCAGGACAGGGCTCATTTGACCCGGTGAAAGGGTCGAAGGAGAGTACATTCGCCCAGGTAAAAGGGGCGAATGTGAACATAGTATAAATACCACACTTTGTCATTTTCACCATTTCACAAACCCTAAACGTCTCTAAACACTCTCTAGCATCTTTGACTTCGGGAAATTTTCGGGACGAAAATTCTTTCAACAGGGGGATGATGTTTTCGGACCGTTTAGATGCGTTTTGGTGCGTTTTATAAAATGCTGATGAAAACAGGCGAACGTGGAATAAAATTGGTTCGAATGGGCGAACGAGGAACAAAAAAATGGGAAAACGGGCGAACGTGGAAAAACGGGCGAACGTGGGAAAAACCGGCGAACGTGGGAAAAACCGGCGAACGTGGCTCAAACGGGCGAACGTGGAACAAAATGTGGGAAAAACGGGCGAACGTGGCTCAAACGGGCGAACGTGGAAATGGGAAAAACCACATTCGACCATCTGATGTCCGGAATGAGATTTTTGATGCAAACTAAGTGTTTTATGCTTGAAACTTATGTGTTAAACTTATGTGCATAACTAATTGATGTAATGGGTCACCAACGGGATGTCGGGTCGGTCTGGGATGTCCGGTTAACGTTTAAACACACTTTTTAACACACGTAGTCAAGATCTGGACAACCGGGGACTAGTTAGCCTTCGGGTTAATAGTCATCACACTTATGTAAACTCATTGATAGGTTGTCATTAGTTGGGATTATCATACACGTGTTGGAATTCTAGTTATCAGAAGACGCACTCTAAGGTGAGTTTCACGGCCCCTCTTTTATACTCTTTTCTCTCGGGGGAGAAGCATGCCACACGTTTTAGCAATGCAACGTTTATGATTCGAAAACGCAACTCTTATGAAACTTACCACTTTTGGAAACATAACGCTTTTGAAAGGCAACGCTTTTGAAACACGACGCTTTTGAAACACTACACTTTTGAAACGCAACGCTTTTAGAAACATGACGCCTTTTGGGAATGTGACTCTTTTAAGAAACGTGACACGTTTGGCACTTGGCATATTTAAACATTGGCACTTGAAACTTTTAAACATTGTAGTTTGGCATTTGACACTTGACGCTTGGCACTTATTTACTATACGACGAAACCTAAGTCCCTATTGAAACCATGAATGTGCGGGGCACAACGGGGGAAATGTGGAGAGATCTATCGGGTGTGACGAACCCCACCTGACGGCTGGGAGCCGGGCGGGTGCATATTGTCTCTACTTGACACTTGACACTTGACACATGGGCAGCAACTTGAGCAACGTTTGTCAGTAATGGTTTTAGCAACATAGTCGTAGTAGTAAGGGAACGTTTGTTATTTACTTGGAACTTTTGCACACTTGGCACTTTATGAGGAATTGCTTTACACATGAAAACGTTTACGAACTTAAAACCTGTGAACTCACCAGCATTATATGTTGACGTCTTTTTGGCATGTTTTCTCAGGTCGCTAAGGTAGCAGCATTGAGTATAGGCGCACGGAGTCTCACGGCGTCTAGGGATCATATGCATGTTTTGTTAAACATTTCGAATTTTGAGTTTTACTTTTAAGTTGTAATAATACATTTTGCTTCCGCTGTGTTAGAACGGTTTTTGAAACTCAATGGTAGTTTACGTTGTTTTCTTATCATATAGATGTCGTTTATTGTGACCGTTGACTTGGATCCTGGTGTGTCACGCGCCTCGTGGTCATGTTTACATCATTGGCGCTAGGGAGAACCAGGAGGATCCTGACACTGTTACTGGTGAGTATTCTTTTCTTGATTCTCGTTATGCTCGTATTTATTCTCGTTCACATTGTTTGGCGATTCGTATTCATTGTGTGCATTCAGTTTGGTATTTGGTCATCGTTTTGCATTCATGGGTCTGATGTGGGTCTTATAGAGATGCTACTTGGACGGTACCGGTGTGTCATTATACCGATCGCAGTAGTCTCTAGTAGGCCTTCGATCAGGAGGATTCATTCTTTTGTATTCACTTTGGGGGAGGGCGGTTCCCCGGCATAGGATATCTGTTGATATCATCTTTCGTTCGTGGTTATCATTTTGTTTGTGTTCTGGGAAACGTTACTTGGGTTAGGTCGACACTCATTACTGTCGAAGAGTGAATCTCGGGGCGAGATTCCTTTCAACAGGGGGATGATGTGACGACCGGGAAAATTTTTTCTTTTTATCACTTCGTTCTCTTTGACTTCGGGAAATTTTCGGGACGAAAATTCTTTCAACAGGGGGATGGTGTGACACCCGGCATGTTTGGGTCAACATTTTATAAACACATAAGTCTACCTTAGCGAAAAACGTTTATTAAAACATACTTGGCGGGGTCGGTAGAGTCGGAACACAGTCCGTATTGTCCAGGGTTCAATGATCTGTAGGATCATTGGGAGTCATTTTGGGAATACACTAGTACCGGGTCCCGTTGTTGGTGAATTACATAAACAAATTAAGTGTATGTGTAGATTATTGTCGTATGGTGGATTATATGCTTAGATGTGTTTAAATGATGTGTAGATAATCATCCGTGCTTAAATATGTTAAACATAGACTAAGGTTGCATGCTCGTATGTTAGGGTGCGTTAGAATGCGTTAAACACGACAAACTGGAAAACTAGACAAACATGGACCCTGGTTCGACCACTTCGAGTGGTCGAAGGAGGAAACTTGTTTGGTTCGACCCTTTTTAAATGGGCGAACCTGAGATATAGAATTGAAAGAATTCCCTTCGACCAGGACAGGGCTCATTTGACCCTGTGAAAGGGTCGAAGGAGAGTACATTCGCCCAGGTAAAAGGGGCGAATGTGAACATAGTATAAATACCACACTTTGTCATTTTCACCATTTCACAAACCCTAAACGTCTCTAAACACTCTCTAGCATCTTTAAACATTGGGGAAGGAGTTTTTGCCCTTGTTTTCTATAATCTAACCTACAAACATCTTCTACACAAAGATCTAAGGTGTGTTCTTCATTCTAAATCATTTTTAAAGCATTTCAATTCGTTTTCATTAAACCCCAAGAGTCCAGATCTGATTCAAACATGTTTTCATGAATAAAAACCTTCCTAATATCTTTCTAAACAAAACCTATTCATAAACAATGAGTTTTCATACAAAATAACATGTGTTAATGGTGTTTTATGTGATGTTATGTATTGTTTGATGATTGATTGCTGTATAGATGTTATAACAATGATCTAGGACTGTTATTGATGACGTTTTATGATTGAGATAGGTTACAATTGATTATTGATGATGTTATGTTCATTTTAGGGATTTTGGGTTAGATCTAGGGCTTGTTCATGATGATAGTGATAAGGATATGATTGGGGGTTTCTTGTTCATGATAATCTGAGTATATTAAGTTGATAATTGATTGATTTCATAAAGTTTCCTAATTGGGTAAAGATTGCATGCGTTTGATGTGACATCTCCATAATTTGCTATTTCGGGTAACTTGTAAAACGAACGGATTTCGGGATAAAATTGGTAGGGTTATGTAGGAATATGTTAATGATAGTTGACTGCTGTGATTGGTAATGTTTCATGATGTTTTCGGACCGTTTAGATGCGTTTTGGTGCGTTTTATAAAATGCTGATGAAAACGGGCGAACGTGGAATAAAATTGGTTCGAATGGGCGAACGTGGAACAAAAAAATGGGAAAAACGGGCGAACGTGGAAAAACGGGCGAACGTGGGAAAAACCGGCGAACATGGGAAAAACGGGCGAACGTGGCTCAAACGGGCGAACGTGGAATAAAATGTGGGAAAAACGGGCGAACGTGGCTCAAACGGGCGAACGTGGAAATGGGAAAAACCACATTCGACCATCTGATGTCCGGAATGAGATTTTTGATGCAAACTAAGTGTTTTATGCTTGAAACTTATGTGTTAAACTTATGTGCATAACTAATTGATGTAATGGGTCACCAACGGGATGTCGGGTCGGTCTGGGATGTCCTGTTAACGTTTAAACACACTTTTTAACACACGTAGTCAAGATCTGGACAACCGGGGACTAGTTAGCCTTCGGGTTAATAGTCATCACACTTATGTAAACTCATTGATAGGTTGTCATTAGTTGGGATTATCATACACGTGTTGGAATTCTAGTTATCAGAAGACGCACTCTAAGGTGAGTTTCACGGCCCCTCTTTTATACTCTTTTCTCTCGGGGGAGAAGCATGCCACACGTTTTAGCAATGCAACGTTTATGATTTGAAAACGCAACTCTTATGAAACTTACCACTTTTGGAAACATAACGCTTTTGAAAGGCAACGCTTTTGAAACACGACGCTTTTGAAACACAACACTTTTGAAACGCAACGCTTTTAGAAACATGACGCCTTTTGGGAATGTGACTCTTTTAAGAAACGTGACACGTTTGGCACTTGGCATATTTAAACATTGGCACTTGACACTTTTAAACATTGATGTTTGGCATTTGACACTTGACGCTTGGCACTTATTTACTATACGACGAAACCTAAGTCCCTATTGAAACCATGAATGTGCGGGGCACAACGGGGGAAATGTGGATAGATCTATCGGGTGTGACGAACCCCACCTGACGGCTGGGAGCCGGGCGGGTGCATATTGTCTCTACTTGACACTTGACACATGGGCAGCAACTTGAGCAACGTTTGTCAGTAATGGTTTTAGCAACATAGTCGTAGTAGTAAGGGAACATTTGTTATTTACTTGGAACTTTTGCACACTTGGCACTTTATGAGGAATTGCTTTACACATGGAAACGTTTACGAACTTAAAACCTGTGAACTCACCAGGATTATATGTTGACGTCTTTTTGGCATGTTTTCTCAGGTCGCTAAGGTAGCAGCATTGAGTATAGGCGCACGGAGTCTCACGGCGTCTAGGGATCATATGCATGTTTTGTTAAACATTTCGAATTTTGAGTTTTACTTTTAAGTTGTAATAATACATTTTGCTTCCGCTGTGTTAGAACGGTTTTTGAAACTCAATGGTAGTTTACGTTGTTTTCTTATCATATAGATGTCGTTTATTGTGACCGTTGACTTGGATCCTGGTGTGTCACGCGCCTCGCGGTAAAACCCCGCATGTGGAAATTTGAGGGTGTGACACACACCGGCTCGGGGAGTGCGGGAGTGAACTATAACTTAACAGATTTTATCATTGTTTATAGGCAATGATGTAAGGCATGCGGCTCACATTTGTGGATACACGTACATCAGCAGTTCGGTATATCGGTGTTAGTTATCTTGAATGGGTTAGCTACCCTTGACATGCGATGAACTAGTGTTTACACGGTTCTTGGAACCAACTCAATACTTGTTTACGTGGTTTTGGAAACCAGCGCATTTACATACTCATTTACTTTACTTAGTGAACTCACCAACCTTGTTTGTTGACCCACGATTTACAGGCTTTTGCAGGTAGTTAGCTTCCGGTGCCAGGATTAGAAAGCACTGCACACTTCACTGCATTTGGGGTCTTGGGCATACACCTAAATTACATATTATGCTTTTACATTTTCTTTCATACGGTTTTAATTTGGGCGCGTTGTTTTGCGCATGTTTTTTTAAAAGGTTTAAATTTGGTTTACGCTTCCGCAGCTTAACTAAACTTGGTTTTTGAAAACGAACTAAATGGTTTGGGCATTTAGAGTTCGTTCATATGACTTATGGCTATGGGATCCTGGTATGTCATGCGCCTCGTGGTATAAACCCCGCAGTGGAAATTTGAGGGTGTGACAGATTGGTATCAGAGCCATTGGTTATAGTGAACTAGGACTGCATGTTGAGTCTAGTCTATAATCATCATAGCATAAGTACACTCACAACGTAAGTGCACAACTAGCTTTTACCTACATATATCTACGACATATGATTTCGGGAGATATGTTATCTTCTAGTTCTAGACCTAATTCTGAACACGTCAATGGTGGGAACCTAGGGTTACACCAGGTGGCGTATTACTGGGAGTAGTATCCTAACAAACTTCGTGGATGAGGAAACAACAATTGTACAGGGGAGAAAGACCTTGCGAGCGTTGTGGCGCACGTACACAGGAAAGCTGTACGATGCGCATGACGTGAACCATTAAACCGAATCAACTGTGAAGAAATTCAAATACCGAGACTTAACCTTTTTCACTAAGCAAGGAGAAAATTAGTTTATGTTCCTTGTTACTTGATCTTTCTTACTTCCATTTGAAATTCAAACGGGACTGGGTTACACATATAGAACTTATTTCTTACTTTAGTACCTTACACCTAGTATGAGCGGGCGGACGTATGACTGCATATCCCTGTTACTCATAAGTATATGGTAGATTCATGGGAACACATTAGATTGGGGCTTGTTACACACACTCTTGGGGAGTTACGAAGGTCTGCGATGCAGTGCAACATCTCAAAGGAAGACGAAATCTACTAGTGACTGACAGTCACGATTGGAGGAACGAATGGTGTTGTTGACCATTGAGCTGACTTAACACAGGACCGGAGAAGGAAAATGTACGTGATGAGATCCATATAACTCTGATGTAACACCCCAACCGATGGCGGAATCATCGAGGTGTCACGTAGTGACGATTGTTCAAAAGCTCATGGTACTAAAATGTAAATATTTGATTATTGAATATTGTTTTACAACATGTGAAAATAAATACACGACAACACAAATAGAGATAGTTGATTTATTTAATCTAAGTCCAAAGTCCTATGTGAAGCGTCAAGCAGCTTATCCTTAAACATGCACGAAAATAAATTTTGTCAACATATGATGTTGGTGAGTACTACCTAGCTTTGTACATATAGTATAAGTTTGAAAAGTGGTACAATTCATGTGTCTAGCATCACCAAGGCATTATGTAAACACATAAGTAACCAAACAAGACAAAAAATGTAAAGTTGGTAAGATAAAATTGATAATGAGAACCCTAACACGTGTCAAGTCTAAAAGAGCACCATAACATACGTTATGTCTAAATGAGCACCGTAACATAAGTTACGTCTATATGTAAAGAGCACCATAACATAAGTTATGTCTAGATGTATGATTTTGTATGTAAGCTACGTTCATGTTCAAACATAAAGCACAAAGATAAACAAGACACGTATATGAATTGTAAATGAAGAAAAATGTATGTGTAAATGAATGTGCAAGTTTTGTATACTTGTGCATGAATCACCCGAAAAGTGTAAGAACGAAAAAAGGGATAAGTAATACTCACCTTAGCAAGGTGTTAAGTCTTGTGGAAGTGAATAAGTGTAATCCAACGTTGCATAGTATCACCCTATGTTTAAGGTAATAAATGAGTTTAAGTCTTTCTAGTCTACAAGTATTTCTAGGGTTCCTAATTTGGGGATTGACAATTGATTTATGATTAAATTTGAATAATTGTTAATAACTTAATAATTAAAGAAATAATTAATAAAAAATATTTCCGACCAATATTATCTAAAGGTAGTTGAATTATAATGTAATAAATGTGAAAATAAGTTTTATAAAACTATTTTCTTAATTAATGAATATTTATATATTAATACTTATTTGACAAAATATAAACTTAATATTTAAAAATATTAAAATTTATAAACTTCGAATAAAAAAAATATATTTCTGATCCAAATGATTAATAATAATTTATGTGAAATTTGATGTAAAAATAATGAAAAATGAATTTATTATGATTTATTTATGATTAAAATAACAAAAATCGGTTAAAAATATTAAATAAATGATTTTTCTGAAACAAAATTTATTTCTGAAATTTTTACTGATTTATAGATTTAAAATAATTTTTGTGGAATTTTATAAAGTCGTTTTGATATTTTTATAGAATTTTAAAATTATTAAGGAATAAATTTGTAATATTTATAATAAATAATAAATAAATGATTTTTGTAAATCTAAAAATTGTACAATAAACTTTGTTATGAGATTAACATAATATAATTTTTATAGAACTTATAAAGCATTTTTAGTATTTTAAAACTATTTTAAAAGATTAGTAGATTAAATATATAAACAAAAAGGTTAAAAAAATTGTGTTGTGTGCAAGGCTCGAACCCGCGTCAAATCCGGGTTGGGGTTTTTAAATCACAAGCCCAGACCAACTGGTCTGGACCCTAAGAACGATTTATGTTGGATTGTATTAGTTATATAGGCTAATAAGAGTTTAAAATGAATTAAATAAAAAAACGCAGTGCCTGGTCTCGAACCCAGATCTCATCACGGTTCAGACCTTTAAACACAAGGGTTATCACTAACTGATCTATAGATCAATTGGTGATTGTTTTCAGTTTCTATTTAATAGAAACGACGACTGCATCGAGTCATCTTCCCCAATTATTAGCATAAGAACCCTAGATTTCTAATCATTCCAATAACAACGTTAAAGCTTAATTAATCAGAGGGTTACTGACTTACAGGGGCCGATTAGAATGTAGGAGTAAGGTATTGAACCATACTACTCGCTAAAGCTTCCAATTCGCGAGTCAACGAAAAAGTCAAACGTCGTGATGGTGCAGATTATGAAGAGTTTTTAGGAGAAATTGAGAGTGAGGGTTTTGTTTTCGGCACAAAGGGATGGTTTGAGAGGGTTCACTTATACTATAACACACGAATTTGCACGATTGGAAAGTTTGACTTGACCTTAAACATAAACGCGTGATTACTCTTTAAAAAAGGAATGTTTTGAATGGTAATTGGCGTGGAGAATACGCGTAGTGATCCGTCAATTAAGTTATTACCATATCAGGGATCAAAAGATGCGGGATTTCAACTCATTTCGAATGGATCGATAGTGTTGACTTAACAGGTTTGACCAAGGGATTTGGGGGTTCCTTTATGTATTAAATGTTTTCAATCAGGTAACCAAAAGACCCCGTGGCCTAGTGGTTGGTGTTGTGTGTTGGTATGTTGAACCGGCTATGGACGCGGGTTCGAGTCCGGTCCAAGCCTTTATTTTTTGACAATTATATCCAAGGTTTCATGTTATTATATGATTATAATATGGTTCTAGGAGTCCAAAAGTGTCACAAAATATTTTTTAGAAGGTACGGCAATGATATAAATGCAACGTTTTATTAATAAATGTCTCAAACGTACATAATTTAAGAAGTACGAAATGTTAAAATAAATACGAAAAGTGACGGATGTCACAGCATCCCTACTTTTAGAAACTTCGTCCCGAAGTTATTAGAAACATAAGGTTTCGGATGTTTGGGTAGAAATTAAGATAACCGTGGGTTAGAAAATTTGAGTTAAGGCACGACGTGAATTTATAGGTAACAGAGTAAACTGTTTCGAATGATTTGGATAAGAGGTTTGATAGGTGTGAGTTAAGGATTTGATTAGGTTCGTCTCGAATAACAAGGAGAATAAGAATCTAGTAAAACACTAAACTTCAAGTTTTAGGAATCCTAATATAAATGCATGAGTTGATTGATTATAGAAAGACTAAATGAACTACCAAGTAACTAGAGTTTGTTCCTGGTCTAACTTCCAGTCTCACTTTCGATGCATCATTAGTGTTTATATATAGGGTGTACCGCAGCTAACCCACCACACCATTGATACCTCGAAAACGTACTGGACGTCTACCAAAAACTCTAATAGAAGTTCACACCACCTTAATGTACCTGTAAATTCATGATTACGTTCCGGACCGGAATCATCAATTTACCTTACATTAGGGTTTTATGTCCTTCTATGAACCTAACCTAACAACACATTAAAGCAAATAAGTTTCACAAGAAGATAACACAACAAACACGTTGGGTTACAATGAGACATTAACAACAAAATGAGGCTTTGTAATAATGAGGTCAATTGCATTGGTTTGCAACGACTTGCAAGCATAACAAAATTTTAAGCATGGGCTATCACTCACCCGAGGAGCCCTTTAAGTGAAATGTTTCTCTGAGTTGAGTGGATAATGTAGTAATTGTCTTTCATAGATCAAGATAATACACACATGCAAGCAAGTTTGTAATTACGACAACTATTAAGTATAAGTGTTATCTTAGTTGACTATAGAAAATAGTTCATTTTTTTTGCTAGCCATGTTTACGAGTATCATAATTAATTAAATGTTCAAAGAAAAAAAAATTAAGAAAAATCAAGTTTAATATAACAAACAATCATGTTTTTAGAAAAGTTCTGTAGGATCAAGTATCAAGTTTTTAATAGATTGGTTTTCATGGAAATCAGTCCAAATGTTTCAATAAAATGTAAGGTGGAGTCTTAAATTTTCTAGGATTAAAATAAATGTAACCAAACAAACTTCGTGGATGAGGAAACAAAAATTGTACAGGGGAGATAGCCCTTGCGAGCATTGTGGCGCACGTACACAGGAAAGCTGCACGATGCGCATGACGTGATACCATCAAACCGAATCAACTGTGAAGAAATTCAAATACCGAGACTTATCCTTTTTCACTGAGCAAGGAGAAAATTAGTTTATGTTCCTTGTTACTTGATCTTTCTTACTTCCATTTGAAATTCAAACGGGACTGGGTTACACATATAGAACTTATTTCTTACGTTAGTACCTTACACCTAGTATGAGCGGGCGGACGTATGACTGCATATCCCTGTTACTCATAAGTATATGGTAGATTCATGGGAACACATTAGATTGGGGCTTGTTACACACACTCTTGGGGAGTTACGAAGGTCTGCGATGCAGTGCAACATCTCAAAGGAAGACGAAATCTACTAGTGACTGACAGTCACGATTGGAGGAACGAATGGTGTTGTTGACCATTGAGTTGACTTAACACAAGACCGGAGAAGGAAACTGTACGTGATGAGATCCATATAACACTGACACCGCAAAAGAGGAGGAAGAAGGGATGGAAGGAGAACCTGAGTAGGACAAGCACATAGAAAGTGAGGATGAAGGCTCTACTATGTAGACGGAGCGTGGCGACGATTGGCTTCTATTTTTTTTCTTACCCGCCTTCTATTTTCTTTTTCCATTGTTAACTTAGATAAGACCGAGTTCTTATGATCAACGATAGGGTGGTTGAGGCCCTCGCATCTTTCCAAGATAGTAAAGATCCATCTTGCTAAATTATTCGTTTCCCCTGACTTCCACATTTGAACTTTCTTATTCCTTGAACGCACATGCCACAACAACAACCTGCCATCATATTTTCAAGCCTTTTTATTGGTCATAAACCTCGATGACTCCAACGGAATTGAAGGAGACTGTCTGATTGATTCGATAGTATAAATCTTTGCCATGTGCATTTGCCCCAGGCAGGATGGGGTAATGTATGTTACATGCACACTCGATGAGTTACAAATACTTGGATGGAGAACGTAACACCCTGTGGTGAAACCTAGAAATTTGTTATATAAAGACGGTTGGATCTGAGATCGACACCTACAGGAGTTAGCTACTATATGCTCAAATCTATTTAACCTACCTTACTAGCGGATCGAGTTTCTTACCAAAAGGGTTGGTCCCTCAGATTCGTGGCATGGCCACTGCAGCTCACCTACCCAGAATCTAACAAAGCTTTCAACTGGCTCGCAAACACACTGACTAGGCTGTTGAGCATGGTACTTTTCTGAAGCATGGTGCTTCATCTTCTACTTTTGGTAATAGCAAGAGAACGTGGGATAGTGTGAGGTACAAGTCCTTCAACAAACAATAACCACAATGGGGCTCATGGAATAGCAATTGTGATTGGCTCTGGGGAAGCTAGGACTGATAACAATGTCGTGACGGGTACGACACCCTTGCTTCTATTTTATATGATATTGGTGCGGACTATAGTTTTATGTCATCGAAACTTAGCCAACAATTAGGGGTGGTTCCTACTCTTCTTGATACCCCGTACTCTATAGAATTGGCTGATGGGAATCCTGTTGAGGTAACCCATATACATCGTGACTGTAAGCTCGAATTGGATGGGCAATTGTTTTGCTATCAACCTCCTACCTTCAGTTGAGAGAACACACATGCAACTTGAAATGGTTCACCGGAACACACATGCAATTTACCTGAACTGGAAGCATGTCAGATAATGTCAATGGACCATGATCAACAACCAGAGACGAAGCCTGATACTTCGCTTCCGATCACTACAGCTGCTGCGGCGGTGGCAAGGGAGTTTGTGTTCTGGAGAAGGTGGAAGAAAGAGAATGCATAGAGAGAGAGAGAGATTAGAAATAGAATGGGTTGGGGTATGGCTTTGTTTGTGAAAGATGTTGATGAGCAGATAACTTTTGTTTGTGAAAGATGTCGATGAGCAGATAACACAACACGTGTAAAACAAAAACCACACAACTAAAACCATCCCATGGGTTCTCTAATACTACCGGTACAACCTATAAGGCATGTAGTACAACACACAACTGCACAAACATCATGGTAATTGGTATTATTTAAATTAAATGTATTCTTTGTTATCTTTAAACCTCATAAATGTTTATAAGCTGCATGTAACACCCGGCCCGGAGCAGGCTGACGTGTCACTTTTACAGAGTCAGATCAAAAACATAATTCCATTAATTCTTAAAACATTACAAATCTTAACAACTTAATACGAAGCGCAGTCTACTTTATTACATGTACTTTCACAAAGGTCTTTTCATTCACTCTAGCACTTTCCCATATCCATCCCTGATCGTCTTGAGAACCTGACGTAAAGAACAAAAACACAAAAACGTACGTCTGAGCAAAATTTGAAAGTTTTGCCCAGTGAGCGGATAGGGGGTAATAAAATGGCTTATTTTGATTGAGTAAAAGGCTAAGTTTTCAAAACATTTTTCGTGAATAACAGGCTTTTATTTTCGTAAACTATATCGTATAAAATATAAAATAAAATAGCATAAAAACATATTTAACATGATATACCTGAATAATATTCATCTTCATTATTATTATTTAAAGTGGTTTTCGGGGCATTCATCGAAAGGAGATATGTGCTTTTGACTATTAGGGAAACAATATTTTTTGATTATTTATTCATTCGAGCCTTTCGAACCCGTTATGGACATTATTAGTTTCTGGTGATGCCATTTGGGCTAACCAATGCACCGGTTGTGTTCATGGATCTGATGAACCGCGTGTGTAAGCCCTATTTGGACAAATTTGTCATAGTGTTCATAGATGACATACTGATTTATTCTAAGAGCAGGGAAGAGCACGAGCAACACATGCAGCTGATCTTGGAACTCTTGAGAAATGAGCAGTTGTATGCGAAATTCTCTAAATGCGACTTCTAGATTCGAGAAGTCCAATTTCTAGGACACTTGGTTAACGAGGCAGGTATACATGTCGATTCCGCCAAGATTGATGCTATTAAAAGTGGGAGGCTCCTAAGACTCCTACAAAGGTGCGCCAGTTCTTGGTCTTTGCGGGATTTTATTGCAGATTCATGAGGGATTCTCTAAGATCACTCAACCCCTCACTGCTTTGACACAGAAGGGTATTACTTACAAGTGGGGAGATGCCCAAGAATCTGCTTTTCAATTATTAAAGTCGAAACTTTGCAGTGCACCTATACTATCACTACCTGAGGGTACAGAGGACTTCGTGGTGTACTGTGATGCGTCTATCCAAGGATTAGGGTGTATGCTGATGCAGCGTGATAAGGTGATCGCGTATGCCTCACGTCAATTAAAGGTTCATGAGAAGAATTACACCACCCATAACTTGGAACTGGGAGCAGTGGTTTTTTGCTCTAAAGATCTGGAGGCATTATCTCTATGGGACGAAGTGTACGATCTTCACTGACCACAAGAGCCTCCAACACATATTCGATCGATGGGTCGAGCTTCTGAATGATTATGACTGTGCCATAAAATATCACCCAGGGAAAGCTAATGTAGTCGCTGATGCCTCAATCGTAAGGAAACGAAACTCAAACGAGTGCGAGCTTTACAACTCACCATACATTTTAATCTTCCTGATAAGATACGTGAAGCCCAGGGCGAGGCTTTGGAAGAAGGAAACATCGGGCTTGAAACTTTACATGGTGCTGATAAGCACTTGGAACTAAAGACAGATGCTCTTCAATATTTCATGAATCGAGTCTGGATACCACGTTTTGGGGATCTCAGACAACTGGTGCTTGATGAAGCTCACACCTCTCGACATTCGGTACATCCTGGTTCGGACAAAATGTACCAAGATCTCAAAACTCCTTACTGGTGGCCAAACATGAAAGTTGAGATAGCCACTTTGTTACTAAGTGCTTGACTTGTGCGAAGGTTAAGATTGAATATCAGAAACCTTTAGGCCTACACCAGCAACCAGAAATCCCTTTGTGGAAATAACATGATTTGGGTTATCATGGATCGTCTAACCAAATCGGCACAGTTTTTTTTGGCAATAAAGGAAACCGACTCGCTGGAGAAACTAGCCAATCTATACATCAAGGAGGTAGTCTCTAGGCATGGGGTGCCTACTTCTATTATATCTGATCGTGATGCACGATTCACTTCTCATTTTTGGACTACTCTCCAAAACGCTTTGGGAACTCACTTAGATATGAACACAGCCTATCACCCACAGACGGATGGATAGAGTGAACGAACCATCCAAACATTGGAAGATCTGCTACGAGCGTGCGTGGTGGATTTTGGCAATAGTTGGGATAAGCACTTGCCTTTTATTGAATTCACGTATAACAACAATTACCAAACTTCTATATAGTGTGCGCCTTTGGAGGAACTTTATGGACGCAAGTGTAGGTCTCCCATCTGCTGGACTAAAGTTGGGGATAGCCAGGTAACAGGTCCCGAACTCACGCACGAAACTTCTGAGAAGATAGTGCAAATCAGAAACCGGATGGCTGCTGCTCATGATCGACAGAAAAGCTACGTTGATAAGCGTAGGAAACCTTTGTAGTTCCAGGTTGGGGACAACATTCTATTAAAGGTGTCACCATGGAAGGGTGTGATACACTTTGGAAAATGGGGAAAGTTGAACCCGCAATACGTTGGACCAGTCGAGATTGTCGAAAGGATTGGTCTAGTAACTTACAGGTTGAACCTGCCTAATAAACTTAATGGGGAACATGATGTACTCCACGTATCGAATATAAAGAAATGCTTATCGGATACAACACTGGTGGTGCCACTGGAGGAGATCCAGGTGGACGATCAGCTACGGTTCGTGGAAGAACCGGTGGAGATTCTTGAGCAGGGCGTCAAGAAACTCACACAAAACACCATACCTATTGCTAAGGTGCGATGGAATTCCCATCTAGACCGGAATATACGTGGGAACGCAGGGATAAAATGCGGCTTAAGTACCCACACCTCTTTTCTGAACCTGAACCTAAACATAGATCGAACACTAAATATAAAGCAGCTCGCTCAAAGTGAATTTCGGGGCGAAATTCCTTTCAACTTGGGATGATGTGACATCTGGGAACCAAGCACACACTTTTCTAGCTGGCTTTATTGTTTACTTGCTGAATTTCGGGACGAAATTCTTTTCAACTTTGGGATGATGTGACACCCCGCATTTTCAGGTTCCTACTTTAACTGAACTCTAGTTAACTTGCATGTTCGTATGTGGCTAAACACTTAACTAGGGTTAGTTAATAGGGCATTTGAATGTGTTATGGAACAATAACATATGCTAGATGGTATTAACGTATGTTATAATTAGGAAAGTCTTTGTCTTGACACACACACGAGTCATGTATCCCGAACGTTGGTGATTTGTCAAGCATGCATGATTATATGAGCAATTGAGTGATGATGAATGTGAACTAACATGTGTATGTGAATTACATGTTTATGTGAATTACTGAGTAATAGATAATCAGTACGTAAACCCTGCGAAATATGTGCACCCCATGATTAATATGATATGAGATGATAAAAACAATAGTTTTCATATAAGTTAGTATGATTAATTTTATCGGGACCATTCTCAGTATTAAAACCTTGTAACGGGTCCGTTTATCAAGAAAAGGCCCATAAACCCGTAACCTAGGCCCATGATCCAATTCCTATTATATTATTGTTAAAAAAAATAATAATAAGAAACCCTAGACCCTTCCTTGCGCCGTGAACCATCACCACCACAATCCTCTCAATTATCAATCTTCCAACAACTTTCCTCCCTAATTTAAGTTAGTTTGGGTGTAATCTTTGAGCTTTAAGGATCATTGCATTGAAAGGTATAATCTTACATGCTTTATGATAGTAGTAATGTGCTGTGAAAATATGGATTTAATTCTGATAACATGGATTTGATTGTGATAATATGGGTTTACTATATGATTATAGGCTATTGTGGATGATTAGGGTTCATGAGAAGCATGTTATTAGAATTCTGATTTTCTAACAAATTCATTGTGACGAATTGTAGGGCTGTTATAGGGTGATTAACATGTGTAATCTGATTGTTTTCTGATGCTAAAAACATAACTTATGATGTTAGCTTTTCAAAAAGTCCAAAATCATGCGTTTTGGACTTGTTTTGATATGTATTCATGATTTTTTAAGTTTAAAGGTCATATCAGATTTTCGGAATTATAAATTGGGTCAATTTTAAACGGTAATAACTCGAGATTTACAAAGGGTTAAGTTATGAAATTTGGACAGTAGGTCAACATTGGAAAAACTTGGCTTTTCCAATTGGATTCACCTCGTTTGGGTCAATACTAAATTTTTGGGAATTTTTCTACTAAACTGACCTGCTGTGGAAATTTTCTGGACATAGCTGTGTTGTACGAATTTTAATAATTTTTGTGTTTGGTTGTGAGACAAAAAAAAATATGGGTTATCAAATGAAACCCATTGAATATTCAATAAAAATTTGGGAGTTTAATTCGTTCGTTAAGTATTTTAAATAATTCTTTTTCACAGCGTACAATCTACCCTGAAAACGCGATTGTGTAAGGGATGTTTACGTGACTATTTGGAGTCTTATATGGTATGTATTTGACATGAACTTGCATGAATACTTATATGAGATGTTTATGAGGTATTAAACTGATAATAATCAATATGATCACCAACGGGATACGTAGGACTTACTTGTGCATGTAGAGTCATTAGGTGTCACTACACGGTTTGAACTTTAAAAGTCTTGGACAAACGAGTCGTATGGTGGGTTGATTATGCAGATATACTCACCTAGTGACATTTGTAATTGGGAGTCGGTAGCTCATTTTTGTTTGAGGAATTTGGATTATTCACGTGCAACCTAAGGTGAGTTTCACTACTCTTTCTCAAAAGCATGCGTCTCGGGTTGAGACAACGTACTTAACTTTTTCTAGTCCGGGTTGGGACTACTATTTTCTAGTCCGGGTTGGGACTACTACTTTCTAGTCCGGTTTGGGACTACTTACACATCCCGGGTTGGGATGCTATGGATCCTTGTGTGGGTCGGTTTTTGCTAGGTCGCAAACTGTGTCCTTGATGAACTAAACCAACTCTATCATCTGTAAGTCCTTCACATACCGAATGAGTTTCGGGTTATGGCAAGCGGGTTATTAGTTGATAGCGCTATTAGGTATGACAAACCTCACACCGGCTCGGTGAGTGTGGGAGTGAACTATAACTTAACAGATTTTATCATTGTTGATAGGCAATGATGTAAGGCATGCGGCTCACATTTGTGGCTACACGTACATCAGCAGTTCGGTATATCGGTGTTAGTTATCATGAATGGGTTAGCTACCCTTGACATGCGATGAACTAGTGTTTACACGGTTCTTGGAACCAACTCAATACTTGTTTACGTGGTTTTGGAAACCAACGCATTTACATACTCATTTACTTTACTTAGTGAACTCACCAACCTTGTTTGTTGACCCACGATTTACATGCTTTTGCAGGTAGTTAGCTTCCGATGCCAGGATTAGAAAGCACTGCACACTTCACTGCATTTGGGGTCTTGGGCATACACCTAAATTACATATTATGCTTTTACATTTTCTTTCATACGGTTTTAATTTGGGCGCGTTGTTTTGCGCATGTTTTTTTTAAAAGGTTTAAATTTGGCTTACGCTTCCGCAACTTAAATAAACTTGGTTTTTGAAAACGAACTAAATGGTTTGGGCATTTAGAGTTCGTTCATATGACTTATGGCTATGGGATCCTGGTATGTCATGCGCCTCGTGGTATAAACCCCACAATGGAAATTTGAGGGTGTGACACGTAATGACTTACAGCAGAAGATCAGAGAGGCTATCCCCAGATAACTAATAACATAACGACCCGAAACCTCCGAATTTTGTACAAATACCCTATCAAACGAAATTACGGTGCTAAGACCATATGCCCATGAGGAGTTCATCCACACAACAATTCGTTTGATATGTATGTATCAGGCACGCAGTAATAGGTCTACGAAGCCTATCAACACATCACACAGACTCAGAACACACGCCTTATATTGCATTACATTTCTTTAGCATGTGCCAGATCCCCACTGATGTACTATCATTTCCCCATTTTCTCTTGGAAATCATTTTGGGTTTTTCTAATTTTTATGGGGTTTTTTTTTTTTTTTTTTTTTTGAATTTTTCAATGTTTTTGGGTTTTTCTGAAAATAAACTCCCTCTAAAATGAAAAACATATTTTGGGTTTTTGTATTTTTCTGAAAAAACAATAAAAACTAAACTAAAAAGCGATAAACTGAGGTGGTGATTAGTCTTGTTTTTCTTTTATACCGTTAGCTTTTAAAAGATATTCAAATCTTGATTTATCTAAAGCTTTGGTAAAAAGATCTGCACGTTGATAGTCAGTGTGGATTTTGACCATATCGATCAACTCTTTTGCGTAGCAATCACGGATAAAATGATATTTGATCCGGATATGTTTAGCTTTCGAGTGATTTACTAAGTCTTTTGTTAATGCAATTGTGGCCTCATTATCACAGTAAATAGGGGTTTTAAGAAATTGCAAACCGTAGTCCACCATCTGTTGTTGTATCCAGAGAACTTGTGAGCAGCAACTTGATGCTGAAACGTATTCTGCTTCACATGTGGATAAGGCAACTGCGGTTTGTTTCTTACATTGCCAGGTCACGAGCCTGCTCCCCATAAATTGGCATCCAGCCATTGTGGATTTGCTGTCTTTGTCACAACCACCCCAATCTGCATCACTAAAAGCGATTAGGTCAAAATTATCATCATTAGGGTACCATAGTCCTCTCGACGGACAACCCTTCAGATATCTAAGGATACGTTTGACAGCTGCAAGATGACTCTGTTTCGGCTTCGATTGATAACGTGCACAGAGACATGTGGTAAAATTATATCTGGTCTGGAGGCGGTGAGGTACATCAGAGATCCGACGATTGCTCTGTATGTAAAAGGATCTGTTAGCTCCCCCTTAGCGTCAACACCAATCCCGTGATTAGGTTGTATTGGGGTATCCATCGGCTTTGAATCATCCATCTGGAATCGGCAAGCCTAGGAAAAACTGCATCTCTCCCATCGCACTCATTTCGAACTTTTCCTGCATAACACGTTTAAATTCTCTACACAGAAGTTCGTTAGTAGAACCAAAAATAATGTCATCAACATAAATCTGCACTAGAAGCAAGTCATCTCCTGTTCGTTTAGTGAACAGTGTGCAATCTTCCAAACCTCGTTTAAATCTTTTGGACAGAAGATACGTGCTCAGCTCCTCATACCATTACCTTGGAGCCTGGTGCAACCCGTAGAGAGCTTTGTTTAGAACGTAGACCTTATCTCGGTGAATAGGATCTTCAAAGCCTGTTGGTTGACCTACGTAAACTTCCTCCTTGACCACACCATAAAGAAACGCGCTTTTAATGTCCATTTGATACACCTTGAATTTCTTATAAGATGCAAACCCCAGAAACATGCGGATAGCTTCTAAGCGTGTAACCGGTGCATCAATCTCGTTATAATCAATTCCTTCAACCTGATGAAAGCCTTGTACGACCAATTGAGCTTTGTTCCTAACAATCACTCCTCTGTCATCTTTCTTACACTTGAACACCCATTTTGTTCCTATATTTTTCCGTCCTTGAGGTAAATCTATCAGTGTCCACACTCCAAGTTTCTGGAACTGTAATAACTCCTCCTGCATAGCCTCTACCCAAGCGTCATCCAAAAGAGCGTCCTTGTATGCCCACGACTCAACCTGCGAAACATAACAAGCAAAAGGCCAGTCATTTTGAAAACCTGATTTTTGAATTTTGGCATATAAAGCAAGAGCACCAAGGTTTTTTGGTGAGTTTGCATTCCTCAGTTTACCTCTCGTCATGACACTACTACCAGGATCACCAATAACCTGCTCGAGCGGGTGAAATCGATGTATCTGAGATTCCGGATAATCAGGTACTTGCACTCCCGTCTGAGTAGTTAAATTCTCTGTCGAATCCAGATCATTACCCAAGTTTGATGATGAAGTATCATTTGGATTTGGGTTCACTGGAGGTGTCTGTAACACCCCAACCGATGGCGGAAACATCGGGATGTCACGTAGTGATGATTGTTCAGTAGCTCGTGGTGAATAATGATTTCATTAAATGTTTTAAATAATTTACATACAATGATTCTACAAGGATTCGTACATCAATTTGAATAAAACTATGCACATATCTGCAAGCAAATCTTCAAGCAAGTAGAACCTGAAACATGTTAAGTTGAAAATGTTTTGGGTCAACAAAAGTTGGTGAGAATTACATAGGTTTTTTGATGATTGAATAAAATGTTGTGCAATTCATGTGTCATGTCAATCTAGTCCATATGTGAGAACATACTAGAAATAAATCGAGTGCATAATCAACCCTGATGACTGTTATAATGTGGTACATCCCATACGCTCATGGTTCACTCGAATATGTTATGCGATAACAAACACCCACGCTACCTTTGTAGGAGGCACGTATCTGGGTGGGATTGTCAGTCCAATAGATCTATCAATGTATACCGTCGGCTGATCAATGTTAATGATTATGCTAGAATTGTGCTTACCCTAGTCATGTTCAAGACATAATGCAACATAGAAAAACACATAGACACATTGATGATTGAATTGCATAAATGATGTTGTAACATGTTTCACCCCAAAAATGGTGATAAATAGAAAAGGGGCTATGTAAAACTCACCTTGGTAAAATGTTTATATGTTGAGAAATGTGTTGACCAAATGTATCAAGTATCACCCTATAATAAAGTAATAAATATGTCTAAGTCTATCGAGTCTACAAATGTATAAGTTCTAGGGCTTCGATTTGGGGATAATTGCTCGTTTGATTAATATTAAAAATATTCGCCAATTGAGAGAAATTTAGTAAATAAATAACTAAAAATTTTTTTATAAAATTTAAACTTAAGATGGTTACAAGAATGTGTTTAAAGTATAAAAATAATTTTTATAAAATTATTTTCTTTAAAATAGATTATTAAATCTATTTATTACAAATTGTCAAAACTTAACTTTAATATTCAAAAATACTAAAATTAAAGAATTTTTATTTTAAAAATCATATTTCTGTTCTAAATGTTTAAAAATAAATTGTATAAAATTTTGGTGCAAAAATACCAAAAATTGGATTTATTATGATTTAATTATGATTAAATCTAACAAAAAATTGATTAAAAATATAAAATAAATGATTTTACTGAATTAAAAATCATTTCTGAAAAGTTTAATGTTATAAAAACTTAAAATAATTTTTGTGGAAATTAATAAGATCGTTTTGATATTTTAATGGAATTTTATAAATAAAATGGAATAAACTTGATTTATTTATTATAAATATTAAATAAATAAATTTCAGAAAACTAAAATTGTAAGTTAAACTTTTTCACTAGTTTAACATAATGTAATTTTTGTAGAATTTTTAAAAGGGTTTTAATAATTAAAAATGAATTTATAAGATATAAATAATATATATGTATATAGTTGATAAACAAGGAAAAAAAGAAACAAAAAGTGTTGCAGCCGGGTTTCGAACCCGCGTCTGCTGGGGGGTTCAGGCATCAACACAACCATCTGATCCATGGATTGAATTGTTGTTGGATTCTGTTTCGAAATTATTTTATAACATAACTGGTCTGAGCCTTCTTCCCCAATTATAAACTTACGAACCCTAGTTTTCACAATCAATTGAATTAGACAACATTAACCCAATTAATCATGGGGTTAATGTTGTGTATGTTCCGAACAACAAAAACCATAACAGAAATTATACTTACAATCGCGATTTGGATGTAAACGATTGGTCAACGCAGAAAAGTCAAAACGAGAACGTATGCTTCAATTGTTGGATAATTAACAGAAAATGAGGTTTGAGAGAGGGTAATCGGCGAGTTTAGGAGGTGAATTGATGTCCAATTTATAGTGATTGTGTCTGAATCCTCGAATTGGTAGGTTGACCCGTCTTTATAATTCACGCGTAAATAATTAATGGATTAGAACGTTTTTTTAAGGGTAATTCGCGTGTATTACCTTGTCAATATCATAACACGCACCAATTATCTAGTTATTTCCAGAATTACATTCAATCTAAAGTCAAGACCCCTTGACTTGGTTCGGCCTTCTGCGCAGATCTGTTAAGGAGAAGCAGACCCTAAACTTGCTTGGTTTTAAATAATTATTAGTCTAATATAGAAACAAGGATTGGTGTGGCTTAGATGGTGGACGCGCGTGTGTGGTGTGGTGCTTGTCCGGGTTCGATACCTGGTGGGGGGGCATGTTTTTTTTGATTTAAATCGTGAAAGAGGAGAAGGGGGGGTTGGGCTTGATGCTTGGGCTAACTGGGCCGGTTCAGGTGGGCCGGGACATCTGTTTGGGCTGGTGTTTGGGTAAGACAAAATCACAAAAACCAAATTTAATCTAGTATATGTAATAATCATTATAATTTTTATTGTTATTATTATTATTATTATTATTATTATTATTATTATAAATCTATATATATATGTATATATATATATATAAGTTGTGTGGTCGTGAAAATAAAACTTAGGCACATTGTGAATGATAGAAATAATATTAAAATTTGAAAGAAAAAAATTTTTTTTTTTTTTTTGCGATGTTACAGTGTCTCTGTAGCAATATCTGGAATAGCTTCACTTGTAACATCATCGTCATCTTTAGATTCCAATGAATCGAGAGTTGTGGAAGCTTCCTGAAATACCTCTTCTTCAACTACAGGAGCGTTCGTATCATTAGAAGCTGTTTGAGGATTTACGGTGGTCGGACGCACAAACGGTGATGTCACTGCGTTTTCACACTCATAATATAATCGTAATACAGCCTCTTCAACCAAGCTATCTAGATTGAATGATTCAAATAAATCCTTGTAATCAAACATCCAGTCTGGACCGCTACCCTGTACATTCTGAGTATATCTTTGAACTTCAACATTAGCCCACTCCTCGACCCGCGATTTCGTTTGTTGAATACCCGTTTGAGCGGGGTTGCATATCCAACAAAGAATCCTTCTTTAGCCTTAGGTGCGAACTTCTCAGATGGATTAAGCATTGTACACGGAGCTCCAAACGGTTCTAGATACTCTAAGTTCGGCTTTCGTCGATTCAACAGCTCATAAGAAGTTTTGCCAAACTTCTTCACCGTTTAAAACACGATTAAGAGTATAACAAGCTGCATAAATTGCTTCGTTCCAGAACATCACTGGAAGATTGGAGTCCGCAAGCATTGTTCTTGCCGCTTCAATTAGAGTCCTGTTTTTGCGTTCTGCGACACCGTTCTGTTGAGGGGTATACGGAGCACTGTATTCATGATGAATTCCTTTGTTTTCACAAAGAGCTTCCATCTGTGCATTCTTAAACTCCGTCCCGTTATCACTCCTAATTCTCTTGATCTTGAGACCATAGACATTTTCCAATCGAGTGAACAGAACTTTCAAATTATCAAAAGTGTCGCTCTTATGATGCAGGCACGTAACCCATGAAAATCTGGAATAGTCATCTGTAACCACAAGATAGTACAATTCACCAGCATGACTTTTACGCTTGACGGTCCAAACAGATCCATGTGCAAACGCTCAAGTGGTAGTTCAACTGAATTGACTTTCTTTGGCTTATGGGATTGTTTGTGCTGCTTTCCTTTCTTGCAACTCACACAATTGTCATTTAAATGAAAATGTTTAACATTCACGCCTGTGACAAGTTCATTCTTCACCAAATGATTCATCTTTCGAAGGTGAATGTGTCCCATCCTCCTATGCCACATGATTGATTCTTTTTTCAGTAGCCTTGGAGAGGAAACACGTGACTTGGCCTTGTGTAGTCATAGCTTTTGACATGTCAAGAATGTACAAATTGTTTACTCTCGGTGCTTTTAGCATAACCCACTCTATTGGTAAAACAAAACCCGGCTTGAGTATATAGCAAGATTTGTCATCAAAGAATACCGAAAACTGTTTATCACAAATCTGACTGACACTGAGCAGATTATAATCGATTTGCTTCACGTATGAAATCTTCTCAAAACTCACTATCCCATTGCTTACACTACCCTCCATAGTAATGTATCCACCCTTATTCCCAGCAAACGCTACATATCCTCCATTAATATTTCTGATATCAAACAGTAGCAAAAGACTGCTCACAGGGCCAGCTGAAGCTCCCTGCACATATCAAGTAAAAGATTAGATTTTTCGGGGGACCCAAGCCTGCTTGGTCTTGGGTCTTTGAGCTTTGAGTTTCAAAGAATCTTTTTCACAGACAGATTGATTTGAATTGATCTTTTTCTGATCAATCAAATCTTTTTCATTTTCAGCTTTCACATTCTCATTTACTTGTGAAGATGAAGCACCTTGAGAACCCTTTGGTGACCAATACTGTTCCGAACGTTTCAAGATCCGGATTTGAGATTTTGGGGTCTCAACCGGTTTCTTTACTTCGTCCTTAATGGAAACTTTCTTGGTTACCTTGACAACAGGTTTTACAGGAACCTTTTTCTTGTCAACAGTTGTGTTCACCACCGGTTTCTTAAGTGGTTTTTCAATGGCTATCCGGTTACGACGGTTGATGTGCTCAAAGTGGTTTAGTAATAACTAACTAAATTAACCTAAACTAGACACTCTAAGTTTTAAATTTATAACCTAAGACTCTCTAAACCTAAACCACACAACCGGCAAGTGTACCGGTCAGTGCAGTACAGCTAAAGTAAGTCCGAGTATCGAACCCACGAGACTCTACTGGAAAACGTAAACTAGACTCGATTACTTATCCTAAATACTGACTTAATAATGTTTTGTTGCTTAAAGGGGGGTTTTCTAATAAACTAACAAAAAATAAATAAAATAAAACTTAAATAAACTATAGACACAAACTGGGAACTAGAACTAAAATCAGGTGATGGGAAGGCACTACCTAGGCTAGAATCCTACACATGAATGATAAATTTCTAGTGGCTATGGAACTGGTGTGGAACCGAGATCTTAAAATACTAAACATCAAGAATAAACTAGACACCCTCGACCCTTCTCAAGGGGAAACCCTAGAATATTGTTGTGCTGTTTAAACCACCGGTTGAGAGGTTACCCTCACAGGCTTACCTACTCGAATCTTAAAGTACCGCTAGACAGTCTACCTCACAGCGCGAAAGTCACAGTACACCCGAAAGTGCAAGGGGTAACTACAATATTTCTGATAAGACTTGGCCTACAAGGAATGCTAGGGAAAACTAGGAAGATCTTCTCACAAAGCCTCTAGAACTAGCAATTTAACACCCTAGACAGACCAACAATCTCGCACCTCACAGCTATTGAGAATTGGTAGAACACTTAGAATTATCTAACTAACAATTACAACTCCTATGGATAACCTGCAGAATTAACCATAAACTAGTCGCTAACACTCAGTCCGCAACCTAACCCGCATTCATACATGAAAGACATTCACAAAAACGCAAGTGGAGTTTATAAAAATTAATTAAATAAAACTAAATACGCATACACATCAAACCAGAAAATAAAAAGTTCTTTACTTTAAAATTCATCCACAACCAATAGTTCCAAAACCAAAAGAAAATAATTATTCAAGTGCAATCATCTTTAACCTAGGTAGCATCAAGGTTTAGCCAAAAAAAGTCATGATAATATCAAAACAATATAAACAAATAAAATTCATGGTGTTCACAACGGGTTTGAATAAATAAATAATAAATATTGAATTAGAACCAACCCGTGCTGGCACCTAGGCTTCAACCCTTGACCTCTGCTTTATCGATCACTCCAAAATTAATGTTGTGCACCTCTTGATGTGGCTGAGCTCCAAAGAATAATAATATGCTCCTCCCAAGATATAATATCTCCTGCGCTCAGCTTCCCCCTAGAAAATAATAATCTCCTCCCTAATAATGTTCTCCGCTCCACCAAGAATTTGTCGCTATGCTCCTCCCCTAATTTTCTTGTGCGGCACTCTCCATCACAATATGTTCTCTTGCAAGTTAATAATCATCCTGGTGCGCCGCTTTTCCAATTAATGTGTTGTGCCTCAAAGGTTGGTGGGTGGGCCTTGGGCTTGACTCAAGGTCACGCCTTTTTTTTTTTTTATTCTTTTATTTTTATTAATAATATATAGATAGATTATTATTATTATTATTATTATTATTATTATTATTATTATTATTATTATTATTATTAAGCCGTGATCTCGACTCGGGTGTTCTTGACTTGACAAAAGTTGCTC
The DNA here is from genome assembly GCA_030844895.1 of Ambrosia x helenae. NCBI lineage: Eukaryota > Viridiplantae > Streptophyta > Magnoliopsida > Asterales > Asteraceae > Ambrosia > Ambrosia x helenae. The sequence continues at coordinate 101,346,627 of CM061223.1, forward strand.
GTTTACGCTCCAACGTCCATTCGAACACCTACCAAAGTATAAAATAAATAATTAAGTAATAAAAATGACACAAAAACTAATAAAAAATATATAAAAACCTATACTAAATAAAATAGACCAGTACACGCCTAAAACTAATAAAAACACTATCTAAACGACTCGAAAACTATACAAACTTTACACTGGAAATAGATGTATTTTACAATACATCAACGGTCATATGTTATTTGATGATTTTCCCTCTTTTGAAAATATCTGCTTTGATTATAAAATGGTGCAGGTTGAGGGACAAGTCGTCTTTGTGGATAACAATGATTATCGACTGGACTCTGATATGTCTGCTTCATTTCCACCTCGTGCCTTTTGTGCCTAACATACGGGCAGTGAGCAAGTAAATGCCCTCTCTCCCCGCATTTATAACACTCACGGTATTCCTCAAAGTTATTCTTGGCGTTCGACTTAGCATATGTAGTGATAGGATATTGATCATCCACACACTTCCTTCTAAGACTCTCAGGAGCTGGGTCCTTGGAGTAAGTCGGCTCAAGAAAACTATTAGCCTTATTCTTTGGCTTGATAAATTCTGTGACATGAACCTTCGGTTCTTTTGGAATATCCAAGTAAATTCTCTCTAAGACCTCTGGAGGTACATCATTTGTTCGCTCATGCTTTGGGAACAAATGGTACCCTCCTGTCAAATTTTCTCAATCTTGGAGTAATTGGCAAATTTGATTGGATATTCCTCGTCAGACATTATCTTATCGGATCCAATCATCTGATAGAAAATATTGATGGGTTTGTCACTTTGATCATTCTTCTCAACAGGTTTAACTGATTGATTCGCTCGATGAGCGTTAGCCATGGGATGCACAATCTGAGACGGTGACACTGGTTCATTTGTAATTATGTGATTTTCAGCAGGAATATCACACACCTTCTCAGACTTGTCATCCTCAGAGTCGGAATCATCAGTTACAGCAACAACACCTTCATTGTTTAATCCCAGAATAGGTCGAACATCAGAATTTGGGTCTTCCACACTAGAAGGGTTCGACTCATCATCCGATGTCGAGTCAGACTTAACTGAGCTCTCCGGTGTTATTGAATGTAGAGTATGGTTTTCAAATAACACAGGAGATGGGACGGCCTTGTAGTTTGCACTACTAGCCTGTGAAGGCTCCTCAATGATATGATCAACAACATATGCAATGTGCTTATAACTCTCAAGTTTCTTGTTGACCTTTTTTGCAAAGCACTTGATGGTAGCCATTTCAAGTTTTGTATTTTCTAAATCATTGATATAGTTGTTAATGGCTAATTGTTTCAAAGATAAAGTCTTTTTCAGTTCAGAAATGTCTTTCTTGTAACCATCAAGCACTTTGTTAAATTCTCGTGCTTCTTTCTGATACGATTGACAGTTGATCTTAGCACTCTCAAGATGAACCCTGAGTTGCTTATTATCCTCTGTCAATTTATCGCATGCACCACAATACCTCTCACTATTCATATCAAGATTAGATTCAGAACTTACCTGTTTTGGAGGCTCTGTCATCGCCATCAGTGCAAAGTGTGCTTCCTTTCCAGCAAAAATTTTTGAATAATCAATTCTGGTACAAGCATCATCCACCATGCATGATTTGCGTGTCATCAGAAAATCAGCTTCAGCAAGCAGTTGATCGATATCATCATCTAGTGAGTTAACACTAGCTTCAGAATCAGAATCACTCTCCATATCAGAATAAGCTGAATCATACTGTTCTGGCACATCAGTAACAGAGTCAAGAATCAAACCCGACTTCTTCTCTACACAATCATCACTCTCTTCACTCAACTCCTCAATTTTCACCTCAGACATCTTCTCAGTCACCAATTCTTCTTCAACAAATACCGGCTCATCCAAATCCTATTTCTGTGCAACACACGCCACATTACCAGTGGTAATCTCCTCAACACCCAACTGCATACCTGTCCAATCAATTCCCTCATCTTTCTGTATCACCAAGGCCTGGTTATGGTTATCTAATTGGGTTTGAGTGTTTGGTGTAGAAATAGGAATGATTGTTCGGTTTGGATTTTGTGGTGTTTGGTTTTGGTTCTGGTTTTGTGTAGTGGTTTGTCTAACAGTATTGTTTTGTGAGGTGCTTTGGCGGTTTTGGTAGGTATTTTGTGGTTGAAAGCTTGAAATGCTTGGGCTTTGATAAGAAGCCTGATTTTGGGTTTGACGGTTTTGGTAGTTGGTGTTGAAAGGATTCCTGTTCCCCTACTGTGCTGGCTATGTACATTCCCTCTTGAAGTGACCTTTCCCACCACAATTAAAACATGTCACTTTGGCTTTGTTAAAGCCATATGTGGTGTTTGGAGAAGTAGAAAGATCAGTTCTGCCAGTCTTCTCAATGAATTCAGTCGCTCTCCTCATAACGCTAGCAAATGCCCACTGGATATCAATGAGCTCCATCTCTTCTTTGTCAATTTGTGCGTAGTCTTCACTGGTTAAGTTGTTGTTACCAATTTGACTAGCAACCAACCCGTTATAAGAAGCGACTATAGCAGACACCAATGCTACATGTTGCTGTGCAATATCAATAGTAACATTGTTCAGATTCGAAGTCTCCAGCACAATTGAGCTCTGATTAGGTTGAGTTTGGTTAATTTGGGTTTGATTTATTTGAGGAATATAGGATTGTTGTTGAGGTTGGTTTAAACTTGCAGAATAACAAGCAGCTTGTTGCATCGGGGAAAATGGTGGGATGAAAGTTGTAGTAGGATATGATGGTGGGGTATAAGATGAAGTTTGAGCAAGGTAATTTATGGGGGTTTTGGGTGGTTCAACATGGCTTGAAACACAAGAAATGTGTGGAGCAACATTCGAACTGGAACTTGAACTAGCAAGAGATGAAGATGTACTACCATGATGTAGCTCTGGATTATGAGGAACTTGAGCTCTTTTTGCCTTCCTCTTTTCTTCCATCTCTTTATTCTCAAGCTTCTGTATAAACTCGTTGATGGTCCAGTATTGGTACGCATCATTTTCCTTGAGTACCTCGATGTGTTGATTCCAGTATGGTGGCAACACATCAGCAAACTTGTCTACCAGCTCAGACATCGGTATGTTAATCTCATAGCTTGAAAGCTCAGTCAATAAGTGACAATACCTCGGAATCAACTCCTTCAGCGTCTCATTTCCCATATAGCTGAAGTTTTCAAACTCTTTTCTTAATTCCTCCATTCTCAACTTCCTCGTCTTCTCATTCCCATCATGACGATTCCTTAACATGTCCCACAATTGTTTAGAAGTGGTGCAAGACCCAAACTGATGTAAGAGATCAGTATTAATGGCCTGGGACAATTGGGAAAACGCCTTCTTTTCCACCGTGAACTTCTTTTTCTCGTCCTCAGCAAGACTCTCTAATGGAATTGGCTCACCCGTGTTCTCCAAGATCGGAGCAACATAGCACTTAGCAATCATTTGCCAAGCTTCCGTTCCTTCTAATCCCATTCCCTAATGATGAATCTTGAACTTGGTCTTCCATGTGTTGTAGTCTACCATTTCCATCAACTTTGGTGGACGGCTCCCACAACCCGAAGATAAGTCTTGAATAAGTGTCGAAATCGCGTTGGTAGTCTGAGAGTGTACCGCCACTGCTGCTACTCCCCAGTAATCAGCCATCGGTTGTGGTTGTGGTTGTGCAACTTGTTGGGGCATAGAACTAGTCATCGCCATATAGTTAATCGGTTGGGATGGTTGACTAGATTTCTGAGCAGCTATCGACCAAGGATCCATGGTTTTCTGCTGTTGTGGTGTTGTATTAGGTCGTGGTGTTGTAGGAAAATTCCACATATCGCTCTGAAAATGATTAAACACGAAACGATTAGAAAAATTTCACAACAGTTTCTACGTTCGACCCTTTGAAAGAATCGTGTGGTCGAATGTACAAATTAGTCCAGGTTCGATCGTTTGACAAGGTTCGAATGTAGAAAATAACAAACTCAGTTCACTTTCGACCGTTTACACCCACGTTCGACCAACCGATTGATCGAATGTACCAAATAAGGTCGAATGAACAACAACACATTAAAACTTTCTAGGTTCGACCAAAAATAACTCCACGTTCGACCAAATAATCCCTGGTTCGACCTAAAAATCCCACTCTCGACCAATTCTCCCTAGGTTCGACCCTTTCATTTTGAAAAACGGTTATACTTTGAAAATCAGTTATTTTGATCAAAATTTTCCAATGTTGATGAAATTTGATGATCTTATGCAGGTTTTGCTTCGGATTAGATTTGGAAAAAGTTTAACAAAGAGAATTTTGAGTTTTATCCATGAAAACAAGTTCAAATCAATCAATTTACCACCAAATTCAGTTGTTCAATGAAAAACAGAAAGTTTTGATCAAAATTAGGTCAAAATCAGCTGAAATACTATCAATTTGTGGTTGTTTATTCCAAATGGCTCTGATACCACTTTGTATGCGTGTAGGATCGTCTAATCAACAAAGATAATGATCAAACAAGTTCAATTCAGGTGCGGAATCCCTGAATTGATCACAAAATGATAATAAAACTAGCAACAAGCAGAAATCATCATAAACATATTCATTTCATTCATTAGATAATCAATTACACTTCAAAAACGTTGTTTATAATGATTAAACACGGTTATAGACTCAATAATAACCCTAGAGAGAAACACACACTGGGAGGGAAAACAAAATGACCAAAAGTTAACATTCAAAAAATCAGATTGCCTTATAGACCTGCACATTCACCCAAATGACTTGGTCGAATGTGCAGGTTCGACCATTGCAACAGGGCGAATCTGGACACATACATAAACATAACTACATTCGACCTCCCAGTGTACCTTCGACCATGCACTTCTACATTCGACCTCCCAGTGTACCTTCGACCATGCACTTCTACATTCGACCATCCTTTATTTCACCTTCGACCATTCGACCATTAACAAAACATTTTGTAATTCTCAATCCAATAGCATTAGTCGCAATATGTGCATCTAAAGTTTTAAGTTTATCTTGTAAGGTTTAGGTTTATGGGGGTGGGTAGGGTGGGTTTATGCTTTTGGGTAGGGGTTTAGGTTTTTTGGTGGGGGTTAGCTTTTTGGTTGTGGCGGGTGGGGCTTAGGTTTTGGTAGGCGGTGGATGGGGTGGGTTTAGGTTTTTGGGTGGGGGTGGATGGGTGATGTAGGTTTTTGTGTGAGCGATTTAGGTTTTTTGGTGAGGGTGGGGGGGGGGGGGGGGTTGGGGTGGAATTAGGCTTTTGGGTGGGGGTAAGTTGGGGGCGGGGGGGTTTAGGCTTTTGGGTTATACTACACATGTGCAGTAGCGTTTTTTAGGTGTGTTTTTTTTTAATTTTTTTAATTTTTTTCTGAACGTATATGACGTGGGAAAGAGAAACTCCGAACTAGTTTTCTATTTTTGTACTTAAATTTTTAGTTATGATTTTTTTATTATTTTTTTGTATTTAGTTAGGAGTTCTCGAGTTCTCTCCCTAAAATGAGTTCTTTATTGAACAATCCTATATATATATATATATATATATATATATATATATATATATATATATATATGGAGGGATAATTTGAAAACCCTCCCCACTTAAGAAAAACAAGAAAACCACCTTTATTATCATTGATCATCATGATCTAATGGTTGTGATTGATTCCTTATTTTATTAAAAAGAAGGTGTAGATATAAGCTTACATATATTGAATAAAAAAACAAAGAAAGGCATTATAGTAAAAAAATTAAGCACCGCCTCTCTTTTTTTTCAATATTCTTTCTTTTCTCTCTAAAACCATCCATTCACTTTTCTAGGGAAAACGTAAGTTTTTTATATACAATTACATTGGATTTTACAACTTATTTCACCAAAAAATAAATAAATAAATTATAAACCAACAATAAAACATATGCTTCAAGACTTAACTCACAAAAACATATAATAAATTATATCCCAACATATGAAAAATATAACACAAACATAAAAACATATGATAAATTATGACCCCGAACAACAAAAACATATGTTTTTAAATGAAAAGCAAATGTTTTTAGAAGAAAAAGCACATCATTAATAGAAAAAAAAAAACAAATTGGCTTAATAGACAAGTTATGAAAAAAACAAAATACATATGTTTTAAAATAAAAAATTCAGACCCCAACACAAAATTTACTACAAAACATAAGTTTTTATATGAAAAAACAAATGTTTTATATGAAAAACAAATGTTTTTAGATCAAAATCAAGCTTTGATAGACAAGCTATTTACAAACAAAAACAGAATATCTAAATCTATAAAATTTATAAAAACAAACCCATCGTCTTGAACCCTCGGATCCGGGTACCAAACTCTTGGTCTTTTTCATGCTTTGTGTTTTTGTACCAAGTGCAGAAAAAGTTGTACATTGCTTTTTCTTGAGATTAAATAAAAAAGACGACCGGATCTAGTCTTGTTCTTGCCGGATCTGTAACCCCTTGTCATCTCACTCCTAATAACCAAAAACGGAAAAAACCCCTATCAAGCAACCCGATCGACAATAAATTTGTTCTTGTTCTTGACGGATCTGTAGCCCCTTCATCATCTAAACAAAGATGCTATAACAAAACTTACAGCCAGTTACCATATCTTTTCGCACCTGTAAATCCAACCAAGCAACTCGATCGACCCCTTGTCTTGTTCTTGCCGGCAGTGGCGAAGCTTGACCCGAAACTTCGGAGGGTCGGAAGTCACCGGGTGATCGGAAATCACTAGTTTCAGGGGGTCGAAAACCAATTTCGGGGTGTCAAAACCGTATATAACAAAAAATTTCTATACAAATACTATATAATCAGAACTTCTGAGCGAAAATTCAGGGGGATCGGCTACCCCTCCCCGCCCCTTAAGAGCTGCACCACTGCTTGCCGGGTTTGTAACCTCGACATCATCTAAAAAAGATGCTATAACAAAACTTACAACCGGTTACTATTATAGATCGATCTGTTCCAATAACCAGATATCAAACCGAACGCCCGATAGATGCCGTCACAAAAAAAAAAAAAAAAAAAAAAAAAAAAAGCTTTCTATTCAACAAGATGATACAAGAGGAACTGAGGAAGAACAATCATAGATATGTTGTCATTTGATTTTAAGGTAAAAAACTTAAATAAATAGTTAATGTGTGTTTAGTAAGATAGAGATGTAGGTGAGAGTGTAGAGAGAGACAAGGGTGAGAGAGTAGGAGTAGAGAGAGAGAGAGAGAGATAAGGCAGAAGAGTTGTTTAGAGAGAGATGGGATCTGAAGAGGGTTGTGTGTTTGTCACTATCTGGATCAGATTTATGTGAAGCGCCAAGACTACCCTTTTCTCAAAAAGATAAAATAACGTGGATCATTTTTAATCCACTTGTTGGGGTTTAATGAGTTTGCTCAACTTGTAAGGGTTTTCTAAATATAATTGTCCTATCTATACTATATTATAATACATATTGGATGGGTAAAATGGTAATTTTACCAATTGTCTTAAAATTTCAACAAGCATTTGATACAAGAAGCAAGTATGTTTTAAAACATCATCATGCAGGGTGTTTTGGCTCCCATTTCAAATTTTGAAAGTTTTTAGATGAGTAAGGAGAGAGAGAAAGAAAGTTAGATCTGCAATTTCATTTTCCATCTTATACTATGGATCTGGGTTTGTTAATCTTAAAATCTCCATGAATCCTTCCCCATCAAGCTTCTTCCTCACTTTAGTTTTTTGTTTGAAATCATTCAAAACCTGCCACTCAAACCCTAATCTTCTCCACCATCGTTTTTGTGTTGCCCCGGTAACGAAGGTGAAGATGATGTCGAAGATTGAAGATGGTTCACAAAGCTGCCACCATTAATCCAGTTGAGTTTCATAATTTTCTTCATAATCGGTTTTGAACTTTTTCATCTCAACTGAAACCATAATTTTAAATTTACCTCTGTTTCAATGTCTTAGCTTGCATTGTAGAAGCAGAGCAACCGTTGAAGATAGATCTGACGTTTGTATTGAAAGAAAAGGTAAATTAATTTCATGTATAAGTAGAAAATGTTGAAAACATCGCTTTGGTTGAACCTAGATCACTTCATTTTCATCACATTTGTTTGTCTGAAAATATCGCTTTAGTTAAACTAGATCCCTGGAATGTCGTCTTCTTGTTGATTGTTACTTTGCGAATTTTAATCGGAACATTATTAAAACATGATGGAAGTAATTGTTTTCTGAATATTTTTTTGCAGAACATATTTGATGCAAAAATTATGAAGATGAAGATTTTACCATGTTATCTGGTCACATAAAGGGTTTTGCTTCTTAGGTAAAACTTATGTCCTCACCCTCATCTTGTTAGGTTTTATTTAGGTCAAATTGTAAGTTTTAAATCTAATTTTGAGGTTTTATTGAAACTTAATCGGTGGTGCAATGTAGTTTAGTGGGCTCATTATTGATCATGTGTTATTTTAAATCACGTAATTTGGATTAATGAGTTTGCTTCAGGAAATAAATCACTATTGCCTTTAAACTTATGCATTGTTCAAAATGCAAGTTCTGCTACATATGAATATAGTGTCGACAGTGTGTTAAGCTATGGCTACCAATGCTAGATTTGAATCACATCCAGCAAGTTCTTTTTAGCCAGCATTGTCTGGACCTTATTCAAAAGAAAAAGGGCGAATGTGGGGCGCAATCTGAACAAGTCTGGTAGCTTTCAAGGGGGTGCAAAGACTCGGATTGATCATGTGTTACTTTAAATCATGAAATGGGAATGTTGAAGTAGCACATCAATAGCAGCACTGAGTTTACCACCATTGTCTCGGTGTTTGTCCCTTGAACTGATTTAGATGGGTGAGCGGAAAAGTGATCGACAGCCGAATAAAAAAGGGTTATGAGCCTTGTTTCTGGAAGCACACATGAAGATAATTCTTCTGGGGAGTAAGCATTTTTTCTGATCTGAAACTTAAATTATTAGTGAGTGAAAAGTGAAAACCAATGGTCGTGGGGGTGTTGCCCATTAATTTGAACCCGTATTATAGCAAAGTTTATTAAAAGTGATCCATTGTACAAATTAATGTTTGACAGCTTGTTATAGTTTCAGAAAAGAATGAAGTATGGCCTTTGATCTTTGACAGCTTGTCATTGCTTTGTTGATTTGATCTTTTCATTCTACAATGGGTTATGCTTAATAAACTGGTCAATAAATTTTAGGTTGTGCTTTTATCTCAAACGGGTCGAATGATGTTGGGTCCGTTTCTATGATGATTTGATGCTGATATTGATGTTGTTTTCATGTTTGTTCCGACTATACCAGTTAACAAGGTTCACTAATTTTGATTCAAAATACATTGTATGCCCAGTGAAAAAGGTGCTCTTACTAGATTGCCTTCCATTCGGTTTCATTTGGAACTTGAGCCTTAGTATAATCCATAATAACCCACCCACCAGGTCAACGCATGTCCCTCCAGTGTAGCAGAAGCATACTTGACGCGATCAACATCGGGACAATTACACATAGCAAACACCGATTCGATCTTCTCCAAGCATCGACACCGCCCCTTCAGTCCCATTGAAGAAATGGGGCTTACAGTCCATGAACTTCTTGTAGGTGCACCCAGACTGCACCTGATTAGTATTTCCCAGGGTCTGCTGAGCAGCCTGGAAAGCAGCCAACGCGACGTTCAACTGCTGCTGCAACATGTTCTCCAACTCCGCCTGAGTCATGATGATGTTCCCACCACCTCGTCCACCGCCATTGCGATCCCCGCCGCCACCACGGCATCCACCAGCACGTCCAATAGCACGACCAGACATGTTCTGCCAAACATGAGACAAAATACTCAATACCACGATTGGATCAAGCTACAAGTGACCAAACGAATTCAGAACGTGGTTCCAGCATTACCTTTAGTCCGAACATGACGTCCACCAAGATTTTCATGCATTTCGATTTATTATTTCGTGTGCACCCGAAATAACAAATCGCTCTACATGGTCCTCTAGGCGTGCTCCTAGCTAGAACTTCAAATCACCCGACACCCACATTCCTAAAAGAAAACTGTTATTGCACGAAGATCCCCAAAGTGAACAATCACTCAGGGGTGTACTATGACAAGTACTTGTGCAGGATACTGTGTGTGTGTGTAGGCAAGTATGTACATTAGAGCATAGAGGGGAGATATCCAAAACCCGGAAAGATCTCAAGAATGTGCCGAAGCCACCCCAATGTACACTACTGCCAAGTATAAGCGATAAGCCCCTTCATCTTCAAAGCCGAAGAAGAAGATAGAACCAAGGTAGGAATAACAAAAGATAGATAATGTGATACTGTGTAATGAGGACACCGACACACCGACAAGGTTAGTATGTTTACCAAATGACACGACTCGTAAATATGTGTGACCGTCTAATGTGTGTGATACTCGGCTATAGACTAGACTCTACATGCAGTCCTAGTTCACTATAACCATTGGCTCTGATACCAATCTATCACACCCTCAAATTTCCACTTGCGGAGTTTTACCGCGAGGTGCGTGACACACCAGGATCCAAGTCAACGGTCACAACGAACGACAACTATATGTGAAAAGATACATAAACCACACCATGCAATAGTTTCAAAGACTATGATTCAAAACACAGCGGAAGCAAATTTAGTTTTACAAAACTGAATAACGATGAGACATAAGTTTAAATTTTAACAATCCAAAACGTGAGACATGATCCTAGACGCAAGTGCGACTCCGTGCGCCTAAACTCAATGCTGCTACCTTAGCTACCTGAGAAAACATGCCAAAAAGATGTCAACATATAATGCTGGTGAGTTCACAGGTTTTAAGTTCACGAAACATTTCAAGCGTAAAGAGTTTCATCTCAAAAGTACCAAGTGTGTAAAACCTTTAAGTAAATAACAAACGTTCCCCTACTACTATGATTGTGTTGCTGAAACCATTACTGACAAGCGTTGGTCAAAGCGCTGCCCATGTTTAAGTGCCAAGTGCCAAGTGTCAAGTAGAGACAATATGCACCAGCCCGGCTCCCAGCCGTCGAGTGGGGTTCGTCACGCCCAATAGATCTATCCACATTTCCCCCGTTGTGACCCGCACATTCATGGTTTCAATAGGGACTTTGGGTTGCATCGTATAGTAAATAAGTGCCAAATGCCAAGTGCCAATGTTTAAAAATGCCAAGTGTCAAAAGTGTCACATTTCTCAAAAGAGATACATTCCCAAAAAGCGTCATGTTTCTAAAAGTGTTATGTTTCCAAAAGTGTTACGTTCCATAAAAATTACGTTTTCAAAACATAATCGTTGCATTGTTAAAACGTGTGGCATGTTTCTCCCCTAAGAGAAAAGAGTATAAAAGAGGAGCCGTGAAACTCACCTTAGAGTGCGCCTTCAGATACTTAGAATTCCAACACGTGTATGATGACCCAACTTAGTGACAAACTATCAATGAGTTTGAATAAGTGTATTGACTACTAAAAATTAGTCATGAACATAATGTTAACACATAAGTTTCAAGCATAAAACACTTAGTTTTTTTATTGTTTGGTTCGCCCCCAAGGGCTTCTGGTTCGACCCATGGACCCTTGGTTCAACCCTCATGATGTTCATTCAAGCTATTCACAAGCTCATTTGACCTAACACATGTTTATTTGACCCTAACATTTGTTTATTCGACCTTAAGGTATGTTAATTCGACCCTAACACGTGTTAATTCGCCCCCAGGCACCCAGATTCGACCCCCAGATGCCCACATTCAACCCTATGGTGCTACATTCGACCCATTTGAGCCACCTTCGACCCATTTGAGCCACATTCGACCCTTTTAGCCACATTCAACACTTTTGAGCCACATTCGACCCTTTTGAGCCACATTCGACCCCACGAAGGGTCGAATGAGTTCCACGTTCGACCCTTTGCTGCAGAACTTCATAAAACGCACCAAAACGCATCTAAACGGTCTGAAAACATCACGAAACATCACTAATCACAGCAGTCATCTATCATTAACATATTCCTACAAAACCCTACCAATTTTATCCCGAAATCCATCCGTTTTACAAGTTACCCGAAATGGAAAATTATGGAGATGTCACATCAAACGCATGCAATCTTTACCCAATTAGGAAACTTTCTGAAATCAATCAATAATCAACTTAATATACTCAGATTATCATGAACAAGAAACCCCCAATCATATCCCTATCACTATCATCATGAACAAACCCTAGATCTAACCCAAAATCCCCAAAATGAGCAAAACATCATCAATAATCAATTGTAACCTATCTCAATCATAAATCATCATCAATAACAGTCCTAGATCATTGTTATAACATCTATACAACAATTAATCATCAAACAATACATAACACCACATAAAACACCATTAACATATGTTAATTTGTATGAAAACTCATTGTTTATGAATAGGTTTTGTTTAGAAAGATGTTAGGAAGGTTTTTATCCATGAAAACGTGTTTGAATCAGATTTGGACTCTTGGGGTTTAATGAAAACGAATCAAAATGCTTTAAAAAGGATTTAGGATGAAGAACACACCTTAGATCTTTGTGTAGAAGATGTTTGTAGGTTAGATTATGGAAAACAAGAGCAAAAACTCCTTCCTTAATGATTAAAGTTGCTAGAGAGTGTTTAGAGGCGTTTAGGGTTTGTGAAATGGTGAAAAATGACAAAGTGTGGTATTTATACTAGTCCACGTTCGCCCCTTGTACAAGGTCAAAGGTACCCACGTTCGCCCCCTGTACAAGGTCGAATGAACCTTTATGTTGTTCTCCCCTTCCAGGTTCGCCCCCACGCTGGGTCGAACCAAGGCCCATGCCAGGTTCGCCCCCACGCTATTGGTCGAACCAAGGCTTATGTTTTCTAGATTTTCCAGTTTGTCGTGTTTAACGCATTTTAACGCATCCTAACACATGAACATGTAATCCTAATCTATGTTTAGCATATATAAGCATGGATAATCATCTAAACACCGTTTAAACACGTATTTGCATATAATCCACCACATAAGAATCAATCTACGCATAACACCTAATTTAGTTTATGTAATTCACCAACAACGGGACTCGTAACGTGTGCGTGTGTGATTAACCCAATGATCCTCCAAATCATTGAACCTTGGACAACACGGACTGTGTTCCGACTCTACTGACCCCGTTAAGTATGTTTAGTAAACGTTTTTCGCTAAGGTAGACTTTATGTGTTTATAAAATGTTGACCTAAACATGCCGGGTGTCACAATTTTAGTCGCTAGATTTTTGTTTGAATTAGAGGCTTATATGAAGACAATACAATCCAAGTTTTCCAATTAGAGGTTTGTACTATGCTGTGGCGGACATATATTGTCACTAGTGGTAGCACCCGCTACCCCTCAACTTTACCGACATAGCAATTATTTTTTACTTTTTTACGTTTTTTTGTATTACGTTACCTCTGAAAGTATATTAATGCTACCCCTCAAATTTTTAAAACCCACTCTCCAAGTTTTATTATTAATCCACCGTAAAAAAAAATAAATGTGCATAAGTCCATAACCCATTGACGAATTCCATTTATTAATTATAAAATAGAAGTCCATAAGGTTTATGTTCAATTAGTTAGTTAAAGGTACATGTGCACATGTCGGGTTTTTTTTAATACCTGGTTCGGGGTATGGAACCTGGTTTGCGTATGAACGGGCATAGAAAAAACGGGTAAACTTAATAGGGTTCAGTACTGATATTGAGGAGAAAAATCATACCATATGTATGGAGTAGGATATGATCGGGTTCGTGTATAACCGGGTACTGGACCCGGGTATAGGATAAGGTATTAACACCACTTTTAAAAAGGAAGTTTTTATATTAGTTTACATAAAAGTAAATTCATTTAAAATTATATTTGGTTTGTAATTTGTAGAAAAAATAAAAATAAATTACAATAACAGAAATTTACCGAAGTACAAATTATTTGCTTTAAAATATGCGTTTAAAAAAAATATAAAAGTTATAAAGTACAAATAATTATACTTTAAAAATTCAGGTATTTTGCCGGGTATTAAAAAAAGCTGGTATAGGGTATAACCTGGCGGGTATAGCGTATAACCGGTTTCAAGTTTTTCGGGTATAAATCGGGTACAGTCAATTTCGGATACGGGTATTTAGACCAAAATGTATACATTATGGTGCAAAAAATATAATAAGTTAACGGCTCCACAAATAATAAAAGAGATTATCATTTTTTATAATTGTACGAGAATATGGTAAAAAAAAAAAAATTGAACGTTACCCCTAAGATTTCGATCTAGATCCGCCACTGGTACTATGACCAGTTAAAAGGGTGCCTTTTGAAGCTGGATCTCTTTGAATCAGTTGAGCCAGATGGATGCTACCTTGCTTGGGGCAAGGTACAATGATTCATTTCCAGCTAAATCAGAAGCATAAAACCTTTGGTATTCTTTACTTTAAAGTTCTCCATTTTTAGAGTATAACGTAGTTGGGATATCTTTAATCTATTTAAATGTAAAACCCCTATAACTGAAGCAGTGAATCATTTTATCGGGATATCTTTAATCTATTAGTAGCTCATTTCAGTTTCCAAATCATATGCACACTCTTTTAGGTAAATTTGTAGGGGTCAAACAACCAAGGTATTACAACCGAGATATTGGGTTTCAAGCTCATTTGAATAACATTTCCATGATTTAAAATATGATTCAAAGCTATGTTGTGTTCTAACATGTATGTTGCACCTTTTCTTTTGTAGAAATAGATTGACCAAACCGGAATCAACCGAGGAAAGAAGGCTACTATTAGTAGGGGACGCTCTCGGTCAATAGCCAATTATATATTTCCACATGGTAAGATTTGAAGATGTAGAGTTACTGACTTCTAAGAGCATTCTTATCCCATCCACCAAATCTCATCGATTGTGATATAGACTTTTTAATATTGCACTATGGACACTAAAAACGACACATCATAAACTCGCTTTAAACTAGGTACAAGTTGCATTTTTTTTATTCTTTTCGCACAATAGAAACAAGGATTAAGAAGACCTCATGTGCTCCGCTTAGGCTTCGACATTTGACTTTTAATATAGCGAATCAAAGTCAAATTAGTCTTAACCCTCCAATCATATTTATTTGATTTGCATTGACTTTGCTTAGATTGTTATGTTCAATCCTACAATTAACTTTGCCTCAGTTTCCTACTTTAAGTGGCTACTTTATACTGCCTGATTGCTACGTTAAGATAGTATTATACTATGTATTAATTTAAAGTGAGATGAATAGTGTTTTCCTATACTTAAGAAGTATATATTTAGATTATGTGTGGATTTTGAAACCAATTGGAGCATTGTTGTAGCTGTCAGGTTGTTGCTTGTTGATTGTTGTTCGTACGTTCGACTCCCGTTATATCTGTTTTTCATTCAAATTGTTTTCCCCTTTCTTCGGGCTTTCACACGTGTATTCCACTCTTTCGCCTTTCTTTTGGCTTTCACATGTGTATTCCACTGTTCTTGCCATGTTGACACGTGTTTTTACCCCTAACCGTGACCATAGAATTTGGTTTTTTAAATTAGCTTAAATTCATATTTGCTTCTTCCTTTCAATTATTCTCGGTTGTACTCCATGTTGCTTTGCTTTGAAGGTTATACGACCTTACTTGCATCTCTGTTATGTTTTTTTAGTAATTCAGCTGCATTTTTGTTACAGATTTGTTAACGTTCATTTTTGAAATTGTTTAGGAGGAGTATGTTATCTATCAAATTGGATCTATAGATGCTTCAGGTGTCGTTTGTTATACTAGCTTTTGAATCTTTGTGTTTTGTTCCTGTTTTGCGATTGTTTCAGAATGATGTGGCATGTCTTATTGTAGCACCCATTTTGTTTCAACTTGACATGGTTGGATGTTTCATGCATTGTAGGTGTTCAATAAAATGTTTCAGTTACTTATGATGTAAAAGGTATATATCCTTTGACTATGATGTCTACATTAGTTCTCCCTGATGTATTCTTTATGTAAACTTTAGTTGTTGGTCCGGAAAAGTTAATTTTTATTTGACTATGTTACTCCCTTTCTCTGTAAGAGATTTTTTTATTATTGCAAATAACTCAAATCGCTTCCCAACTTGTACTGCTTGTGATTCGCGATTGATTGTTGACCCGATACACGAAGCCTTAAGAGTTGTACTGGCTTGTGTTCTGGATACACTTTGTGTGATGTTTTGTACTTTTGTGGGTATTCAAAGAGTAGTTAGAGGTAGTATGTCTTTCCTTGCTTCAATATATATGTTTTTATTGTTTTGTTGAGATCTTGAATGATGACGCTTACAAAAATTAAGTTTGTTTTCTTTCAGGAAATGTGTTTGTAAACGTATCATAATTTTGTTTGAAATCTTAAAGTCTCTAGAAGTAGAACTAAGGATGGTAAAAATCATTTCAAAACCGGTAAAATTGTTGATTCATTACACTATAGGGCTATATGGTATTGAATGGAGCTCCTTACGCCACCTCATCATCACGTCACCTCATCATCACGTTATAAAGAACTCCGTTACCTCCTTTCAATAACACTCAAGCAATGAAATGAAGCCCCTCAATCATTTATTTAATTTTTATTTTGTTTTATGTATAACACTTAAATTAAATAATAAGATAACATAACATTTAAAAAAAATCAACATTGAAAAAAAATAACATTTAAACATATAAAACATAAAATTTAAACTAATAAAAAAAACATAAGGAACTACTCCTAGTTGAGATATTTTCTTGACTTCGTTGTTTTTCAGCCTCTAAAATCGCACAGTCCTCCTTGGGAAGATGCGAATTTTTTTTTGGAAGAACTTAAGATCCCCCCCCCCCTATCCATTTGCAATATGTGTTATTGTTCCTTAATCGAGACAAGTCAAGCAAGTTTGTCGTCTAATTTGTAGAAGTTTCATAAACCCTTGGTATTCGTTGTTGTTGTAAACAAGGAGGATTTGTCTTTGGATGTTGCTCTTACCGTTGCTTTGCTTTTATCTCTACCTGGTGGGCGTTGCAATTCTTGTGGTTCCTCAAACTTAAGTTTGTCGGTGATGTCGTTTAAGTTTAAACGGAAACAAGCATTTGATCCACCTACACACAAGTTCGGCTCCAGTGTAACTGAATACTCGTGGACCGTTTAGACAATCAACTTAGGTCGACTAGTGGCACATGATGCCACTTTGGAGAATTTGAAAGTAGATGCCAAGGTTTTACCATGTTAAACGCATAGCCGAAATGCAATCTAAATTCATCGTGGGCGGCGGTCATGACATCCACATCGCTTAAACTGCTTGTTCTTTAACGATGGTTAGTAAGGCAGTTGACAATGTTATTGAAGTTGCTAATTTTTGTTCTCGCTGTCGTCCATTTGCCTGAGAACAAATCGTTAGAATGGTAAAAGTCGCGGTTCATTGTGGTGAAATCTTTTCACGAATGCGACTCTAAAACACGAGTGTCTCTTGAACATCGCCTAGGTAAACAAACTAAACAATTTAAGGAAACAAATAAGATTATTTTTAAATAAATAATTTAGATAAACAATTTTATAAACATTTAAATAATATAAATAACTAAGCAATAAAATACTTATATATGTAATAATTTTATTCGATGGGAAAAGTGTTCCAACAATGAGATATTTGGAAAACGTCAAGCCAAGCTCGTGAATGGTAAAAGTCGCGGTTCATTGTGGTGAAATCTTTTCACGAATGCGACTCTAAAACACGAGTGTCTCTTGAACATCGCCTAGGTAAACAAACTAAACAATTTAAGGAAACAAATAAGATTATTTTTAAATAAATAATTTAGATAAACAATTTTATAAACATTTAAATAATATAAATAACTTAAGCAATAAAAAACTTATATATGTAATAATTTTATTCGATGGGAAAAGTGTTCCAACAATGAGATATTGGGAAAACGTCAAGCCAAGCTCGTGTCAAAGCGAACTCTTTCGGTTGCTTCCTACGATGTCTATGTGTAGAAGAAGTCAGGCGTATTCGGATGCGGGTTGGGTTTTTTTACGGTTTGGGTTTCAGCAGTGGCGAAGCTTGACCCGAAGGTTCGGGGGGTCGGAAGTCACCGGGCGGTCGGAAGTAACTAGTTTC
Organism: Ambrosia x helenae; assembly: GCA_030844895.1. NCBI lineage: Eukaryota > Viridiplantae > Streptophyta > Magnoliopsida > Asterales > Asteraceae > Ambrosia > Ambrosia x helenae. Next base: position 101,364,789 of record CM061223.1, read on the forward strand.
GGGGGGTCGAAAACCAGTTTCGGGGGGTCGAAACCCTATATTTACAAAATTTTCTATACGAATATTATATAATCGGAACTTCTGCACGAAAATTCGGGGGGGTCGGCCGCCCCCTCCCGCCCCAACAAAGCCTCGCCACTGGGTTTCAGGTATGGGTTTGGTTTCGAGTTGGGGTTGATACATAAAGGGATACATATATGGGCTAATTGGGTGTGTAAAATAATATATGAAACAGGGCATTTGTATGAGTGGGGAGATTGGTCGAGTTTATGGGGATGGCGTGTCCAATCTTAGTGAATTCCGTTGGTAGTGGTCGATACTCACCTTGACCGGTATTGGTATTGCCATTGACCACATCGGGTTGTCTCGAGTGTTTACGTTACGCGGGTGGTTCAGATTAGACGTGTTTGGGTCATTGTTGAATGGAATCATAGTGAAAGTGGTTTGTTAAATGAGATCTATTTTTGAGTTGAGAGATGAGAATTGTGTGTAATTTTTTTATAGTTGTTAAAAACAGGTTTTAAAATGCTTTTTTTATGTTTTGACAACGGTCAACTGGAGGGAGGGAGTGTTGTGAATATATATATTTTTTACCGGATAGACCAGACGTTAACTTATACCGGTTAGCTTAAGAAGCTAAAACTATGAAACTGTCCAAAATTTGAGCGTTTGAAAGTTATTAAACAAGTTTTATAACTTTTTTTTTTTTTTTTTTGAGGCAGATATAACTTTTATTTAATTTTGGTACTGATGATTCGTCCTACATGAACGTTTTTCAACTTAAAATAGCTTTTGCATTTATTGCGATCGTGGGGAGAACCACAATGATGTTACATGAACCGGAAATGACATAAATACAAAAACCTACTGAACAAACGAAAAGTACAATATCCACCTTGCCAATGACCTCTAGCCCAGTTGGGGAGAGGTGGGGGGGTTTACCTCTTTGTAAGGTTTTCGCCCGGGCTTGGTCTTGAATTCGAATCCTGCACACCACGAAAAAAATTCCCTGTAACGGTTTGATATAACTTCAAAGTGGACACCGGTGCGTGGGTAGTGATTCGAACTCGGGTTGAGGGGTTGTCTGTCGATTGGTTTCACCGCTGAAGTACACCTTCCAAAAAAAAAAAAAAAAAAAAAAAAAAAAAAAAAAAAAAAAACAATATCCACCTAATTACCATAGATGTCCAGCCTAGCTGGTAGAGGTAGGGGGTTTACCACCTAGGTGGGTTCTCACCCGGGTTAGGTCTCAGTTTTGATTCTCGTCCATCGAAAAATCATATCCATTAAGGTTGAAAGAGACCGGCGTGTGGGGGATTTAAACTTGGGACCTAGGGTTGTCAGGACTAAGATTTCACTATTGAACTACGCCTTCCAAAAAAAACAATATCCACCTAATTTATACATTCATTATTTTAGCATTTCAGTTCAGTTTTTCTTAATTCCATTGTTTCAAAACAAGTTATATTTAGATAGTGGGTAAGTGGACAACAAGCTATGACGCTATCACTTTTTGAATCGTAAAGCCTATCATGTTAAATACAAACCCTTGGTTCTTAGGGCTCTGTGAATTGTTGTGGACCACCTTCTGCACTCTTTCCAGGAAACGCACAACCTCAGAGGCCAGAGATCTAAATGTGTTAAAAGAAAACCGTAGGAAAACGTGTTGGTTCTCTAAACGGGCTGCTTCATGCTTAGCAACCTTCCTAACTTCCGCCTTCAAACATGCCTGCCCCGACACAAAGCCACTGTCTTGCAATCCCACCTGAGGGAACACCCTAGTGAGGTCAATACAGGCATGCTTGCCCCCCACCTAGCCAAATATAAGAACATTGCAGGGCCGACACTACAGTGTGTTAAAGTAAAGCAGCATCTCAAAGCCGGTTTTGGGGGTGTGCGAGTGGCACCACCATCCAAGGCACTATTTTTCTGATGGAAAAAACTTTTTATATTATATATATGTATGTGTTTGTGTATATATTTAAAATATAAAAACAAAAACTTATTGGACTCTCTCTAAAAATTTAGAACCTTAAAAAGGACTATGTATCTAAAACCTTATAACTTATATTGAGCATAATTTGATCCATAGTTGATAATCTAAATATCCAAATACCCGTAATCTAATTATCTAATATAATAATATAAAGATAAAAGGTATTAAAAAATATTGTTATAATGTTGACCGTCGTTTAAAAAAATGCTAGGATAGCTTCATGAATCATCAGTTGACTATTACGGAATATCATTCTAATACTATTCTTTTGCTATGTTTATTGCTATAAAGTTAATCGTGTTTAAAAAAAATATTTCTTTCGTATAATTCGTTAGGGCCTAAGGACGTTTTTTTACTTGGCTGATGCACTTTAATCCTTAAGCCCGACTCTATGGCAGCTTAAGACCATCACCTCTGGTGGAGGACTCATGAAAAATTGACCTCAACCATATAAGAGAATTAGTTTAAGATGTGTAAGAGTATACACCAACTAGCATTAAGCTTCCGACGTTACAGCGAGGGCTTATGAAGTTTAGAAAGCAGTGTGTCACTTATGAAGTTTAGAAAGCAATGTCGTACTAGGTTATAGTTCATATGTTTGATAGAAAGGTAGAACAACCTTCTAAACAAACTAAAGATTGTTAAGAGTTCCTAATAGCATCTATATGCTTTTAAAGATCTAGAAATACCCTAAAAAACACCATGTCCTTTTTTTGACATGAAATTGTGATGCATATGGATTAAATTTTACGATGCATATCCTTCAAAATGTTTAATCTGACACCATATGTCCATATCCCCTCAAAATACACAAAATTATGAAGCATGTACTTTCTAATAGGTTAAAAACTTACCATACAAATATGTCATTTATGCTACTTTCTACATATGTTTTATTCATTTATGAAATTTAGAAAGCAATGTTCATAGTTCGTATGTTTGATAGAGAGGTAGAACAACCTTGAAACAAATTGAAGTTTGTTAAGAATTCCTAATAGCATTTATATCCTTTTAAAGGTCTAAAAATACCCTGAAAACACCATATCCTTTATTTTGACACAGAACTATGATGCATATGGATTAAATTTTGTGATGCATATCCTTCAAAATGTTTAATCTGACAACATATGTCCATATCCCTCAAAATACAAAAAATTATGATGCATATACTTTCTAATAGGTTAAAATTTATAGCTTATGATCAAGGATACTAAGACTGTACAAGGATACTAATTGTAACATCACACAATTTTTTTTATATATATATAGAACTCCTTCGTTTATTCATCCGATTCATGTTTACATTATCTTTCCCATCCATTTTATTAATTTTTTTTCTTTAAATAATGACTTATAATCAATATTAAATTGGATTTTATTAAAAATTTTGATTTAAAATCGTTAAAAAAAATGCTTGCCTGAGCCAGGATTCGAACCCGAGTCCCTAGCGGGCTAAACCTTAACCACACCACACAAACCACTACACCATTTGGTTTTTTGTGATGTTTATTAAAACCAATTAAACTTAAACCCTTTCAAGGTCCCTTAGTCAAACCTGAAAAGTCAAACGTAGTCTCTTAGTCAAGTCACGTCAAAGTGTTAGTAAATATGGTCTCCTAGTCAAGTCAAAGTTGTTCCTAAATTCTAGCCTAGTCAAAGTAGTCCCTAATTACAACTACAATTTCTACACTATAAATACAATAGCCTACCATTCAACTCTTTATAACATTCAATAAAAAAAAACATTATTATCCCATCTCCCACATACTAAAGTTTTCATCCATCATTATCTCCTCTAGCTAGTTCCGAGTTTTCCAAGGCATTATTACTAAGTGTTTGCACGCTCAAGAAAACTCACGAACTCATTAAGCACCTAAGGTGAGTTTTACATAGCCCCTTTTCCATTTCACTATTTTGGGGTGAAACATGTTACAACATTCAATTTACAATTCAATCATAAGTGTCTATGTGTTATTCTATGTTGCATTATGTCTTAAACATTACTATGGTAAGCACAATTATTCTAGCATAATCATTAACTCCGTACAAGCCAACGATACACAATGATAGATCTATTGGACTGACAACCCCACCCGGATACGTTACCTCCTACATAGGTAGCGTGGGTGATTGTTATCGCAACATAAACGAGTGAACCATATGCGTATGGGATGGACCACAATATTCTAGTCACAAGGTTTGATTATGCACACGATTTACCGGGTAGTATTGTTTTCACATATGGACTAGACTTGCCATGACACTCGAATTGTACAAGTTTTTATTCAATATTCAAACCTATGTAATTCTCACCAACTTTTGTTGACCCAAAAATATTTTCAAAATTAACATGTTTCAGGTAACAATGAAGCTGAGGCTTAGAGTATGCATGAGGAAATACTATGAAGTTTATTTTGAAGTTATTTGAAGTTATTGCTTTATTTGATATCATGTATTTGGGATTTTTAGACATCATTTCATTTTGGATATTTATGTTATGGATAAATTATTTAAAATTTCAATTTATACCATGTGCTACTGAAACAATCATCAATACGTGACATCCCGATGTTTCCGCCATCGGTTGGGGTGTTACAGATTGGTATCAGAGCCATGGTTATAGGGAATTAGGTTATTAGAAAAATAATCTAGTCTATAACCATAGGATTATAACCGGTACTTGCTCCTTTTACTTGCAACTCTACTTGTTTCTATTCTCTACATCTATCCTACTTCTTATCCCTACTTTAGTCCCTACAAGATGTTTGCTCTCCATAACTGGAACATCTCAGATCCTAACCTGAAATACCTTATAAATCTCGTCGAAGCTCTATATTCTAATAACGAACACGTGCAATCTGGAAGGGTGAACGCCTGTATTCTGAGTTTTCTATCTAGGACTGGCATTGCGCATAAATCCCAATCAGACGAGGGACTCGGATGCCTACCTGGGAATTCTCGGGATGAGTGTTCACTTATAGGCTAAAGCATGTCTTCACTATGTTATTAGAATCTAGAAGCTTTGATAAGTCAACGTTTTCGTTTATTCGTTTTAATTAATGAATAAATGATTACACTCACTTTCCTTAAAACTAAGCTCTAAAATCTCAAAATTTTACAGCTTAAATCAATCCCATTTCCTAATCATATATGGATTTCACAATCACATTTCATCTTACCATCTTAGCCACATGTTTGATTATTTTCAACACCCTCCCCAAATCATATTATTTCATTTTTCAACATGTTACATATTTCTAAACTATAACCTCATAACCTGGGTAGACCCTAGCCCAACACTAAAGATTTCTTAATATTGTCAAAATTTTCATCACCTATAAACCATGGAAAATACATATTTTTGTTATAAGATATCCTCAAACTTAATTTCTAAATCCAAATGTTTATTCATTAGCATAACAAAGGATTTTTGATATAATGTCACATTGATCTATAAAACCTTACGTCGTGTTTAAAATCTTCGACTAAACTAAAATATTCTGATCTAAAGCCACTTAGTTTGTACTATTTAGCAACTTTTGTTTTATATAAGAAACCAGTTTTAAAAAGAAAAATGATAAGATCTTTCCATCCTCATGAACAAAATTTAATCTCCATTGCCACCTAATTATTTTCAACTTGTTCGAACTTTTACAATTTTTGGTATTTATCACAATCATATTTTCTCATACGCTAGATTCTAACCTTTGATCCAAACCCCACGATTTACACTGCTACATAATCTCCTTACTATAAAATAAACCCTTTATTAACTATTTTCACGTTCACTATCTTTCATAACCTTGATGATGCTTTGAGTTCTTCATCATCCTCTCAAGAACTAAATTCATATTCTTCACCTTCTAGAACATGAACTTGATCCCTATGATAACCAAACTATTGAAAACTTGATTGTTCGTTGCATCAAACTTGATTCTTAGTTATACATGAGGATTTGATTATCTACTTGAACATTTGATTATTCATGATACTTGAAAGCATGGAATATAAACTATTTGCTATAAACACACCTAGAGTCATTAATCTTGTCTAGGACAACTCTATTACAACTCGCATGCTATACTTGATGCATTTACAAACTTACTTACATGTATATATTACGAACTTGCAACTTATGTGTTAAATAAAAAAACAATTGTTACACTTAATCAAACAATTGGTAGAGGATGAAGTACTTGCTCAACAGTTAGTAGAGTACCTAACAACCTGCTCAACGATTGGTAGAGGTCATCATGCCTGCTCAACAGTCGGTAGAGGTTCTAATAACCTGCTCAACGACTGGTAGAGGCTATCGCACCTGCTCAACAATCGGTAGAGGTTCCTACTCACTGACTCGTATAGGTCTTTTCGTGCTCAACAGTTGGACTCATTTTTTGATACATCATACATGTAATTTGATACAAAGATTTATTAGACTCATTGATACAAAGATTCAATCACAAGGTTATTTTGCATTACATACATATGTGTTTAGAGTCATAGAAGGACACAAAACCCTAATATAAGGTAAATTGGTGATTGTGGTCCGGAACGTAATCATGAATTTACAAGTACGTTAAGGTAGTGTGGAATTCTATTAAGGTTTTCGGTAGATAATCAATTATAAACTCTAGTTACCTGGTAGTTCATTTAGTCTTTCTATAGTCAATCAACTCATGCATTTCTTTCCTAACACTTAAGTTTAGTGTTTTGCTAGATTCTTATTCTCCTTGCTATTTCAGACGAACCTAATCCAACCCTTAAAACTCACACATATCAAACCTTTTATCCAAATTATTCGTAACAGATTATTCTATTATCTATAAATTCATGTCGTGCCTTAACCCAAATTTTCCAAACCCCAGTTGACTTAATTTCTACCTAATCATCCTCAACCCTGTGTTTTTAATAAACTTCGAGACGAAGTTCCTAAAAGTAGGGGAGACTGTAACATCACACAATTTTAATATATATATATATATAGAACTCCCTCGTTTATTCATCCGATTCATGTTTACATTATCTTTCCCATCCATTTTATTAATTTTTTTCTTTAAATAATGACTTATAATCAATATTAAATTGGATTTTATTAAAAATTTTGATTTAAAAACGTTAAAAAAAATGTTTGCCTAAGCCAGGATTCGAACCCGAGTCCCTAGCGGGCTAAACCTTAACCACACCACACAAACCACTACACCATTTGGTGTTTTGTGATGTTTATTGAAACCAATTAAACTTAAACCCTTTCAAGGTCCCTTAGTCAAACCTGAAAAGTCAAACATAGTCTCTTAGTCAAGTCAAGTCAAAGTGTTAGTAAATATGGTCTCCTAGTCAAGTCAAAGTTGTTCCTAAATTCTAGCCTGGTCAAAGTAGTCCCTAATTACAACTACAATTTCTACACTATAAATACAATAGCCTACCATTCAACTCTTTATAACATTCAATAAAAAAAAAACATTATTATCCCATCTCCCACATACTAAAGTTTTCATCCATCATTATCTCCTCTAGCTAGTTCCGAGTTTTCCAAGGCATTATTACTAAGTGTTTGCACGCTCAAGAAAACTCACGAACTCATTAAGCACCTAAGGTGAGTTTTACATAGCCCCTTTTCCATTTCACTATTTTGGGGTGAAACATGTTACAACATTCAATTTACAATTCAATCATAAGTGTCTATGTGTTATTCTATGTTGCATTATGTCTTAAACATTACTATGGTAAGCACAATTATTCTAGCATAATCATTAACTCTGTACAAGCCAACGATACACAATGATAGATCTATTGGACTGACAACCCCACCCGGATACGTTACCTCCTACATAGGTAGCGTGGGTGATTGTTATCGCAACATAAACGAGTGAACCATATGCGTATGGGATGGACCACAATATTCTAGTCACAGGTTTGATTATGCACACGATTTACCGGGTAGTATTGTTTTCACATATGGACTAGACTTGCCATGACACTCGAATTGTACAAGTTTTTATTCAATATTCAAACCTATGTAATTCTCACCAACTTTTGTTGACCCAAAAATATTTTCAAAATTAACATGTTTCAGGTAACAATGAAGCTGAGGCTTAGAGTATGCATGAGGAAATACTATGAAGTTTATTTTGAAGTTATTTGAAGTTATTGCTTTATTTGATATCATGTATTTGGGATTTTTAGACATCATTTCATTTTGGATATTCATGTTATGAATAAATTATTTAAAATTTCAATTTATACCATGTGCTACTGAAACAATCATTAATACGTGACATCCCGATGTTTCCGCCATCGGTTGGGGTGTTACACTAATCTACCTTTTCTGGATAAACATAGTGATGTAAAAAAAATAATTTCCTAAAATAACACCAGTACACCACACAAAAGAAGGAACCAGTTCCACCCCTATTATATTTGTAAGGGTAATCAAATCAAGCCACTTCACAAACCAACAGCCTGTCCACCAGAGTTCCCCACAAACAGCGACACCAACACCGACACTTTAACTGCTGTAAGGACCGACGTAGCGACCTTTGTCATCCGACGCACCAGCCGCTCGTTGTTTCGATTTGTGAGTTAGATGAACAAACCAGTCTTGTTTGTTATATTTCTGACTAAATGTTTCCGATGTGTCTTGGGATAGGTTGTTACCGGCGATTTTTGGGTGGGTTTGGGCTTCCACTAATAAACAAATGAAAGGGAAGGGTTGACTTTTTGGGGTGAAAGGGTTGACTTTAATTCAGAGAAAAATGATAGTGGAGGTTGGCATTCAGTTATGGGGGTTTTGTGATGATATTTGACGGTGGTTGCTGCGTGGTTGTGTTGACAAGAAAGGGAGCGGAAGAAGAGGGGTTACGACAGTGGGGTGGAGAAGGGAGGTGAGGTGGTGGCTGCAGGTGGGCGGTGGTTGGTGTGGGATGGGTGGTGGCGGTGGTTGGTGTGGGATGGGTGGTGGCGGTGGCAAGTGGTGTGGAGGTGGAGGTGGAGGTGGGTGATGATACTATGGATGGAGGTGGGTGGTGATAGTGTGGATGGAGGTGGGTGGTGCTGGTAAATAGCAGAGAAAGAGAGAAGAGAGAAAGAGAGAGGTATTAGTATATAAAATTCTTTTTGTTTTAATTTTAAAATGTTTTTTAAATAAATGGGTAAAAAGACATTTTTACCCTCCACTTAACGAAAAAAATTAACTGGGTTAGCACTTAAGGACAGAACGTGCAAGATTTTAAAACAGAAAGTACAAATCTCATCAATTTTAAAGGTAAAAGACATGCGTTGAAATTTGGTATAAATGTAAACGACAAAACTTGTAATTCAATCTTTTTTATATTTAGAATTCACTCTTAATTTGAGTGTAGAAGTTTCAAAAGAAGTCAAGATTAGATTTCACGTATTAACCACTCATTCCATATAGACAGAATCGCACCCGGAATATGATATCTTCAATTGGCCCAATAAACAACGAACAACTATATAAAGATATATAAGGCGAAAATGTGTTAGTTTTCATTAATAAGAAAAACATACAAGGTGTTGTTTTTTATATTTATTAATAAAACAACAACCCTAGCTACTTCTTACAATTCTTTTCACATTCAGCGGAAGTGTAGTAGCACGATGTCACTTTGTTGACGCAACAACAATAATCTCTATGATCCACTAAAATGCAACGCTGAAAACATGGTGTTGGTGGTGGAGCTGCAAACCCAATTGCTTGGATATCATTAAATTTTTTTATACTCGTAGACGGTTGAAGCTTACACTCATAACATGACAACACAACAAATGTTATACAAGAGATCATCAGATATGATACCACAAGCTTTGCCATTGTCCCCTTTCTTTGAGATTCTAAATAGAAAGAACCAAATACAAAATATATTTATATGCATATGTTGATAGTTTGGTGTTAAATTCTTACATTAACATTTGCGTGTTTTACTACATTCTCACAATACGATCAAATGCGAAAAGGTTTTATGGTAGTATACGTAGAAATAACTAAAGTAATTTTTGTTTGAACATTAATCTAGTACTTGTAGTGTTTTGAACTAGAGTAATTATTATTGCGTTACAATTTGAATAAGGGGTATTGGATTTTAATAATTTAAACTTTCATCCATTGGCCGCTAATAATTTGTACTTCAAAAATTCCCAACAACGATCCCAACTTTGAGACATTTTTCCTCTTGTGAACCTTTTTTAACTAATGACTAACCAAGTTGGTGGACTCTGACATGGCATGCCATGTTAACGTCCATGTCAACATCAACATGCCATGTCAGCATCCACATCAACGTCAGCGTGAGCATGCTACATCAGCGTCCATATTAGCATCAACTAATTGAGTTAGTTCTCAATTAACAAAAGTTCATTGTCAACCAATATGTTGAAAGCTGGGATCGTTGTTGGGAATTTTTGAAGTACAGATTAGTGTCAGCCAATTGGTGAATGTTCGGATTATTAAAATCCAATACCCCTTTGAATAATAATAATAATAATTACTTTAGTTCAAATGAAAATTACTTTATTTATTTGTATGTTTAGTATGATAAAACATATGTGTATTCAATTCTAACAATTGCAAAAATCATAAAAACTCCATAAACATAAGAATGTAAGAAATTAGTTTTAAGATAAGCTCAAAACTATAGAAAATTAAGGGTTAAAGTGGCATTTATAAAGTTACATGGTTACTTTAACATTTTAGCAAAGTTTTGTGATAGAAGGATTACATGCCAAGTTTTTTTTAGAGTTAAAGTCAAGTTAGAAAGTGCGGAGTTATTATTTTAATTTAGAAAGTTGGGTTTTTGTCGGGGGAAATTTTGTAATATTTAAAAAGTTGGTAAGTGTTAATCTGTTAGAATCAAAATGAGAAAACATAAAGTGTTGAAGAAAACTAAAGCTAGGAATCAAGACTGAACAAAGTGAAGAACATCCAAGAAAGGTTCCAAAAAGAAGAGATTAAGATCAAGAAAGATACACCAAGATGATCTCTTTGAAGACAAAGACAATGAAAGACAAACACAACTCCTTTATGATGAAATCTAGAAAAGAAGACTGAAATCTAGGACAAAAGAACCAGATTTCTAAGACAAAAACTCTGATATTGACTTCTTGACCAAATATCAGATTTGGACATCAGATTTTTGGAAGAAATCTTGAACCTTGACAACTTTTGTGCTCGGTACAAACTGAACTCATTTGGACATTTGCACTGTATCAATACCGTAAATTGATTTAAAACACGTATCAAAATTTATTTTTGTTGGTATCGTACCAGTACATACCATAAGTAGTACATCAAAGTTCGTTATTTTAAAGACATCTTGACAACAATATATGTTAACTGATTACATTATATTGATTCAACCCATGTTAAAACTACAAAGGTTATATTGTATTTTTTCAGTTTGATTAGTTAAAATATTTTTATACATTTTTATTATTCTATTATTTTTATATTTTGCATAAGGTTTTATGTAGGCTTTTGGACCAACCTACTTTGGAGAAAGTCTGGTGATGTTGGCCCAAGGTGGAGTCATGTTGGTGTGAGCCCAAGCTGGTGTCCCAGCCCAAGTTATGTTGCTGTGCACGTGGAGGCTTCTCATTGGCTCTTGTTGTTTCACTCGGATTATGGATAAACGGCAGAGATCCTGCCTTGGTGTGTTTTCTTGGAACAATCTGGTGGCCCTTATAAAAGGCCTCCTGTTCTCTCTCTTCATTAACAACACACACATTTTATTTTCATCAGTCTGTTCTCTCTCTCTCTCTCTCTCTCTCTCGTTCGTTCACATTCTGTACTCTCTAAAGGCGATCCAGGGTTATCGTGTACAGACATCATCTTGTGTCTGTTAGTATTGGTTCCTGTATAGATCATTATCTTGTGTTAGAGAGATTTAGTGATTACAGTTGTTTGTAATCTTTCAATTGTAATCATTCGATTGTAATTTTTGGATAAACATTGTGGTTTGGGATTTTATCAATAATACTAGTTCTTTCCTTTGTCAATTGATCCCTAAAAAGTTTACAACCCATACAATGGAAATTCGGTTTTCGGTTTAGTTCCTCGTGGTGCCGGTCAACATTAACAATCGATATAGCTTAAGATAACAAAAAAAGTTACAAACGAAAGCAACGAGAGAAATTTAAATTGTAGACACATTGCGTCTTCATCGATCATGACTTTCTATTTGCCTTAACGTTCAATAATGGAGTGGATATTAAACACGGTGTTGCGACTTGCGAGGGTGTTTGGAAGTTGGGTAAATAGGCATTGGGTTTATTGCCATTGTAAGACTATCCGTTGTGGGTATAGATGAGCGGGGGATTTATCGAATAATATTTTACCACGTCAACGCCTACGTGGCACTGGTTAGCGGCCGGCGATTGCTCGCGGCAGGGTGTTGTGGGTAAAGGTTAGCGGGTTTTTTTTACCAAATATATTTAAATATCTACCACAATTTTTCTATAAAAAAAAACATTAAACTAAAATAATATAAAAATTACACTAAAATAAAAAAAACAAACATTACACTAAAATAAAATTACACTGAAAAAAAAAATTACACTAGAAAGAAAATTACACTACTTAAAAAAAAAAAAAAAAAACCACATGATCATTAAAAAAAAACCTAGCCACGTAGGTGATTTCTCGAGCGCAATATTTTCCACACCGAAACGTGGTGAAAGGGGTTACCAACCTTACGACGGTACTCCACGTGGGTAAAGGCGAGGAGCACGTCTTCTTTCTCCCCGGGGAGATCTCTCCTCACCTCCCTGTTCGCAGGTTCGAAGTTTTTACACTTCGATTTCAAGTCCCCGAATTTGTGGGAGATGGAGTCATTGGTACGGTTGGTACCCCGACAAGGGTACCAAACTCGGCTAGCACCCGATGCCACTGTTGCCCGTGAGCGTTCGGTGATCCCCCGCTTGTCGAAGCACCTTCACCGTGCACCTTTTGGTACGCGATCACGAGTACTAGTTCTTCTTCTGTCCACGGAGCCATGGTGATGAAGGTATGAAGATTGTTGGTTGAGTTGTGAAGAGAATTGTGTGAATTTTGGTTGAAGAAGAAGAAGAATGGTGAATAAATGGGGGGAAGTTGGTGAAGAAATTAATTAATTTGAATTTGAAACGTGTGGCCAGCCCGCTAACGGACGCGAGCTGGCTCACGTCCCATCGCTCGCAGTGTCTTTCGCGTCAGTTAGTTGTCGTTAGCGCTGCCCACGTGGATAAAGCTGTGGCTCGTGGCAGGCTGCTCGCAGGCCACAACAGACAATCTAACATGAGATATTGAATCTCATCAAGAAACAGAATGGTGTCAAGTGGATTTCCAATTCAATTAACGTAGGTATACTGAAAATTTTGGCGGAAATTTAAGCATCCAGAAATACAATCCTTCATTTTACTTGTAGTTTACAGAATTATTTTATGATCGTATGTCATGGAAACACATCATTGTTATTGCGTTGGAGATGTGCCGGAAAATTGAGACCGGTCTAGAGGGCGGAAAATTGAGACCGGTCTACCAGCTTTTATAGAGTGGCGTCTACTTCTAATCTATTGTCATTAACCAACTATACAAGCACCTTGCATGATTTAGGGTCCACATCATGGATAGAGGGCACAACAATGTCTTTTGAAGACGATTGTAGTCGACCAACTATAACTGTTTACCTGGTCCATAAATGTATATTTAGTTGATTTTTTTTTTTTTTTTTTTTTTTTTTTTTGAGTTAATGGCCAAAATTGTTGTGAGATTTGGTCCAACATTTATACAAAATTGTAATTTGGACCTAACTTAACAGAAAATTTGACATTTTTTAGCGTTGGACTCCAACATTTATACAAAATTGAAACCACAACTCACAAATTTGCAACCTTTAAAATTAAGGCCTTATTATTTGTGCAATTAACCCTTTTAAAAAGATATTAAGAGATGCAAGTTTTTGTTGAAGTATAAAATTAGGTCGTGTGACTTTTACATCTCCATTTCTAACATTTTGAAATAACAATATCTATGATATGTAGCAACTTCTTGTTCCCTATTTTTTTGTCAGATACATAATTATTTAGATATTCAGAATTCTTTCTTAATTCGAGTGTAGAAGTTTCACAAGAAGTTAATATTAGATTTCACGTATTAACCACTCATCCGTATAGATAGAAACACACTCGGAATGTATTTACTTCAATTGGCAAAACTAACAATGAAGAAGAATATAAAGATATATAAGGCTAAAGGATATTATTTATCTAGTTCATATTTGGAATAAAGGACGCCAAACTCCGACGATGTCTATTTAAGAACATACCCTTAGATTCTTAATGATTCTTATTGGTTAGAAGTAATTATGCATTTTATGCTGAAAGAAAAACTATTGTGGTTTAAGAAATTAAAAATATAACAATCACGTAAACAAGTGATTGTTCTTCCTTAATACTCTCAGTTATATTTATTATAAGCAACAACCCTAGCTACTTCTTACATCTCTTTTCACATTCGTCCGTACTGTAGTAGCATGATCTCATATTATCACAACAACAATACTTTCTACGATCCACTAGAATGCAACGCGGAAAACATGGTTTTGGTGCTGGAGCTGCAGCAATCCCAATGGCTTTGATATCATTAACATCTTTTAGACTCATATACGGTTGGAGGTTACACTCATGACATGACAGCACAATTAATGTTATACAAAAGGCCATCATATATGAAACCGCAACCTTTGCCATTGTCCCCTTTTCCTTGAGATTCTAAATAGGAAGATCCACATACAACATATATTTATATGCATATATTGATAGCTTCGTGTTAAATTCTTACATTAACCTTTGCGTGTTTTATTACATTCTTGCAGTACCATCAAATGCGAAAAGATTTTATGGTACTATATGTAAATTAACTAAAGTAATTTTCATTTAAGCATTACTCTAGTACTTGTAGTGTTAACTAGAGTAATTCTTTCTATGTTAAAATTAGAGTATAATAATTACCCTAGTTCAAATTAAAATTACGTTATTTATTTGTATGTTTAAGATGATAAAACCTATTTGTATTTGATTCTAACAATTGGAAAAATCATAAAAACTACATGAACATAAGAATGTAAGAAATTAGTTTTAGGGTAAGCTCAAAAATTTAGAAAATTTGAGGGGGTCAAAGTGAGATTTGTAAAGCTAGAGGCTTGCCTTGACATTATAGCAAAGTTTCGGGGTGGAATAGATAAATATATATTTTGATAGTTAAAGAGAAGTTAGAAAGTATGCGAGTCTTCTTTGTCAAGTTAGAAAGTGCGAAGTCATTTTGTCAATTAAAAAAGTTGGTTTTAACAATTTGCAAAGTTAAGTGGAAAGTTTTGTAGTATTTAGAATGTTGGTCAGAAGGACATATAGCCATGGATCTTTGAAATTAAAATTATATAAATTTATTAGATTGTCTTAAAGACATCATTGCGTTTTTAAAGTTCAAACGATACAATGTTTTCATGGCTTTTTAACAGTACACAGTGCGGGGCGTGGATTGTAACATTACGCATTAAATACTTGTACGTTACGATTATATTGAATAAAACGTCAAGTTTCATCTTTTATTCGTCTTTTAATAATATTATTGTGACGCATTTGGAACCCTAATACTATGTTATTTATATATAATATACATATATTTAGGGAATAATTGTCAAAAAATATAGGCTTGGGCCGGGAATCGAACCCGCGCCCACAGCCGGGTCAACCAAGCACAACAACTCAACCAACTGGGCTACACAACACTTGTGGCTTATCTCCAACCCGTTTTATTATATATATATAATGTATTAGTATACTAACAGTTGACTTAGGAAAGTCAACTGTGATTGAACGATTTCCATAATCAACACAATTCAAACGCGTATTAATCCTAATTTGGTATGATTGGTGATTGATCTGATGATTTTGCGTCCCTTACACGCTGTCTTGATGGTCAAAACATACCAATTAAACAAGATTTACGCGTCATTTGCATTCATGACGGGTCAAACATACCAATTAATCAATCCGAGCCTCACCCTATAAATTGGACCTCCCAAACCACTCCCAACTCGCCGATCTCTCAACCCCCACCTTCAATTTCTGTTAACAACCTCTGTACAAGTATCAAATCGTTCGTGTTTGACCATTCTGTTGACCGGACATTCAAACACGATTTCATTATTGTAAGTTATGTTTCTTTGATGGGTTTTGTTCATCGGATACCCACAAACAATAGCCCCATCATATCAGGGGCTATTGCTTGTTAAATCAAATTATTGAATAATCTAGGGTTCGAAGGATATGATTTGGGGATAAACCTTCTGCAGCTTTGTGTTTATAATTATTTCTGAACTAAAATCATCACCAACTGATCAACAGATCAGTTGGTGTGTGACACCCGGCAACTTCCGATCTACACCGACGTGATTTTTATTATTAAAAATTAAATATTTATTTTAAACATTGCTAATTATTAAGTTTCGGAAGTTTACTAACCGTTTTTACAATCCAAACTACGACCGATCTAATTAACGCGATTTAAACGCGTGTTATGAAAACACACGTCGGACATCGAAAACATTTATATTTATGCTCGGTTTTGTATTTCGAACAAAACCGATTACTTTTTATAATTAATTAGCAGGCCTAGAATAGAAACCGAGACGTTTTACGTTTATACGAGTTCGATACGCGGTACAAGTCACCTACCAACAACCCTAGGTATAAAAACATCCTATCCATTCTTCTTCTTCATTTTCATGGCAGCCACCAAGAAACTCTCTCCCTCTCTCTCTCTAAACCGGTTCCCTCTCTCTCTCTACTCTCTCTCTTCATCCCCCTCTTTGTCCCTCTCCTCCTACTCTCTGTTAAGAAAGTCGGCCGACCACCATAGGGATGGTGGCGGCGTGGTGGTCCGGAAAGCCCACAGGGGCTGAGGTGAGGATGGGTTGGTTTCGGGTTGGTCACGACCCGAATGTGGTGGTCGGGTACTGAAGCGGCTCAGGTGGTGGTTGTTGAGGGCTGTGGTAGAAGAAGGTGGTGGCTCGGGTTAAAAAGCTGGTGCTCCAGACCCGATGGGTTCAAGGTCGGGGATCGTGGTCCGGTGATGGTTGTTGGTTGGGTCGTGGGTCAGTGGCGAGGTAGTTGTTTTGGTGGTAGAAGGTGACTGGTCGGGTTAAAGGTGGAGGTTTTAGGGTGGTTCAAGGCGGTGGAGGTCTAATGAGGCTCGTGGCTCAGTTATGGTGGTCGTGGCGGCGCTGTACAAGAAGACGAGGATGATGGAGATGGTTGTTATGGTCCGGTGGTGGTTCTGTGGTCGAGCAAGGGTGGTGATGGCTGTAACGGTGGTGGTTTGGCTCAGGTGGAGGGTGATGATCGGAGATGGTGGTGGTTTGTTGATTTTTGCAGATCTGTTCAGGTCTCGGGTCTCGGGGCCGACTTGGTGCTCGTGTTCGGGTCTCGGGTCCTTGGTGCAACTTTGGTTCTGGTTCGAGATGGTTTGGTTTGTGGATGCTGATTACTAGCGTGTTAAGGAGATGAGTTTCGAGTAAGTGGTTATTGTTTCGTCATTGCTTCGTCTCAGTTCGGTCACGGGTCTCGGGTTCGTTTTGGTGGTCTGAGTCCTGCCAGTTATGGTCAGGCCCGGTTCGGGTCGTGTGGTTGGTCTCGGGTCAAAGTTTGGTGGTTTTGGTCTTCGGGTCAGATTCGGTACGAGATCGGGTTCGGTTCGGGTCTTGTTCGGGTCAGATCTGGATGGTCAAGCCTCGGTCAACACGCGGTCAAAGCTGGTCAAACTTTGGTTCCGGTCTACACGTAGTTCGAGGTGGCTTCGGGTTACGCGCGTACGAATCGGTATACCTTAATTCGTGCTTGTTATTATTATTGTGGATATTATAAATATTTATAAGTATATTGATTCGAACGAAATAGTTTTGACTCGCGAACGAACCGAATAATAATAACCGGTAACTATATTAAGTCGGACGATTGGTATTGGATATAAAAGGCGTGACCTATAAAATCGATAACGGACTAAATTGGTTGGACTATATATATATATATATATATATATTGTTTCGTGTATTTATATAAATACAAATAAGTAGCTTATATATGAAAAGTTGTCGAAACGTATAAGGTTTTGTATTGGATATTGATTTTTTTGGGAAAATTGTAGGCGACTTGTGTCGCCTGGTTTGTACAAAACCAGAGGAAACTCTGCCCGAATTTTTATAAAATCCACGGCGCAACGAAAATAGAATTTGTCGCATATTTTTATAAATGAAGTTCCCTAAGTGTCACGATAAGTGTAGTTATGAAAAATAGTGACGTTTTGACAAAAGGTATGTTTAACAATAATAAGTAAATCCCGGACAATATTTTGAAAACATATTATATATAGTTTCGCCGAACGTCAAGTGTGACGAGTTTTCGAAAGGTTTTCGGTATCTAAATAATGTTTATTGTTTGGATTTAAAAATATGTATACATTTTACTTGGGAACTATTTTTACAACAAGCAAAGTTTTGAATGACTTATATGTTCGGATTTGGAAAAGAAGCGACACTTGTTATGGATCAGTTTTAAATAACTATACTTATATTTTCATCAAAGAGTATTTTCCTAAAATATAATTATAAGACGAGCTACGGCACGGGATAAGTTATACGTTTCATAATATAGACCAACGTGGTGTGCACACGAATAGTGACAAGTGCGCAACTTGGGTACTATGTCGTGTGTTAACGCATAAGTAAGATAAGTCACGATCGGTTCGTCGAGTTAAAGCATATTAGTACTCGAGTTATACACACGAGTTAAATAGTTGGATAAACTATCTTTTAGCCGGATAACAGGCTAGGTTTATATGTGTTAGACTTTAAGGTGTCCTTTGTTGTATTAGGGCACGAGGAAGCCGGTCGAGGCTTGGACTTTATTTGCTAGCTTAGCATGGAAATTAAGGTGAGTTCATGACCCCACTTTTTACTGTTTTATAAATGTTTTCGGGGTGGAAGACATGCTTCTTTTATGAAAACCTGAGGAATTCCAAACGAACAAGTTTTTGAAAAAATGAAATGGGTGCGTGAGTGTCACGGCCCTGCTGTTACTGGTTTTACATCCGGGAAAGAAACATGCGTACTACTTACATCGTTTTAAAGATCATGTTATACTATGGGCACTTTATGTTACTATACGGCTTTTATGGAAAGTCCCAGGGGGAAACCATGAATGTGCTGGCATGCACAACGAGGGAAATGTGGATAGATCTATTGGGCCTCACAAACCCCACTCGACGGCGGGGCCGGGCGGGTGCATATTGTCTCTAATTATCGGGTTATTGAGGCATCAGTAACTCAGTCATCTAGGCTGGTTTCATCATTTGGTACATGTTCAGTAATGGGTTCCCAACCGTAGTAGTAAAAACACTTAACGTCTAGCTAACGATCTTATGACATAGTATTAACGGAATGATCTTTACAGACTTACGGAAACTCTCTTATAAAAACTTGTGGAACTATTTTTGCAAACTTATGAACTCACCAGCTTTATGTTGACTTTTTAAGTATGTCTTTCAGGTTTAAACTTTGGTAACGACATGGTTGGAGTAGTCGACGTATTGGGATCGGGGATCCTAGAGGGTTAGCAATGGCGTTCAGGAAATAAGAGTCTTAGATGCAACTTTCCGCTGCGTTGGCAAAGGAACCAAACGTCACAACTGACGAGGGAAAAGTCGGGGTGTGACAGTTTGGTA
The DNA here is from genome assembly GCA_030844895.1 of Ambrosia x helenae. NCBI lineage: Eukaryota > Viridiplantae > Streptophyta > Magnoliopsida > Asterales > Asteraceae > Ambrosia > Ambrosia x helenae. The sequence goes on from CM061223.1 coordinate 101,384,555, forward strand.
TCAGAGCCATAGGTTTTAGCGAACTAAGTGTCTGGGTAGATATCTAGGCTTTAACCTGAGTTTGTTATGAAGTTGGGACCAAAATTTCTGAGACATGATATTTAGTACGAACGCCTAGGAACTGGAATTCCAACCGTTGCCAAATTAGTTGTCTGACTATTAGTGTATCACACTAGCTCAGTGTACATTCCTTCGGCGTAAGGAACATTTATTTTTCCTATGTGAATAGGAAGTCAGTATTTTTTTTCTATAAGTGTATATAGAAAGGGTAATAACACGTGGTGGTTAGGCATACCTCACTGGTGACTGGCGAGTCATCGTTTTAGACTTCAGAGTGTTTATTCACATAGAGTTAGCTGAGTCATTGTTTCTTGGTATGAGGAACAACTTACTTGTTTATATACTATGTGTATTTATGTAAAGTATATATGGTACGTATCGCCAATGGTTGTCGACTCAAGCTTGGACGTATCTGGAACGCTCACACGTGTCGCGTTAGTTGGACGAGTTGGCAAAGGGATTGTTGCAGCATCTGCGGTCTCGCATCCCTGGTTTGGAGTATGCTATGTCATCAAGGCCGGGTTGGGCCGAAGGCGTCTTGATGAGGCACCTCGTTTTGCCGATGATGCTGCCAAGCTGGAATGCGGACGCGAAGAGCACCCGGAAAGGTGGCGCACACGACGAACATTATATTATGTTATATATACGCGTTATTATATGAATGTGACGAGTGCTCGTGATATAGCTTATGATGGAGGTTGATAGGATGATCTGGTGAGGTAAATTTTCGATAACGCAGACGTCACGTTATTGCGGATTTACAGGCACTTGATAATTCTAAGAACATCTATCGTGAGGGTATCTATGCTATTAGGTTGTTGTATATATATTTATATATATAAATAATGGATAAGAGTTTTTCATTATTTTGTTGTTACGAACGTGATTGTCGATTCTCCCCTGTTCGTGTCATTTGTGACCTTGCTTTTCTTAAACCAGTTTAAGTTCTTGATGATCTCGTTTCTTGAACTTCTAAGGTTCATGTTGTAGAACCTAGTTATATCTTTTTGAGTACGATCTACATCTCTCTTCTTTTGTATTTGTGGCCTTCAACATTCAATCATGAAGGAATTTAATTTTTGTTGATTCCTTATTCTTTTCACCAAATTAGACACGCATTTCGTACACGTGTCGACTGTTATATGTTTGGATTCTTTAAACCTGTGAAGGTCCATTGTAGGACTTCGCATCAAACAATTGTTTCATTAATGATTTGTTCTCTCATTACGTTGCTCGTAATGTTTGTCTCATAGTCTTGCTATATTAGGCCATTATGGGCAATGAATCCTTTGATACTTCGTCGATGAGTTTCTTTAAAGTCGACAATTCAGTTGAATCGAATTGTTGGAATTTGATACAGCACCTTGCGGTGAATATTCAATCGACTTGGAATAATGAATGATTTTTATTGGCATGTCTCACTTCCATCAATTTGTTTATTATTGCCTTAAATCCAAACACACCTTGTGGTGTGTAATGAAAAAGTTGGTGCACTAGTTGTTTCATTTGAGGTGCGCCAATAGTGCTTGTTGACAGAGTTATTGTTTACACTTTGCATCCAGTTGGTTCTGAAACTTTATCTCGTGCCATTTGTACCAGCAAACCCGTTGACTATTTTTGTTGTATTACCATTGGTTCTTGGATGATATCCTACCTCAAATTTTGAGGACAAAATTTCTGTAACATGGGGAGGATGTGACACCCGGCAACTTCCGATCTACACCGACGTGATTTTTATTATTAAAAATTAAATATTTATTTTAAACATTGCTAATTATTAAGTTTCGGAAGTTTACTGACCGTTTTTACAATCCAAACTACGACCGATCTAATTAACGCGATTTAAACGCGTGTTCTGAAAACACACGTCGGACATCGAAAACATTTATATTTATGCTCGGTTTTGTATTTCGAACAAAACCGATTACTTTTTATAATTAATTAGCGGGCCTAGAATAGAAACCGAGATGTTTTACGTTTATACGAGTTCGATACGCGGTACAAGTCACCTACCAACAACCCTAGGTATAAAAACATCTTATCCTTTCTTCTTCTTCATTTTCATGGCAGCCACCAAGAAACTCTCTCCCTCTCTCTCTAAACCGGTTCCCTCTCTCTCTACTCTCTCTCTCTTCATCCCCCTCTTTGTCCCTATCCTCCTCCTCTCTGTTAAGAAAGTCGGCCGACCACCATAGGGATGGTGGCGGCGGCGTGGTGGTCCGGAAAGCCCACAAGGGCTGAGGTGAGGATGGGTTGGTTTCGGGTTGGTCACGACCCGAATGTGGTGGTCGGGTACTGAAGCGGCTCAAGTGGTGGTTGTTGAGGGCTGTGGTAGAAGAGGGTGGTGGCTCGGGTTAAAGAGCTGGTGCTCCAGACCCGATGGGTTCAAGGTCGGGGATCGTGGTCCGGTGATGGTTGTTGGTTGGGTCGTGGGTCAATGGCGAGGTAGTTGTTTTGGTGGTAGAAGGTGACTGGTCGGGTTAAAGGTGGAGGTTTTAGGGTGGTTCAAGGCGGTGGAGGTCTAATGAGGCTCGTGGCTCAGTTATGGTGGTCGTGGCGGCGCTGTACAAGGAGACGAGGATGATGGAGATGGTTGTTATGGTCCGGTGGTGGTTCTGTGGTCGAGCAAGGGTGGTGATGGCTGTAACGGTGCTGGTTTTGCTCAGGTGGAGGGTGATGATCGGAGATGGTGGTGGTTTGTTGATTTTTGCAGATCTGTTCGGGTCTCGGGTCTCGGGGCCGACTTGGTGCTCGTGCTCGGGTCTCGGGTCCTTGGTGCAACTTTGGTTTTGGTTCGAGATGGTTTGGTTTGTGGATGCTGATTACTAGCGTGTTAAGGAGATGAGTTTCGAGTAAGTGGTTATTGTTTCGTCATTGCTTCGTCTCAGTTCGGTCACGGGTCTCGGGTTCGTTTTGGTGGTCTGAGTCCTGCCAGTTATGGTCAGGCCCGGTTCGGGTCGTGTGGTTGGTCTCGGGTCAAAGTTTGGTGGTTTTGGTCTTCGGGTCAGATTCGGTACGAGATCGGGTTCGGTTCGGGTCTTGTTCGGGTCAGATCTGGATGGTCAAGCCTCGGTCAACACGCGGTCAAAGCTGGTCAAACTTTGGTTCCGGTCTACACGTAGTTCGAGGTGGCTTCGGGTTACGCGCGTACGAATCGGTATACCTTAATTCATGTTTGTTATTATTATTGTGGATATTATAAATATTTATAAGTATATTGATTCGAACGAAATAGTTTTGACTCGCGAACGAACCGAATAATAATAACCGGTAACTATATTAAGTCGGACGATTGGTATTGGATATAAAAGGCGTGACCTATAAAATCGATAACGGACTAAATTGGTTGGACTATATATATATATATATTGTTTCGTGTATTTATATAAATACAAATAAGTAGCTTATATATGAAAAGTTGTCGAAACGTATAAGGTTTTGTATTGGATATTGATTTTTTTGGGAAAATTGTAGGCGACTTGTGTCGCCTGGTTTGTACAAAACCAGAGGAAACTCTGCCCGAATTTTTATAAAATCCACGGCGCAACGAAAATAGAATTTGTCGCATATTTTTATAAATGAAGTTCCCTAAGTGTCACGATAAGTGTAGTTATGAAAAATAGTGACGTTTTGACAAAAGGTATGTTTAACAATAATAAGTAAATCCCGGACAATATTTTGAAAACATATTATATATAGTTTCGCCGAACGTCAAGTGTGACGAGTTTTCGAAAGGTTTTCGGTATCTAAATAATGTTTATTGTTTGGATTTAAAAATATGTATACATTTTACTTGGGAACTATTTTTACAACAAGCAAAGTTTTGAATGACTTATATGTTCGGATTTGGAAAAGAAGCGACACTTGTTATGGATCAGTTTTAAATAACTATACTTATATTTTCATCAAAGAGTATTTTCCTAAAATATAATTATAAGACGAGCTACGGCACGGGATAAGTTATACGTTTCATAATATAGACCAACGTGGTGTGCACACGAATAGTGACAAGTGCGCAACTTGGGTACTATGTCGTGTGTTAACGCATAAGTAAGATAAGTCACGATCGGTTCGTCGAGTTAAAGCATATTAGTACTCGAGTTATACACACGAGTTAAATAGTTGGATAAACTATCTTTTAGCCGGATAACAGGCTAGGTTTATATGTGTTAGACTTTAAGGTGTCCTTTGTTGTATTAGGGCACGAGGAAGCCGGTCGAGGCTTGGACTTTATTTGCTAGCTTAGCATGGAAATTAAGGTGAGTTCATGACCCCACTTTTTACTGTTTTATAAATGTTTTCGGGGTGGAAGACATGCTTCTTTTATGAAAACCTGAGGAATTCCAAACGAACAAGTTTTTGAAAAAATGAAATGGGTGCGTGAGTGTCACGGCCCTGCTGTTACTGGTTTTACATCCGGGAAAGAAACATGCGTACTACTTACATCGTTTTAAAGATCATGTTATACTATGGGCACTTTATGTTACTATACGGCTTTTATGGAAAGTCCCAGGGGGAAACCATGAATGTGCTGGCATGCACAACGAGGGAAATGTGGATAGATCTATTGGGCCTCACAAACCCCACTCGACGGCGGGGCCGGGCGGGTGCATATTGTCTCTAATTATCGGGTTATTGAGGCATCGGTAACCCAGTCATCTGGGCTGGTTTCATCATTTGGTATATGTTCAGTAATGGGTTCCCAATCGTAGTAGTAAAAACACTTAACGTCTAGCTAACGTAATTATGACATAGTATTAACGGGAATGATCTTTACAGACTTACGGAAACTCTCTTATAAAAACTTGTGGAACTATTTTTGCAAACTTATGAACTCACCAGCTTTATGTTGACTTTTTAAGTATGTCTTTCAGGTTTAAACTTTGGTAACGGCATGGTTGGAGTAGTCGACGTATTGGGATCGGGGATCCTAGAGGGTTAGCAATGGCGTTCAGGAAATAAGAGTCTTAGATGCAACTTTCCGCTGCGTTGGCAAAGGCACCAAACGTCACAACTGACGAGGGAAAAGTCGGGGTGTGACATGGTGTGACCCTTCTGTCTAAAAACGCGGACCGGGCTGGTGGTCGGGCTCGAATCCCTCCATATGCAGTTTTATTCCTTTTCTTTTAAAGATTATAAAATCAGATTTCCATTATATTATATAATTAATTTAAACTAAGATTAATCGTTCTCAGGGTCCAGACCAACAGGTCTGGGTTTGTGATTTAAAACCCCGACCCGGGTTTGACGCGGGTTCGATTCTTGGCATCAACAAAACATTTTTTTCTATTTAAGCATATATATATATATATATATATATTCCCTTGTATTTTTAAAAATTCATTTTAAATACTAAAACTCTTTTATAAATTCTACAAAAATTATTTTATGTTATTCTAGTAGAAAAGTTCAACATACAATTTTTTAGTTTTCCAAAAATTATTTATTTAATATATATAATAAATAATTCAAGTTTATTCTATTTTATTTATAGAATTTTATAAAAATATCAAAACAATTATATAAATTTCCACAAAAATTATTCTGAGTTTTTTATAACATTAAATTTTTCTGAAATGATTTTTATTTCTGAAAAATTCATTTATTTAATATTTTTAATCAATTTTTGTTAGTTTTAATCATAAATAAATCATAATAAATTCATTTTTCAATATTTTTGCACCAAAATTTTATATAAATTATTTCTATTTATTTAGAACAGAAATACAATTTTTAATTTAATAACTCTTTAATTTTAGTATTTTTAAATATTAAAGTTATATTTTAACAATTTGAAATAAATAGATTTAATATTCTATTTTTAAGAAAATAATTTTATAAAAATTATTTTCATACTTAAAACTTTATATTGTGACCATCTTTAATTTAAAATTTACAAAAGAGACTTTTGTTTATTTATTTATCAAATTTCTCTTAATTATTAAACATTTTATTTATTAATCAAACGAACACTTATCCCCAATTCGAAACCCTAGAATATACTTGTAGACTAGATAGACTTAGACATATTTATTACCTTAATTATAGGGTAATACTTGGCATCGTTGGGCAACACATATTCTATTTTCACGAGACATAACATTTTGCTAAGGTGAGTTTACATAGCCCCTTTTTCTATTTTATATTTTTGGGGTGAAACATGTTTAAACATTTTATACACTATCATTTACTCATTCTTACATTGTTGAAACTTGTGATTCAATTACACTATCATTTTCTCATTCTATCATTTGACTGTAACAAAAAGACACAGTACAATCATTAAGATTGATCAAGCCGCCTGTTTAGATTATAGCGCTATAGGTCTGACAAACCCACCCCCCCGCATAAATTCAGGGATGATCAATAACAGTAACAACATTTAACTAACTTGCGAGTTAGGCCTCAGTCGACACAAGGTTTGATTGTACAAAGACGCATTGTAACATGTCGGACTCATACTCTATCATCATACAACTTTGATTGTTGTACAAACTATTGTTATCAAAAACCTATGTATTCTCACCAACTTTTGTTGACCCAAAATATTTTCAAACTTAACATGTTTCAGGTTCTACTTGCTTGAAGATTTGAGCTAATGCTTGAAGATGTGAACATTGTATTATTCATTTTGAAGTACGAATTCTTGTAGAACAATTGTATGTAATTTATTTAAATCATTTAATGAAATTTATTATTCACCATGAGCTACTGAACAATCATAAATACATGACATCCCGATGTTTCCGCCATCGGTTGGGGTGTTACAGATTGGTATCAGAGCCATGGTTATAGGGAATTAGGTTATTAGAAAAATAATCTAGTCTATAACCATAGGATTATAACCAGTATTTGCTCCTTTTACTTGCTATTCTCTATCTCCCTCCTACTTCTTATCTTTACTTTAACCCCTACAAGAAGGTTGCTCTCCATCACTGGATCCACTCTTAGACTAATAAGACAAAATCCTCAGGTTTAACCTGAACCACCTTGAGATCTCGTCGAAGTTCTAGATTTTAATAACGAACACGTGCAATCTGGAAGGGTGAACGCCTGTATTCTGAGTCTTCTGTCTAGGCTGGCATTGCGCATATATCCCAATCAGACGAGGGACCCGGATGCCTACCAAGGAATTCTCGGGATGAGTGTTCACTTATAGGATAAAGCATGTCTTCACTATGTTATTAGAATCTAGAATCTTTGATAAGTCAACGTTTTCGTTTATTCGTTTTAAGTAATGAATAAATGATTACATTCCTTATATTTCCTCATTCATTTCATTGTGTCTCTTACAGATCATGCCTCCACGTCGCAGCACTCGCAATAACAGTGGTGGTAATCATGAGGAAGGAAATAGCAACAATAACAGCCACGACAACCGTAACAACAACAACAACCACAACAACAACAACGGTGTCGATGCCCAACTAGCCGCGATCATTTCCCAATAAATGGCGCAACAAATAGCGACTCTGGTCCCTAACTTACTGGCTCAAGTCATCCAGATGAACGGAAATGGTAATGGAAACGGAAACGGCAACGGAAACGGTAATGGAAACCACAATGGAAACGGGAATGGTCTCCCAGTCTGCACTCTCAAACACTTTAATACTTGTAATCCCCCTAAGTTCAGTGGAGAGGAAGGAGCTACTGGTCTCCTACAATGGTTCGAGGGTATTGAGAATACCTTCATTAACAGTGAGTGTCCCGATAACTTTAAGGTACGTTATGCTACGAGTGTTCTTCACAGACGAGCACTCACTTGGTGGAATGAGGAAAAGCGCACCCGTGGAGCTGAAGTTGCACTTACTATGACCTGGGATCAAGTCAAGGAGATAATGAAAGCTGAATTTTGCCCACGTAACGAGGTCAAGAAATTAGAGGACGAGTTCCACACCCTTGCTCAGGATAGTGGGGAAAACCTTGCTTATAATACCCGCTTCCATGAGCTCAGTCTGTTGTTACCCCATAAGGTCACTCCGCTACCTGTAGCCATTGAGAAATATATCGGTGGTTTACCCATGCAGATTCAGGACACGGTATGGGGAAGGAACCCTGCTACCCTCGAAGAGGCCAAACATCTAGCAGCTACCTTAACTGACAATCACGTAAAGAACGGGACCTTAGTTCGGAAAGGCGAGAAAGCAAGTATTGTAGCCGCGGTAACTACTGAGAACCAGAAGCGTAAGGCCAGGGATCCTGATGTCAACCTCACTACACAATCTTCTAACAAGAAACCTTATATAGGAAACTATCCATTGTGTAACACATGCAAACGACATCATCCCACTGCTTCAACGTGTCGCTTGTGCACCAATTGTGGTAAGTATGGCCATCTAGTCAACACATGTCGCGAGACCCTAATGCCAACCAACCCACCAACCCTGCTCAGGCTGCTAATCCTAATCGATACAACTATGGTCAGTGCTATGAATGTGGAGACCCAAGTCACTTCCGTAACCGATGCCCTAAACTAAACCGAGATCAAGACCCTCCAGCTACTTAACAACAAGCTCCACCGTTTGAATGTTACTTTTGCATTTAAAATTCTATGTATTGACACTTTGATTCAAGTATTGGAATTTTTGTCTTTTACATGAGAGTCGCTTATCTAGTATGATCACAACACTTGGATGCATGCTTGTTTGAATGTGAACTAATTGCTATATCAATATCTAAACCATACTCGTTATACTTATAAACTTGCTTACTTGTACAACAGTTAGTTGGCTACCAAATAACCTACTCAACGATTGGTAGAGGTCATCATGTCTTTTCAACGGTCGGGAGAGGCCCTACAACCTGCTCAACGACTGGTGGAGGCTATCGAACCTGCTCAATAATCGGTAGAGTCATAGAAGGACACAAAACCCTAATGTAAGGTAAATTGGTGATTGCGGTCCGGAACGTAATCATGAATTTATAGGTACGTTAAGGTAGTGTGAAATTCTATCAAGGTTTTCGGTAGTTGACCAATTATAAACCTTGGTTACCTGGTAGTTCATTTATTCTTTCAAAAGTCCATCAACTCATTTCTTTTAGGACTCCTAAAACTTAAGATTCTTATTGCGATTTCAAGACACACCTAACCCACACTTGTTCTAATTTCTACCCAATCACTTTCAACCCTGTGCTTTCAATAAACTTCGGGACGAAGTTTCCAAAAGTAGGGGAGACTGTAACATTGCGCATTAAATACTTGTACGTTACGATTATATTGAATAAAACGTCAAGTTTCATCTTTTATTCGTCTTTTAATAATATTATTGTGACGCATTTGGAACCCTAATACTATGTTATTTATATATAATATACATATATTTAGGGAATAATTGTCAAAAAATATAGGCTTGGGCCGGGAATCAAACCCGCGCCCACAGTCGGGTCAACCAAGCACAACAACTCAACCAACTGGGCTACACAACACTTGTGGCTTATCTCCAACCCGTTTTATATATATAATGTATTAGTATACTAACAGTTGACTTAGGAAAGTCAACAGTGATTGAACGATTTCCATAATCAACACAATTCAAACGCGTATTAATCCTAATTTGGTATGATTGGTGATTGATCTGATGATTTCGCGTCCCTTACACGCTGTCTTGATGGTCAAAACATACCAATTATACAAGATTTACGCGTCATTTGCATTCATGACGGGTCAAACATACCAATTAATCAATCCGAGCCTCACTCTATAAATTGGACCTCCCAAACCACTCCCAACTCGCCGATCTCTCAACCCCCACCTTCAATTTCTGTTAACAACCTCTGTACAAGTATCAAATCGTTCGTGTTTGACCATTCTGTTGACCGGACATTCAAACGCGATTTCATTATTGTAAGTTATGTTTCTTTGATGGGTTTTGTTCATCGGATACCCACAAACAATAGCCCCATCATATCAGGGGCTATTGCTTGTTAAATCAAATTATTGAATAATCTAGGGTTCGAAGGATATGATTTCGGGATAAACCTTCTGCAGCTTTGTGTTTATAATTATTTCTGAACTAAAATCATCACCAACTGATCAACAGATCAGTTGGTGTGACCCTTCTGTCTAAAAATGCGGACCGGTCTGGTGGCCGGGATCGAATCCCTCCGTATGCAGTTTTATTCCTTTTCTTTTAAAGATTATAAAATCAGATTTCCATTATATTATATAATTAATTTAAACTAAGATTAATCGTTCTCAGGGTCCAGACCAACTGGTTTGGTCTTGTGATTTAAAACCGCGACCCGGGTTTGACGCGGGTTCGATTCTTGGCATCAACAAAACATTTTTTTCTATTTAAGCGCATATATATATATATATATATATATATATATATATAGGATTTGGTTCAAATGAGAACCTTTTCCCAAATTGAGAACTAGAGAACCATTCTGGGCCACACATTTCTCTAAGGCAATTTTTTTTTTTTTTTTTTTTTTTTTTTTTTTTTTTTTTGCAAAAATCGCTGCTTTATATGTAAGGAAAATTTTTTTTTTTATTTTTTTTGTATTTTTTTTTTCAGTATACACATGTGTATAATTGCATTATACACATATGTATAATGCTATATACACATATGTATAACTGAAATATACACATATGTATAGCTGAAAAATGCTATATACATATATGTATAATTGCTATATACACATATGTATAATTGTCATATACACATATGTATAAATGAAAAAAAAATTCAAAAAAAATAAAAAAAAAAAATTTTCCTTGCATAAAAATGTGCGATTAAAGCAAAAAAAAAAAAAATTAAAATTTTTTTTTTTTTTTTTTTTTGCCTTTATATGAAATGTGTGGCTCAGAATGGTTCTCTCAGTTCTCAAATAGGGGTTGGTTCTCTTAGGATCCCTACCCTATATATATATATATATATATATATATATATTATATTCCCTTGTATTTTTAAAAATTCATTTTAAATACTAAAACTCTTTTATAAATTCTACAAAAATTATTTTATGTTATTCTAGTAGAAAAGTTCAACATACAATTTTTTAGTTTTCCAAAAGTTATTTATTTAATATATATAATAAATAATCCAAGTTTATTCTATTTTATTTATAGAATTTTATAAAAATATCAAAACAATTATATAAATTTCCACAAAAATTATTCTGAGTTTTTATAACATTAAACTTTTCTGAAATGATTTTTATTTCTGAAAAATCATTTATTTAATATTTTTAATCAATTTTTGTTAGTTTTAATCATAAATAAATCATAATAAATTCATTTTTCAATATTTTTGCACCAAAATTTTATATAAATTATTTCTATTTATTTAGAACAGAAATACAAATTTTAATTTAATAATTCTTTAATTTTAGTATTTTTAAATATTAAAGTTATATTTTAACAATTTGAAATAAATAGATTTAATATTCTATTTTTAAGAAAATAATTTTATAAAAATTATTTTCATACTTAAAACTTTATATTGTGACCATCTTTAATTTAAAATTTACAAAAGAGACTTTTGTTTATTTATTTATCAAATTTCTCTTAATTATTAAACATTTTATTTATTATTCAAACGAACACTTATCCCCAATTCGAAACCCTAGAATATACTTGTAGACTAGATAGACTTAGACATATTTATTACCTTAATTATAGGGTAATACTTAGCATCGTTGGGCAACACATATTCTATTTTCACGAGACATAACATTTTGCTAAGGTGAGTTTACATAACCCCTTTTTCTATTTTATATTTTTGGGGTGAAACATGTTTAAACATTTTATACACTATCATTTACTCATTCTTACATTGTTGAAACTTGTGATTCAATTACACTATCATTTTCTCATTCTATCATTTGACTGTAACAAAAAGACACAGTACAATCATTAAGATTGATCAAGCCGCCTGTTTAGATTATAGCGCTATAGGTCTGACAAACCCATCCCCCGCATAAATTCAGGGATGATCGATAACAATAACAACATTTAACTAACTTGCGAGTTAGGCCTCAGTCGACACAAGGTTTGATTGTACAATGACGCATTGTTACATGTCGGACTCATACTCTATCATCATACAACTGTGATTGTTGTACAAACTATTGTTATCAAAAACCTATGTATTCTCACCAACTTTTGTTGACCCAAAATATTTTCAAACTTAACATGTTTCAGGTTCTACTTGCTTGAAGATTTGAGTTAATGCTTGAAGATGTGAACATTGTATTATTCATTTTGATGTACGAATTCTTGTAGAACAATTGTATGTAATTTGTTTAAATCATTTAATGAAATTTATTATTCACCATGAGCTACTGAACAATCATCAATACGTGACATCCTGATATTTCCGCCATCGGTTGGGGTGTTACATGGATGGTGGTGTGAAGCCTCTCCACGCTACCAACATTGCCCCTTTGCAACGTGGAAGCTGGTGTGAGACACGAAATGGGGAAATCTCCACCGGTGTGGGTAGGGGTGAGGGTGGTGATGTTGCATCCTCGTATTGGTTGGTGGGAAAAGTGTTCGCAAACGGATAGAAAGTTAAATAAATTAATTAAAAAATTTATTTATTTGATTCTATATAAATCAAATCCCATTCACAGCATTTTTCATAAATCTCTTCTACCCTTTTCTAAAAATTTATAAACAGTCTTTTGCTGGTAGAAAAAAAATGCAACCATGATATACGTTAAAATATCCATATTTAAATCCTCGATTAAACTCACAAATTGCGCGTTTTCAACTTTAATTTCATAGATTTGGTACTTAACCTTGTTCTATTGATATTGTAAGTCTTAAACAGCGTTCTAAAGGCGAAGTTGAAGAAAACGGGCAAAAACTGGACACTTCCTGCACATTCTGAACCTTCTGACAAAAGTGCACGACCGTGCTGACTTCCCAGCTCGGCGGCACTACCAGTGCACTAGGACGTGCAAGCCTGTTCTCGGTAACTTTTGATCTTCATGGTCGTGCGAACCAACTGCATGACCGGGTGGGTCCAAAATCCTCGGAAGCGCAGGCAGTGAAACCAAAATGCAACTAGAGTTCTCGGTAACAACTGATCAGCACGGTTGTGCGAACAAAGTGCACGACCGTATTCTTTTATCTGGTTAATTCGTCCACTTGACCCACTTGTATGGGCCACGTTTGTTGATGTCACGATCAAACTTAAAGTGCACGATCATGCACATTTGAAAATTCTATAAAACAGAGCAGGGGACCTTTTGATTAAGTATTGGTTATTTTTCTGTGATTTTGAAGCGATTTTTGGACGACAGAAGCTGTTGTGAAGGTTGATATCAAGCTCGGGAATCGATCGAAGCCTATTATCGACATCCAATCCATAACATTTTGCTATTCTATGGTTTGATCTTTTAGCTTATTTAAGCTCAAATATGATTTTCTAAGCTTGCATGTGATGTTTATGTTCATCATTGTAACCTACGGGTAAAAACACTAGTATTAGTAGTTTAAACAATCGTTTGTATGTTAATCTCTTTTTATATGATTTTGGCATTTTTCATAATTTAATCTTAATGATCATAATGCAAACATGTTTGTTGTTAGATTCGTGACGATGTTCGTGTGACTTTGATAATTAGTGTTTTGGTTAGTCGGGTACATGTTGAAAAACCGTTCGGTTAATCGCTCACTAGTAAACTAGTTAACCGGTTATTGTGTTTACACCATGAAACTGGAAACAGGTATTGGTTTAATAAAATTTAGGCGAATAATGATCAGGAATGCTTATCTACACGTAAAAGGGTTTAACCAGCTTAATGGTGTTGTTACTGATCTTTGACACGGTTGATCATCTTTGTTAGTTATTTTGGTGAAAATGGCAATCTTATTAGATTTTTGTTCAAAGTCTGTAAAATAGAATAGTTTGTGATATGCTCTACTTTATGCTGGTCTCGGTGGTTGTATTGTATATTTGGTATTACTTTCCTTGATTAGTGAAATTAGAAAACTCTTAACGGATGACTAACTTATCTTTAGAAGATTTGCATGAGATTATATCAATAGCTCGCTAATGAACCATTTTAGGTGGTTATCGTGTGTTTATCATGACTAACTTATCAAAAGATTCATATTCTTATTACCCTTTACCCGTTAGACCCAATGGTGACTTTGACGACCGGTTAAATTTTAGATTTCGCATGCATACAACATTAAACCACCCATCCCTTAGGTCCTTTCTTACACATCCATTCATAGCTCATTTCATGCTAAACATCCCATAATTTGTCACAATCAATCCATCATCATACACTATCAAATCACCGTCATATAACTCAATAAAACACATTCGAACAATTTTCATGTCAAGCAAACTTCCAATGCCTCGTGTTAACCCATGAATATCCTACAAGCTCAATTTAGACCTTAGAATACACATATAAACTACGAAACAAGTCAAGTTTGCTGCTCATCCACAAAATGTAACTATTCTATGCCTCAAAACTCACATTTCGGCGACTTTCGTGACATAGTTTTGCACTGTAAATGCGTGTTGTTAAGGTAAACATATTATGTACCTTAAATAATGACTTTTATACACACTTTGACATCAACTAAGTTGTTTTACATCAGGCCTAAAATTGGGTGTCCTAAATGCGTACAAATTGTCGAAAACCTACGTTTTTGCGCATTTTTCGTAAATATACCTAGGGTTTAAACTTAGGTCATTCATATTCACTTTATCACACTTTGTTTTGCATCAAAATAAACTACAAAAACCTGATCTAATTCAGTTTTAGAATAATTGCTTCATAAGCTCGTATTTTGGCGTTTTGAGGCGAAAAACATGTTTTGATCATACATGCAAGGTCTCCCAAGTGTGTAGATCCTACTCAATTTGTTTTGCACTATATTAAGCTTATGAAAACCCTCAAAAATTTACCACAATCAGATCTAGAAATAAGTGTAATATCACTCAAGACTCAACATAAATCATTGCATAAACATGAACCCACCAATCAAACAAGCTACTTTTTACTAGACTCATCCCTATACCATTTATTTAAATCATCAAGAACATCAAAACTTCATTCTAATTCAGATTCAAAGTCCACTAGAAAACTCTCTTGCATGTCATAAAAACCAAAAGATCTAAGCATATCCAATAATCTATTGAACATAACAATCCATTCCACATACGTATACACACACAACTCCTACACACACGCGCGCGCCATTCACACACACACACATATTTACATCACCATTTTCCATTTTTCTCATTCCCTTTGTTTGTTTTATCAAAACCATTTCAAAATCTTTGATTGTTTGGTGAAAACTCGAACAAAACAGAAAATAATAAGAATCTTTGGTAAAATTTTTATTCAAGAAACTTACCTCAAAAGCTCTTGAAAACAAGAGTTTCTTGCTCTAAAATCTTCGGGTTCTTGAGAGATTTTGCTTCTAAATCACCAAAAACACTTCATGACTTGATGAATCATGTTTGTTTTGTGAAAGATCAAATCAAAATAATGATAATAAGGGGGGAGGGGATAGGGAGGGTTTACGGTTTTGGGGAGAGGGAGAGAGAAGGAAAATGAAGTGTCTTATGTGTGTAGGTTATGGTGTAAGAGTGAAAAAGGTGAGTGTTGGAAAGGTGTTTATATACATAGAAATAATCAATAATAATAACCATTATTAGAATTAAACTTAATAATAATATTAAGAGGTGGGGTGGGTGGCGACCGGTTATGGGGTGGGGGTTGGGTATTATATTTTTTTTATTATAAAATCTTTATAACATAATACACCCCACTCACAATTTATAAAAACTCCTATATACTAAATAATTAAGGTTGTTACCTATTTGGCCACTTATAATATTCCCCAATTAAAAACATCTGTTTTTAGCTAATTTAGTTATATTAGAGGTTTCCCTACCGTACCGGGTCTCAGTTTCGCGTTTCAACTCTAAACCACGCAACTACTAGACTTAGACGATTTAAAAACCACTAGTTATAACCTCCACTAGTTCTAATAATATTTCATGCTCAAGCAAACATTATAGGTCAAAATTAGACCTTCTAAAGTTAACCGGGTAATTACCAATGTTTAATCCGGATAATTTATCACTACGCGATACGAAAATTCCTAAGATTCTCCATATATCTTTTAAAAATACTCGCACTCTGCTAATACCTTCCTAAAGATTCCAATTACCACTATTTGCATCTCATACACGGTCTCTAATATTATGCTATTAGTGATTATACTATACGGGTAATATCTGGATTTTTGCCAGTTGTCACATAACTACTCCTAGTTGAGATTTTTTTCTCGACTTCGTTGTTTTTCAACCTCTAAAATCGCACAGCCCTCCTTGGGAAGATGCGAAAAATCTTTTTGGAAGAACTTAAGATCCCCCCCCCCCTTATCCATTTGCAATAGGTGTTATTGTTCCTTAATCGAGACAAGTCAAGCATGTTTGTCGTCGAATTTGGAGAAGTTTGATACACCCTTGGTATTTGTTGTTGTTGTAAACAAGGAGGATTTGTCTTTGGATGTTGCTCTTACAGCTACTTTGCTTTTATCTCTACCGGGTGGGCGTTGCAACTCTTGTGGTTCCTCAAACTCAAGTTTGTCGGTGATGTCATTTAAGTTTAAACGAAAACAAGCATCTGATCCACCTACACACGAGTTCAGCTCCGGTGTAACGAATACTCATGGACCGTTTAGACAATCGACTTAGGTCGACTAATGGCACAAGATGCCACTTTGGAGAATTTGAAAGTAGATGCCAAGGTTTTACCATGTTAAACGCATAGCCGAAATGCAATCTAAATTCATCGTGGGCGGCCGTCATGACATCCACATCGCTTAAACTGCTTGTTTTTTGACGATGGTTAGTAAGGGGGTTGACAATGTTATTGAAGTTGCTAATTTTTGTTCTCGTTGTCGTCCATTTGCCCGAGAACAAATTTTTAGAATGGTAAAGGTCGCGGTTCATTGTGGCGAAATCTTTCCACGAATGCGACTCTAAAACACGAGTGTCTCTTGAACATCGCCTAGGTAAACAAACTAAACAATTTAAGTAAACAAATAAGATTATTTTTAAATAAATAATTTAGATAAACAATTTTATAAACATTTAAATAATATAAATAACTTAAGCAATAAAAAACTTATATATGTAAAAATTTTATTCGATGGGAAAAGTGTTCCAACAATGAGATATTCGGAAACGTCAAGCCAAGCTCGTGTCAAAGCGTTGTCCTCCTTCGTTAACCACTTCTCGTGTGACTTTGGAGTACTTTCTTCTTCCGGTTGCTTCTTTGGAGTAACTTCTGCCTTCAAACACGCCTTCCCCGACACAAAGCTATTGTCTCGCAATCCCACCTGGGGGAACACCCTAGTGAGATCAATAAAGGCATGTTTGCCCTTCACCCAGCTAAATACAAGAACATATGCAGGGCTGACACTACAGTGTGTTAAAGTAAAGCAGCATCTCAAAGCCGGTTTTGGGGGTGTGCGAGTGGCACTACCATGAGCACTATTTTTCTGATGGACAAATTTTTTTTATATTATATATATGTATGTGTTTGTGTATATATTTAAAATAAAAAAACAAAAAACTTATTGGACTTTCTCTACAAATTTAGAACCTTAAAAAGTACTATGTAACTAAAACCCTATAACTAATATTGAGCATAATTTGATCCATAGTTGATAATCTAAATATCCAAATACCCGTAATCTAATTATCTAATATAATAATATAAAGATAAAAGATATTAAAAAAATATTGCTATAATGTTGACTATCGTTTAAAAAAAATGCTAGGATAGCATCACGAATCATTAGTTGGCTATTACAGAATGTCATTCTAATACTACACTTTTGCTATGCTTATTGCTATAAAGTTAATCGTGTTTAAAAAAGATATTTCTTTCATATAATTTGTTAGGGCCTAAGGACGTTTTTTTAACTTGGCTGGGGCACTTTAATCCTTAGGCCCGACTCTGCAGCAGCCTAAGACAATCACCTCCGGTGGAGGACTCATGAAAATTTGACCTCAACCATATAAGAAAATTAGTTTAAAATATGCAATAGTATACACAAACTAGCATTAAGCTTCCCGCGTTACAGCGAGGGCTTATGAAGTTTAGAAAGCAGTGTGTCACTTATGAAGTTTAGAAAGCAATGTCGTACCAGGTATAGTTATAGTTCATATGTTTGATAGAAAGATAGAAAAACCTTAGAAACAAATTAAAGTTTGTTAAAGATCTAGAAATACCCTAAAAACACCATGTCCTTTATTTTGACATGAAATTGTGATGCATATGGGTTAAATTTTATGATGCATATCCTTCAAAATGTTTATTCTGACACCATATGTCCATATCCCCTCAAAATACACAAAATTATGATGCATATACTTTCTAATAGGTTAAAAATTTATTGTTTACGATAAAGGATACTAAGACAGTACGGTGTAGGGGCGTGGAAAGGAGGAGTGAAGCCTCTCCATGTCATCTACATCACTCCGGGTCCAATGTGGAGACCGCCGTAAGGCAGCCCCTATAGGATTTTTGACAGGCGTGGGGCAACTAAGGGCCAACCGGAGACCGAGGTGGTCTAATTTTAACATCGCCATTCCCTAACAATTTGAAATAACAATATCTATGATATGTAGTAACTTCTTGTTTCCTATTTTTTGTCAGATACATTATCATTTTTAATTTTTTATATTTAGAATTTGCTCTTAATTTGAGTGTAGAAGTTTAACAAGAAGTCAAGATTAGATTTCACGTATTAACCACTCATTCCATATAGACAGAAGCGCACTCGGAATATATTATCTTCATTTGGCCCAATAAACAATGAACAACTATATAAAGATATATAAGGCGAAGAGGCGTTAGTATTCATTAATAAGAAGAACATACAAAGGTGGTGTTTTTTACATTTATTAATATAATAACTACCCTAGCTACTTCTTACATTTCTTTTCACATTCATTGGGACTTAAGTAGCACGATCTCATGTTGTCGCAACAACAATAATTAATATGATCCACTAAAATGCAACGCGGAAAACATGGTTTTCGTGGTGGGGCTGCAAGCCCAATTGCTTTAATATCATTAACATTTTTTATACTTATAGACGATTGGAGCTTACACTCATAACATGACAACACAACTAATGTTATACAAAAGACCGTCAGATTTGATACCGCAAGCTTTGTCATTGTCCCCTTTCTTTGAGATTCTAAATAGAAAGAACCACATACAACATATATTTATATGCATATGTTGATAGTTTGGTGTTAAATTCTTACATTTACATTTGCGTGTTTTACTACATTCTCTCAATACGATCAAATGCGAAAAGGTTTTATGGTACTATACATAGAAATAACTAAAGTAATTTTCATTTGAACATTAATCTAGTATTTGTAGTGTTTTGAACTAGAGTAATTATTACTACGTTACAATTTGAATCATAATAATTACTTTAGTTAAAATGAAAATTACTTTATTTATTTGTATGTCTAGTACGATAAAACCTATGTGTATTCGATTCTAACAATTGCAAAAATCATAAAAACTCCATAAACATAAGAACGTAAGAAATTAGTTTTAGGGTAAGCTCGAAACTTTAGAAAAATTGAGGGCTCAAAGTGACATTTATAAATTTAGAGGGTTACTTTGACATTTTAGCAAAGTTTCGTGACATGTATCATATTTCTTTACTATATAATAAATTAAAATTTTTGAAAAAATATGTCTTTCTTGTGCCTTCTCACCTTTATTTTTTCATCTCTCTTCTATAAAATAATAATATTTAAACATAATTTTAGGTTTCTCATCATAAGTTTTACATTTCTCTTTCTAATTATTATATATATAAAAAGACTACCTCTTAAACTATGTGTTGTGGGACACGAGCGACCAGGCGCGAGTGGGCAGCCGAGCCGCATGGCTCGCGAACACCACAAAACAGACGTGTGAATGTTATCGCGAGTCTGCCCACGCTACCATGCTCAGATGTGCAAGCGAAGGAAAGTACTACAAAAAACAAACATTTTTAAATCACTTACAAATTATTTACAAACTCACAAACACTCAAACGTTCAAACATCAAACTATAAAAAGTACTACAAAACATATACATACAGAAATGGAAAACACGTCATGGGAAGGTTGTTACTCCCCAGCTTTGAAATTCATGACGAAAGACAGGTTTGGTATAAACATGCAGTTTGAGCAAAGCCTTAACCAGATACCACCCTGGTCATCGGATTTTGTTATTCCGGATACGCAACCACCACAAGATGTCGGTCCCAAAAAGCGTGGACGAAAGAAGGGCGGGAGAGGTGGAACATCAAGAAAGCCAGCCCAAACGACCATGCAAGAATCACGTCCAAAACGACAAGCGAAGCCGTTGACGAAATAACAGAAAATAGCATTGTGGCGTGCTTGGATTGAAATTTCCGAAGATCAACATGCCATAATTTTTTTTATGTATACATTATTTTTTTTTTCCTAAAGAAGTTTTATAATTTTTTATATTATTTTTGTAGCAGACTATCAAAAGATGAAACTGTATTGGAAAAAAATTCTGCGACATTTTCTATAATGAAGTAGTGAGTGAAACTCGTTCTCCCGATATGATATACAGCTGGTGGGCAAAAATTCAAAAGTAACCGAATGCAAGCAAGTGGTAGTAGCGATCTAGAAGTCTATAAATTTACCTGTGACGAATGTAAGCAGGAGGTTTTTCGAAATACAAGACCACGAAAACATGGGATGAGGACTACTTGTGGAGAATTCTTCGCAATTGCTCGAAATTGGTTAAGCTAATTATGGTTGAAGAAATGAGCGAAGGAGGCTCAAAGCGGACGAAAACTACTTCTTCAGGTGGGTTCATCTCCTCTACGAGCTCGGATGCTCATGTTAGGATACACCTAAACGTTGAAGAGGCTGTTGACCCGTCTTCAGTCTCCACATAGACCGGTTGGAAAGGACCGGGGAAGAAAACAAGTTTCTAATGAAGCCGATGTCGAATTATTGACCGATATTAGCAAAATAAGAAGTACAATGGAGATGACGGCGCAAGCAAAAGTTTCTAACATAAGAATGAGGAACATGGACTTTCTTACGTTAGCAACCTCTCCATTAGTCATCAAACGATACTTGAACGAGAACATGAGCGTAACGCAAAGGAATTTGAAGACGAGCAAAACAATAACTAGTAGTTTTAGTAGTTTGTTATTTTTTTTTATAAATGATGGGTAGTGTTTTTTTTTAATTTTAATATTTTATGTCTTATTATTTAATGTGTCTTTTAATTATAATGTAAAATAACATTTTAAATAACAAAATTAAAAAAATGGATAAAGCCACTGCTAACATTGAGTCACAACAGGTCAAGTGAGTGAGCTACAACTTTATCACACTGTCACGTCAGCGTCCGGTTAACACAATATTAGAGGATAAAGTGTGTGCTCACATTAAGCCACAACATACGATATTAGCTACATGATTTGCTAACGTGACTAGTGGGTGAACCACAAACTAACCACAACCTGCCATGTTGCAGATTGCTGGTGTTTTATGTGACACCCTAGGAAAATTACACACCAGCCGTGGTCAGGAGAGATCTTTGGTTCATATGTAATCCAATGCCTCTTAATCACCAATGCGTTTTGGGCCTTAATGTTAGTGGATGAGATGAGAACTCCACAATTAATCGTGCTCAGGTTGGAGTAGTACCAGGATGGGTGACCTCTTGGGAAGTCTCCACCGGGGCAACCAAAAACAAATCCGTGAGCTCTGGATGGGCAACCCATCGGGGTAAAGCGAACAATATTGGTGGTGAGAGGGCCCGAATGTTACAGATGGTATCAGAGACACTCCTGGCCATTCGGGATGGTGGGTGCATACCTCATCAGGGACGATGAGACTCTATCAGTATGATACCCCGCAATTTTAGGTTCTCACTTTAACTGAACTATAATTACTTATACATACTTTTCTTGCATTCTAATTAACTAGGGTTAGTTAGGATAAGTATTCGTTGCAAAGTTATAGGTTAATAACTGCATGAAATGGTAATTCGGGGAACTACCGGACTACGTACACAAGTAGGGAACTCGGAACGTTGGTGACTTGGTGAAATATGATTATCATAAACTTACATGTTGATATCACGTGTTAATATGTGAATATGTGAACTTACGTGATTAGACGTTAACAGATCGGTAACCGGACGGGACGGACCGGGATCTAGATATGTATGATGAACGTTTACATGTATTTTTGAATATCAATGTTTAGGATATTAATATTGAGAGGCGGTTAGTATTGTAGAAAAAATATAATAAAAACTTTGATTTTTGGTCTCCCCCGCGGAGCACAGAGGGAAAGGAAACTCTCCCGCGGTCGGCGAGGAAGTAGAATATTCAGACGAACAAAAAGGGGGCGCCGCGGTACGCGGCAGACATTAAAAATGCCTCCGCGGTCCGCGATGGCAACAAAAATGTGGAAAACAAGTTTAGGCTCTTTAAAAACAATTTTAAGCACCCTATTTCTCATAAACACAACCCTAATTGTCCCTAGCAGCCACCACACGAAAAATACACTCCATAACCTCTGCCATAACCATAATCGATCAAGCTTTGGAGCTTTAATTGTGTTTTGTCACCCGAATGAAGAGCTTTAGGTATATTATTAAACCTTTTGTGTTTTATATTCTTTATTATGTTATAAGGCACCATGAACAAGTTGTCCAAGATTTGAGATAAACTTACGAAGATTAAAACATGGTTTTTATAAAGGTTTAATGGGTCAAACATGATAGTATGCGGTTGTTATTTGGTGTATTACATGATATTGCATGTTTTTGATGTTTTAGACTTCTAAGGTTTATGAATGATGATGTTTATGATGTATCATTAGGGTTTTGATCAGATTTGGGTCTTATTAATGTTGTATGATGTTTGTTGGGTGTTATTGATTGATAATATGCAACTAGGGTTTGATATAGTTGATAATATTGAATGATTAAAATCTGGACAGAATCTGAATGTCGAATTGTAGGGTCTGTTACGTGGCTTGCAAGTAATTGTTTTGATCGATTCTTTGCATGAGGGTATTTTACATGGTCTTAGATTTTTAGAATGGGCAAAATCATCTGATTTGGATGTCGTTTGATATGTTTTTGGAATTTTCTTTGATTAAAGGTCAGATCAGATTTTCGGATTAGTAAACTGGCTCAACTTTAAACGATCATAACTTGAGTTTTACAAATAGTTTGATTATGAAATTTGGACAGTAGGTCTAAATTGATGAAACTTGACTTTTCCAAGTAGATTCATCCCGTTTGGATGAACACACAACTTTTGGGAATTTTTCTACTAATCTGATCTGTTGTGAGTATTTTCTGGACCTAGCTGTATTTTATGATTTTTCATAATTTTTGTGTATGGTTTTATCACGAAATAAAAACATGGGTTGACCGGTAGACTCCCTAGAATATTCAGTAAAATTTTGGGAGTCTAATTCGTAGGATAAGTATTTTTAATAAATTGGTTTTCACAGCACATAATCTGTCCTAAAAACGCAGATTATGTAATGTACATTTATGTGGCTATTTGGAGTCTTGTATGACTTGTAATTGACATGAACTTGTGTGAGCACTTATATGAGGTGTATATGAAGTGCATAACTGATGTTAATCATTATGTTCACCAACGGTTCCGTAGGGTTTACTTGTGCATTTAGAATCATTAGGTGTCACTTACACGGTTTTGAACTTTTAAACGTCTTGGACAAACGGGTCATATGGTGTAATGATATTACACATATACTCACTTAGTGACACTTGTAATATGGAGTCGGTAGCACATTATTGTTTGTGGAGTTTGGATTATTTGCTTGCAACCTAAGGTGAGTTACACTACTTTTTCTCAAAAGCATGCGTCTCGGGTTTGAGACAACTTATTTAACATTTTCTAGTCCGGTTTGGGACTACTTTTACACATCCCGGGTTTTGGGGGTGCTAGGTTCACAAGGTGAATCTACTTTTACTAATTCATGCTACATGTCCTTGATGAACTAAACCAACCCTATCGTTGAAGTCCTTCTAGATACCGAATGAATTGCCGGGTGGGCAAGCGGGTTATTAGTTGATAGCGCTATTAGGTTTCACAAACCTCACATCGTGCTGGGAGCATGGGTGTGAACTATAACTTAAATTTTATTGTCATTGTTGATGAGCAATGACGCAAGGCACTTTGCTCACTATTGTGGGATCTCGTTGTTTAGCAGTTCAGTATCACCGGTATTAGTTATCATGAGTGGGTTAGCTACCCCTGGCATATGAATTAGCTGTTACTTATGGTTACATGGTCTGGGAGGCCTACGCTTTATTTGTGGTCATTGGTTTTGGGAAAACCTACACTTTTACTTACTCACCTACTTTATTTTGTGAACTCACCAGCTTTATGTTGATACACGATTTACATGTTTTTGCAGGAAGTAGCTTCCGGTGTCATGATTAGAAAGCATTGCACGTTTCACTGCATATGGGGTCTAATGCATATACCTAAATTACATCTTATACTTTTACGTTTTTCTTCATATGGTTTTAATATGGGCGCGTTGTTTTGCGCATGGTTTTAAAATGTCTATGTTTGGTTTACGCTTCCGCAACTTAACTAAACTATTTGGTTAAACGCTAAACTTGATTTTGAAAACCAACTAAATGGTTTGGGCATTTAGAGTCGTTCATATGACTTATGGCTATTGGATCCTGGTATGTCACGCACCTTGCGGTATAAACCCCACGGTGGAAATTTGAGGGTGTGACAATCAGGGGGTGAATGTGACACCTCAGGAAAATCCCACATCGGCCGTGGTCAGGAGAGATACTTGGTTCATATGTAATCCAATGCCTATTAAATCACCAACGCGTTTCAGGGCTTAACGTTAATGGATGAAAGGAGAACTCCACAGTTAAGCTTGCTCAGGTGGGAGTAGTACCAGGATGGGTGACCTCCTGGAAAGTCTCCACCAGGGCAACCAAAAACAAATCCGTGAGCTCTATATGGGCAACCCATCGGAGCAAAGCGGACAATATTAATGATGAGAGGGACCAGATGTTACATTTTACATTAATCATTTTAATAACTTTTGACCGTTTGTGGTGATAAATGATGTTTGGTTTGGTTTGATTTCTTCATTAATTTTGAAGCGGATAGTTTAAATGAAAACAAAATAGCATGTAAGAAGAAAAAATAACAAATATTAATCAATAGGAATCTTTCATATAATAATTGGATTTAATGTTAAATAAATTATTATTTTTTTGTAACCCTCTAAACGAGTTAAATAATTTTTAAGTTACATAATTAATTTTTCTAAACTAGTTAAATGAAAGTCATAATTAATTTTTAAGTTACATACTTTCAAAGCAAACCTAACAAAAGTGAAACATAATTTCGATATGTGTGTCATATACGTAGGATGAGCTTTATATGTGTAGGATAAACGTATGATAATTTCGATATGTGTAGGATAAACATATGAGACTATTCGTTGTGGCCCGCGAGCAGCCTGCCGCGAGCCACAATGTGATCCACCTAGATAGCTCGGCCCATAACAAGACCCAGCGACCGTTGCCGCGAGCGAGCCCAAGCGACCTAGCTCGCGTGAGCTAGCGAGTCAAATTCAAAAAGTCTTGGCCGTTGGCAGCTAGCTAACGGTCAAAAGTAATTAAGTTAATTAAATTGTTGCTTGATTTTGATAAAATAGTATGTATATATATAGTGCTTTTGATCAAAAATAGAACATCTCAATTTTTTTTATCTTCCACTTGATCACAAATGGCAAACAAAAACCCAAATCCAAATTCAATCCCGCCTCAATCAACCGTGTGCGACCACCAACGTGGACTATAGAGGAAGAACTCGCCTTAGTGAATTGTTATATTCTCCAACAAGAGCTAGGAGATCTCGAGCGAAGCCAAAGTTTTTGGTGAGCGGTTGTCACCCGATTCAACCAACAAATGGGTGAGCGGCTGTCACCCGCTTCAACCAACAAATGGGTGAAAACTATCGTCCAACTGACGCGATATATGGAAAATATTGTTCCATGAAGGCGAAGTGCACCATATTTGAGCATTTCTACATGACTGCGATGAACGAGAACCCGGGTTTAAACGATGAAGACTGGATTGAAATGGCTCGTAATGAATACCGAGCCATACACAATGATAACTACCCACGTGTTGAGACTTGAAGACTTATGAGAGGACGATTTCCAATATAGTCGTCTTTCTACTATTATGTTTTTAAATAATGGTTTGATGTTTTGTGGAACGTGATGTTATTTTATGCTTTTTTTATGTAGTATTTATTTTAATATTGATGCAATGGAATGTTTTATATTTTAATCTATTTTTCTTTTATTTTTAGTTTAATGTTTTTTATAAAAAAATTGTGGTAAAATATTTAAATATATTTGGTAAAAAAAACCCACTAACCTTGAACCACAACACCCTGCCACGAGAAACCGCCGGCCGCTACCCAGTGCCACGTAGGCGTTGACGTGGTAAATTATTATTCGATAAATCCCCCACTCACCTCTACCCACAACGGACAGTCTGATAATTTTCAATATATGTACGATGCATTTTGATATTTGTAGGACAAAATTTCATAATGTGCAGGATAAAGTGTGGTAATAACTAATTAATAAGATGATAATAATTAGAATATTTAATGTTTTTACCATTATGTCATTTATTATTTTTATTTTGTTCTCACATTTCTCATTTGATCATCTAGTAATTTTGAATTGTACTAAAGGAAAAAGTATTTGTTATTGTAAAATTAGGGATAAATTAATTTCTCTCGCTAATTAAATAGGCGATAAAATTAATTTTCGTCGAGCTGATATTTTTATTTTTCATTGCCAATTTTGTGAGAGTTGAATAAGTTGACTAAGAGGGTGTTTGGGATTGAGTTTGGAGATGCAAAAGTGTTTTTGGTCAAAAGTGCTTATTGGCTTATGACTTTTTGTAAAGGAGTTTTAAAAAAGTGTTTGGATTAACTTTTGGGATGAGAAACGTCAAAAGTCAATAGATTGCGTTTTTTAAGTGTTTCGCTTAACTTATTGTGAATATTGGTTGTATGAGTGGTAGATTTGTAATTTTTTTCCAAAAGTCAAAAGCCAAAAACCAGGATTTCTAACTTTTCAAAAACAACTTTTTCACCCTTAAAGGTCAAAAGCCAAAAGTCAAAACACAAAGTGCTTTTGGGTTACACAAATAACTTATTGACTTATTGGCTTTTTGAAAAAGCCAATAAGTCAATAAGTTGTTTTAAAACTCAATTCCAAACACCCTCTAATAAAGTTTTATTTGATAGAATTTGTATTTAGGTAACAACTTTTGTGTTCGGTACAAACTGAACTCATTTGGACATCTTTGCCGGATCGATACCATAAATTGATTTAAAACACATGTTAAAAATCACAAGCTTATAGCTTAGTGGTTGGGGGATATGATAGAAGACTTCTGGCCACTTGGTCAGGAGTTCGATTCCTGATCCAATCGGTTTTACCGGCTCTTTACCATCGTGCTCTCAGGCGGGTGAAGGGTCGGGTTTTGTCCGGAATAGGTGGCTTGGTGTGTGTTAGCTACCCGGCGCATTCTAGGGCGGGCACATAAGACGTGTCTTCACCTAGGAGCGTATGGGTGCTTTCACGATTGTTGAGTGCCCGGGTAGCTGCCACGTCAGTTTGTTGGCCGTTCAAAAAAAACACATGTTAAAATTTATTTTTATTGGTATCGTATCAGTACGTCATCAAAGTTCGTTATTTTAAAGACATCTTGACAAAAGTATATGTTTACTGATTACATTATATTTATTTAACCCATACAATGAGAATTCGATTTCGGTTTAGTTCCTTATGGTGCTGGTACAATGTTGGCAATCGATATAGCTTATGATACAAAATAAGTTACAAACGAAAGTAATGAGAGAAATTTAAATTGTAGACCCGTTGCGTCTTCATCGACCATGACTTTCTATTTGCCTTAACGTTCAATAATGGAGTGGATAATCAACACGGTGTTGTGACTTGCGAGGGTGTTTAACTTGGGTAAATTGGCATTGGGTTTATTGCCACTGTACCATGAGATGTTGAATCTCATCAAGAAACAGGGCACACAACGATGTCTTTTGGAGACGATCGTAGTCGACCAGTTATAACTGCTCCTATATATAAATGTATATATAACTGATTTTCTTTTTTCTTTTTTGTTTAAGTTACAAACACAAACCTTTTAAATTAAAGATACAGTGAATTACATAAATGGTCCAAGGTAAAATTGTCATTTGAACTTAACAGGAAATTTGACATTTGTTTGCATTATACTCCAACATTTATACAAAATTGAAACGACAACTCACAAATTTGCAACCTTTAAAATTAAGGCCTTATAATTGTAAATGGACAAAATCACATAGATTATTTGTGTAATTAAATCTTTTAAAGAGATATTAATAGATGCAAGTTTATGTTTAAGTATAAAATCAGGTTGTGTAACTTTTACATCTCCATTTCCAACATTTTGAAATAACAATATCTATGATATGTAGCAACTTTTTGTTCCCTATTTTTTGTCAGATACATAATTATTTAGATATTCAGAATTCTTTCATAATTCGAGTGTAGAAGTTTCACAAGAAGTCAAGATTAGATTTCATGTATTAACCACTCATTCGTATAGATAGAAACACATTTGGAATATATATTATCTTCAATTCAATTGGCCCAATTAACAATGAACAACAATATAAAGATATATAAGGCTAAAGGTATCTATTATCTTTACTCGACATGATTTTGTCTTACTATTAGTTATCATTAACAAGAAGAAGACACGGTAAAGAGTCATCAAGGATATTAATTATCTAGTTCATATTTGGAATAAAGGATGCCAGACTCTGACGAATCATGTCTGTATAAGAACATACCCTTAGATTCTTAATGATTCTTATTGATCAGAAGTAGTTATGCATTTTATGCTGAAAGAAAAACTAGTGTCGACAAAGAAATTAAAAATATAACAATCACGTAAACAAGTGATTGTTCTTCCTTAATACTCTCAGTTATATGTATTAAAAACAACAACCCTAGCTACTTCTTACATTTCTTTTCACATTCGTCCGTACTGTTGTAGCATGATCTCATATTATCGCAACAGCAATACTTTCTACGATCCACTACAATGCAACGTGGAAAACATGGTTTGGGTGGTGGAGCTGCAAGCCCAATTGCATTGATATCATTAACATCCTTTAGACTCATATCCGGTTGGAGCTTACACTCATGACATGACAGCACAACTAATGTTATACAAAAGACCATCAGATATGAAACCGCAACCTTTGCCATTTTCCCCGTTTCCTTGAGATTCTAATTTTCCTTGAGATTCTAAATAGGAAGATCCAAATACATCATATATTTATATGCATATATTAATAGCTTCATGTTAAAGTCTTACATTAACCTTTGCGTGTTATACTACCATCTTGCAATACCATCAAATGCGAAAAGGTTTTATAGTACTATATGTACACATAACTAAAATAATTTTCATTTAAGTATTGCTTTAGTACCTATAGTGTTTTGAACTAGAGTAATTCTTACTATGTTACAATTAGAGTAATAATAATTACTCTAGTTCAAATGAATATTACTTTATTTATTTGTATGTTTAGTATGATAAAACCTATGTGTACTTGATTCTAACAATTGTGAAAATCATAAAAACTACATGAACATAAGAACGTAAGAAATTAGTTTTAGGGTAAGGTCGAAAATTTAGAAAATTTGACGGGTCAAAGTGACATTTGTACTATGACATTATAGCAAAGTTTCGTGGTAGAATGGATTACATGCCAATTTTTTTTACGGTTAAAGAGAAGTTAGAAAGTGTGCGAGTCTTCTTTGTCAAGTTAGAAGTGCAGAGTTAATATGTCAATTAAAAAGTTGAGCTTTTGACAAGTTGCAAGTTGAGGGGAAAGTTTAGTAATATTTAGAAACTTGGTAAGTAGCATAGCCGCCGATCTTTGAAAGTAAGATTATGTAAATGTATCAGACTTAGGGGTGTTCAGAATTCGATTCGAATTCGAAAAATTTGAAATTCGACTTAGTTCGATTCGATTACCAAGAATTCGATTCGATTATTAAGAATTCGAATTCGATTCAATTCGAATTCGAGTCCAGTAAATCGAATACGAATCGAATACGAATTTGTGATTTTAAATTCGATTCGAAATTCGAATAAAAACTATACATGTATATTTTTTAAATATATACACACATACACATTATTATATACACAAATATACATATTGAAAAAAAAAACTTCTAAATTTTGTTTAAACTCTAAGAACCCATAGTGTTCACAACTTTTACAATAACCATATTTTACATATTTACCTTATACATCACAAAACTCTAACAAACTCTACACTATACTAATTTAACGATTCCAGTATTTCACATATTGCTGTTTATCAATTTTGTAGATTTGTATTTTATATGTTAAAAATAATGAATTTGTATTAGTTTTAAAACTAAAAGCAAAACAATTTATTATGTATGGTTAATTTGAACTAAATCGAATACGAATCGAATAAATTGAATTTTAAGCGAATACGAATAGAATACGTATTCACGTAAAAATATAAAAAAAATCGAGAATTTTGTTTCGAATAAATTCGTTATTTGATTCGTTGAACACCCCTAATGTAACACCCCGCCTCTCTCATCACCAATATTGTCCGCTTTGCCCATCCAGAGCTCACGGATTTGTTTTTGGTTGCCCAAGTGGAGACTTCCCAGGAGGTCACCCATCCTGAAATTTCTCCCACCTCAGCACGCTTAACTGTGGAGTTCTCTTCTCATCCACTAACATTAAGCCCCAAAACGCGTTGGTGATGTAAGAGGCTTTGGATTACTTATGAACCAAGGATCTCTCCTGGCCACGGCCGATGTGGGATTTGCCTAGGGTGTCATACAAAGGTCCATGTTAATCTCCCAGAAATCAGTAGTGTTACAATCACCCCCCCTTAGGGACTCATCGTCCTCGATGAGGTTTGCCCCACCATCCCGAACGGCACAGGAGTGGCTCTGATACCAATCTGTAACACCCCAACCGATGGCGGAAACATCGAGGTGTCACGTATTGATGAGTATACAGTAGCACATGGTAATCCAAATTTTAATTGGAAATAAATATTAAATTGTAAATATCCAAAAATTGAAATACATGAGAGTTTTGAATGTGGAAATCTAATACATCACACAAGAATCAAGCATGCATAGACTCCTTATTTTCTTCATAAATACTCTAATCTTCAAGCATCATTATCACCTGTTGAGTTGTAAAAATGGGGGGGTCAACTAGAAGTTGGTGAGAATACATAATCCATGTTAAGCATATAGTTTAAGTATAAAAGTCTAGCAATTCGTATGTCTATCGTAAATTTAAGTCTACATGCATAGTATAATATGTTGACATAATCAAACCTCCGACTAGTTTAGGTCCATCCCGTCATCTACGGTTCACCTTAGTAATATGTTGAACGATAACAATCACCCACGTGACCTATGTAGGAGGTACACGTATCCGGGTGGGGTTGTCAATCCAATAGATCTATTATTGAGTATCGCCGGCTTGGCCATAGCTAATGATTATGTAAATGTTGAAACTCGTTGAAACTCGTTGAAATTGTTGACTAATACATGAGGCAATAAAGTTTACTACTAGACATATATGTTGAATTGCTTAAAATTGTTGCAAGTATAAAGAATCGCATAAACAGGATTACGTAAACTCACCTTGGTATAGTATTAGGTATTGAGGAATAGTATAAGTGTAGCCCAATAGTTTGCCAAGTGTTACGCTATGTATAAGGCAACAAATAATTCTAAGTCTAACTAGTTTATAAGTATATCCTAGGGTTTCGATTTGGGGATAACCAATTGTTGAATTTAACATAAAATGTTAATTAAATAAAGGGAAATTTGATAATTAAATAAAAGAAAGTCTTTTTATAAAATTTGAATTTAGAATGCTTACAATAATATGTTTGAAGTATAAAAATAATTTTTATAAAATTATTTCCTTTAAAATAGATTTTTAAATCTATTTATTACAAATTGCCAAAATTTAACTTTAATATTCAAAAATACTAAAATTAAAGAATTATTATTTTAAAAATCATATTTCTGTTCTAAATATTTAAAAATAAATTGTATAAAATTTTGGTGCAAAAATAATAAGAATTGCATTTATTATGATTTAATTATGATTAAATCTAACAAAAATTGATTAAAAATATAAAATAAATGATTTTTATGAATTAAAAATTATTTCAGTAAAGTTTAACATTGTACAAACATAGGATAATTTTTGTAGAATTTAATAAAATTGTTTTGATATTGTAATGAATTTTTATAAATATAATAGCATAAAATTGATTTAATTATTATAAATATTAAATCAATTAATTTTAGAAAACCAAAAATTGTAAATAAAACCTTTAACTCAGATATTATAAAAAGGTTTTAATATTTAAAAATGAATTTATAAGTTTTAAATGTATAATATATATATATATATAATTGGTTTGTAAAAAGAAATGAAATTAAGGAAAAAGGGGGTGTCCAAGCCGGGTCTCGAACCCTGGTGGTCCCGGTTACAAGCAACAATCACAACCACTTGGCCTAGGCCTGTGGTTGTGATGAATCCTGTTCTAAAAAAAAATATAAACATACGCGAAATCAGTTTTTATCCCCAATTCAAATACTCACGAACCCTAGCTTCTGCAATAACACGATTCACACCTGTGCCGTTCGGGATGGTGGGTGCACACCTCATCAGGGACGATGAGACTCTAACAGGGGGTGAATGTGACACCCCAGGAACACACCTCATCAGGGACGATGAGACTCTAACAGGGGGTGAATGTGACACCCTAGAATAATCCCACATCGGCCGTGGCCAGGAGAGATCCTTGGTTCATAAGTAATGTCTTGCCTCTTAAATCACCAACGCGTTTGGGGTTTAATGTTAGTGGATGAGAGGAGAATTCCACAGTTAAGCGTGCTCAGGTGGGAGAAATTTCAGGATGGGTGACCTCCTGGGAAGTCTCCACTTGGGCAACCAAAAACAAATCCGTGAGCTCTGGATGGGCAAAGCGGACAATATTGGTGATGAGAGGGGCCGGATGTTACACCTAATCAGACTGTCATAAAGACACCAATTGCATTTTTAAAGTTCAAACTACTCAATGTTTTCATGGGTTTTTAAGGCTACATGGTGTGGGGCAAGGAAGGGGTGGTGTGAAGCCCCTACACGCCACCAACACTACCCTCTTTGCGACGTGAAAGCTGGCGTAGGGCACGAAAGGGTAAAATCTCCACGGGCGAGGGGGGGGGGGGGGGTGAGGGTGGTGATGTAGCGGCCTCGTATTGATTGGTGGGAGCGTTGGTAAAACTCTAGAGAGTTAAATAAAATTAATTAAAAAATTTATTTTATCTAATTCTATTTAATTTAAATCCAATTCACACCATTTTTCATAAATCTCTTCAGTCCCGCTCCACAAGTTATGAACAGTCTTCTACATTTTCAAAAAAGAAAAAAAATGTATCTACACCACCAAAACTTTGACCCAAACGACCCCTTCAACCAACCCAAAACCCCGAATCTTAGCCCACCACAAAACCATAATATACAAATTCCTGATAAATCACCTGACCTAACGGCGTAAGCACGTGTTTTAAGCTACATATTTTACATGCCTCTCAATTTCCACTACAAAACTTCCCACAATTATCACAACCAAACATCCCTCACCAACAACCCACAAGCGGCGATTTAATGGACACGCGATGAAGAATTAGTTTTAACCAAATCTTAGATATGTGTATCTGAGAACCCGAAGTTCAGTAATATCTTTTTTCTGTATGTTGTTTTTTTAGTGTTATATATATATATATATATATATAAAATTTGCTAATAACTCATTTTTTAAATAGGCAATAATCAACACAAAAAAGATTTTTAGGATAGAATAAATGAAATTTTTCACGAAACAATGAAACAAGACTTTTATCGAAATAATGATAGTCTATCATCGAAGTGGCATAAAATAAATACCAACATGACGACCTTCAATGGTTTCTACTGCAACACCCAAAATAGCCCAAAAAGTGGTGAAAGTTAATGTGACTACGTGACGAGAGCCTTTACTAGTTTTCAAGAAAAACAAGGCCACACTATCAAATTTATGCATTGTTGGGATATGACGAAGTACTCGACAAAATGGTCAAACATACCGTATCCGAGCGATTCGTCTAGGAAACGGTTGAAATTAAGCTCCTCAACTAGTTTGAATGCTCGTATTGAGGTTGATTTAAACTAAAGTAAGGATAACGTCAAGGTTAAACCGAGCTGCCTATCTGTGGAGATAAATCCAAAAAAGGGCATCAGGACCATCTTCTGGTGCAGACTATACCAAGCATTTATCTAAGCCAAATGAACGTATTGGTACGTCCAATAACATTCAATAACAAAAACTCGAGGAAAACAGAAATCTTCGAAAGAAAAATTGAATATTAAAAAGGCGAAGGAATTGGTGAAAGAAAAACGAGAGAATATGAAATTTTACGCTATGAATATTGAACACCATGTCGGTCCCAAAGATGAATATATGAGGATATGACACCACAAATCATGCAAAAATAAAATGAGTTAGAATATTTTTTATGTTCTTTAATTAAGTTTTATTATATTAAGTATTTTTTTATTTTATGTAATGTCATTATTTTATTTAATCTAAATATTTTTTTAATTTAGTTTATTTGTTTTTTCTAGATAAAAAATTAAAATGAAAGAAAAGAAAACGCCCCCTCGTTCACGCCCTATCACCCCGTTGTCTTTTTAGGTTTGGAGAGGAAACCTCCGCTACTGATGTACCTGTCACATGCTACTCGAGGCCCTCTTCACGCTATCGTCACCCGGCTCGTCTAAGAAAGTGAACTAGGTGTGAAATAGAATTTTGATGCGCGCAAGGTTTCACAATGGTTTGATTCATAATTTCGTGTAAAACTAATAGCTTTCCAGTTATGAAGTAGAATTTATATAATTAAAATTCTAAATTAGATTTACAATGGGTTGTGATTCTGAAGTTCAGTTTTGTAAAACTCAACATTATTATATTTAATCTATTCTATACATCTAATGGACAAAACCTCGCTAGGTACACGTAACACTCCCACGTTCAACCTTCAATGGTAACACCGCCCAACGGACTGTGGCACTAGCAAAAATTAGTGTCACGCGGACTCGGGTTTTTCGAGCTGCATTTGTGTCCGCAGGTCGTGTTTTTCGGGAACGAAAACTCATTTTTGCAACCCCCACTGCGCGCGTAGCTAGGTGCCAGAGTATAATGTAACTCAAATAATTTAATCTCTTTCATTAGGTTTCACCTTATAAACTCATTCATTTTTCATCTCCCCACCAATGTGGGAAAAACCAAACTCACATTCACTTATATATTTCCAACATATATAAATTATCAAGGTTGTTTTATTATTTATTTGTTTAGAATGGTGCTGGCTTAATAGTTTTTGAAACAAGCCAATATTGAAGTACATATATAAATTATCAAGGTTCAAATAAAGAGATTATTTTGTTTATATAGAGGTATAAAGGACATTGACGGTGAAATTCGAATTAAATATTTGGATTGACTTAACTTTTGTTACACAAAAAGAGCTCCTTAGCAAAGTTTCAATCAAAATGTAATGGATTAATACTTTTAACATGTTAAAACTCATATAAGTTAACTATAGTTTGTGACGACTTTATTGTTAACGATTTTGTATTTTTATCACACGTACAAATCGATCCGACCAGATGTAAACCAAAATTATTATTATTATTATTATTATTATTATTATTATTATTATTATGTGTGAAAATAATTGATAGTTGGGTAAAGAATCAGCGGAGTGTTGCCTAAAAAAAAGTGTTTCAGTGAAGGAAATCAATGAAGTGATGAGGCAGTGCAGCATTAGTAGAAATCAGTGAAGTGAAAACATCTTCAGTGAAGCACCCTAAGATTTTTAGTTTTTTTTTAAAAATAAAAAATCATTAATTAATTTAAATTAGGTAATTCATTATTCTTATTTTTGTCAAAATCTGTCAAGGATATTAAAATAAAAAATCATTAATTAAATTAAATTAGGTAATTTCATTATGATTATAATCATCACTTCACCCTTTCTTTTCAATCAACCATTATCTCTCATCTAAGAATTATGTCCTTCCTCTACAGTTACTTAATTCATCAATTATAATCATCACTTCATTTTTACTCTCTCTTTCTCTCAACGATTATTTCTCATCTAAGAATTAGGGTTCCAACGATAATAGTGATGTAGAACCAGGCGTTGGCTACGATGTTGATTCAAATAGGTTGACCGGTGGTTATGGTTCAACAGGTGGTGGCTTGATTGTGCTAGGGCCTAGGGTTCCTTCTAAACCAAACATTCCGGCGAAGGCTAAGGTTCCAGCGAAGATCCGATATCTTTCTCATCAATTTCAATTTGACGGTAATTTTTTTAATTTGTTATATTGGGTTAGTTTAGTGCAAACGAGTTTCGAATTAATCGAGTTTAGAATTTTAAAATCTTAAGCTTCTGTATTAATTTAATTCTTGAATTGCAATTCTTTTGGTAATGAACTAATCTATGTTACTACATTTGCTCTTCTTTGTTTATTCAATTTCTTAACGGTATAGGTTCGATATCTTGAAAATTCGTTCACAAAAAATGTAGCTTCTGCGTGCCATTGATCTGGAGAAAAAAATTGTTGAGAAAATGAATGTCGCTTCATGTGCAGAACTTAAGGTTAGTTGTGTTTGTATTATTTAAAGTTTTAAAGTTACAAGGAAATTCCATAAAAAGATGTTATAATGCAAATTGTATTTATTTTTATTTTAATTTTGTACTAACTTTGGTGTTCAATTATTTGACGATAGCCATGTTCTTAGGATTCAATATAAACGGTGAAGAGCTGGTGCATTTTTCTAGCCATATTTTTATTTATTATTTTTCTTTATCAAATCAAATGATCATTGTTGATATGATTGAGCTTACTTTCTCTTTTCGTAGTAGCACTCTGTAGCTTTCTGCCAGGCCTAAGTAGATGGTGTAAAGAAGTTCTAAGCCCGAAAACACGGTAAGTTCTCTACTATGTTCTTGATGTTTTCTTTAAATCGAAGCTAATGACTTGTTGTGTTCTTGATGTTTTTTTAAAATTATGTATTTCAAAATCCTATTTGTCTAATTGTAATCAATAACATAAGATTGTAAAAATAATCTTTAAAATACTGGACAAGGTTTTTGCTAATTGGAAGCAATATAATAGGATTGTGAAATGGTTGGATAATAGGTTTTGATCTTAAATATCGGTTGTTTATACATGGATACTGTTTGGGGGTTTGGATTGGTCTGGTTTGTGACTATTGTCATTAGTTGACTTACCAAGTTTGTTGCCACATTTGGTGTAATAGATTGATTAATAAAATTTACTATATTTGAATTTCAAAAATCACGATGTCAACTTAATTGATTAACAGTAATAATTAATAATCAATTTTTTTTTTTGTATTTTGAATAAATGAGAATGAGAAAAGAAACTGACGTAAATCAAGAACTCATTAAATTTCCTTTTACATTCAAATTATTCAATTCCTAAATTTCGTGTAATTTATATTGGTATTAAGTTAAATTTTGAATTTTGAATTTCAAAATTCAAATTAAATTTCAAAATATTTAAATTCAAATTATACAAAATTTCAAATTTTGAGTTTTTGTTAATAATGGTAAAAATTACACATACTAAATATCCTTTCAATTACACATTTAATAAGATTCAAAGTATCTACATAAGTAGTGTCAACTCTCCAATTAATACATTAATTGACCCTGTTAATTGTGTTATATTATTCTAATATTAGTTTAACTTAAATTGGTAATCAGTTAAATACCGCCATGATTTGGTCAGAGATGTTTTATGGGATGTGTTTCGAAGTGCGGGGGTCTTAGCCAAGAAAGAAGCACCGGTAAATTTTCTGACCGATCCGCGGGAGGGGAGATCTACCTTGCGTCCCGCGGATGTTCTAGTGTGTGGATGGGTTGGGGAAAACATGCTTGTGTTGACCTGGCAGGGGTTTCCCCCTAGGTAGGTTTGCGAGACAGCGGCTTTGTATCGGGGCAGGCAGTTTTGAGGGCAGAAGCTAAGAAGGTCGCTAAGCACGAAGCAGCCTGTTTAGAGAATCAACATGTGTTCCTGCCATTTGCTTTTGAAACATTTGGATCTCTGACCCCTGAGGCAGTACAGTTTCTTAAACGAGAGCAAAAGGTAGTCCACAGTGACTCGCAGAGCCCTAAGAACCATGGGTTTGTGTTTAGCAGGATAGGCTTTGCGATTCAAAAGAGGATAGCGACGTAGCTTGTAGCCCGCTTACCCACCGTCTAAATGTAACTTGTTTTGGCTTGATATGAAATAAAAAGAAACAATAAAAAAATTAAAGTTCGAAATGTTTGAATTTGAATTTGATAAAATTTAAAATTTTGAATTTTGGTTAATAATTGTAAGAAATTACACATACTAATTTTCCTTTTATTTATACAATTAATATGATTTAAAGTCCCTACATAAGTCGTGTCAACTCTTATTAATACATAAATTGATCCTATTAATTGCCCTATATTATCCTAATTTTAGTTTAGCTTATATTGGTAATCAATTAAATAACGAATAATCAATTTCAAATTAAAATTCGAAATATGTAAATTCGAATTAGACAAAATTTAAAATTTTGAATTATTTTTAATAATGGTAAGAAGTTACACATACTAATTATCCTTTTAATTACACATTTTGCAGGACTTAATCTTTTAAAAAATAAAATTTTGAATTAAAGTTAATAATGGTAACCATTACACCTATTACTATCTTTAAATTATGATTTTCTAATATATTTAAAATATAACAATTAATAATTTTGGTTGTAACTTTCTCAAATTAATTACAAGGAAAAATTAAAATTTTAAATACTAGAATTTGAAATTATAGATTTATGTTAAACTTTAAAAATATTTGAATACTAAATGTTTTATTTAAATATTTAATCTCAAAAATTTGAATTTAAGATTTATGGTAACATTTAGATTTATATTTAATTAACACATTTAAAATATTTAATTCAAAATTTTGAATGATTTAAATCTTTCAAATTTTGATTGCTAGAATTTGAATTGGTAGATTTCAATTAAACTTTATAAATATTCAAATATTAAATGTTCTATTTAAGTATATAATTTCATATTTCGATATCTATAATTTTAATTTTTAAATTTTTTAACATTATAAAAATTCTAAATTTTGGATAATAATGGTAACAATAAGACTTAATTATAACATTTAATTTAAAGTTTGAATTATCTGAACATTTTAAAAACTTTCAAACTTTGAAGTTAAATTAATAATTGTAAACAATTAATCCTACTATGACCATTAAAATATAGATATTATAATTAGAGATTTCCAAATATATTTAAAATTTAGCAAATAATAGTTTTGATTATAAACTTCTCCAATTAGTTACAAGTTAAAATTCAAATTTTGCTTACTAGAATTTGAATTGATAGATTTCAGTTAAATTTTATAACTATTCAAATATTAAATGTTCTATTTAAGTATATAATTTTATATTTCAATATCTATAATATAAATTATAAATTTTGTTAACAGTATAAAAATTCTAAATTTTAAATTCTAGATAATAATGGTAACAATTAGATTTCATTATAGAATTTAATTCGACTTTTGAATGATTTGAATATTTTAAAAAAATTCAAACTTTTGAATTTAAGTTAATAATTGTAACAAACAATCCTACTATTACCTTTAAAATAGAGATATACTAATTAGATATTTTCAGATATATTTAAAATTTAACAAATAATAGTTTTAGTTATAAATTTTTCAAATTAGTTACAAGTTAAAATTTAAATTTTGAATACAAGAATTTGAATTGATAGATTTCAGTTAAACTTTATAAATATTCAAATATTAAATGTTCTATTTAAGTATATAATTTCATATTTTAATATCTATAATGGTAAGAATTAGAATTAATTTTAACATTTAATTCGAATTTTTAATGACAATACTCCTCAAATACCATTCAAACAGTGTCTTACTTTTAATACTTTTAATATTTTATCAGAAATATTTTTCACTATTATTTATTTTTTACTAGATAATACTCCTCAAATACCATTTGATAACATGATTCCAGTGAAGTTCCAAAGGCGTCAATTCCCATCATCCGTATGTTTCGCAATGACCAACAATAAAAGCCAAGGACAGTCTCTATTGAAGGTTAGATTGTATTTAAGAGACCCCGTATTCTCACATGGCCAACTTTATGTCGCATTGTCAAGAGTTAAAAGCAGAATAGGGGTGAAATTACTTAAACTAGATAGTGATGGGAATGTCAAAACTCAAACAAAAAATGCGGTGTATAAGGAAATATTTAGTTATATTTAAAAAACATATGTATTCCTTACTTTTAAATTTTAATAAAATATTTCTACTATCTATATCTATACTATATATAATGCATGAGTGAAGAGTAGTTTAAGATACCCAAAAGTTAAGAACTTTATTTTCATAAATAACCCTAAAATGAGGGTAAAATAGTCATTCATATAATTTTACACTTTAATACCTCATGTTAATTACATTTTAATTCCTTCAATTTTAATCAACTTCCCTTTTTTAAGGCAACCACCCCCACAACTTTTAAGCGGTCATAACTTTTTTTCATATGTTATTATACTTTTTTTTTAAAAAATATATCATAAAAACGAGCATTTTATACTCTTTACTTGAGTATAGTATTGCTAAAATTTTTAAATTAAAAAAAAATGATCGTTTGGGGGTTATAAAACGAATTTTGACTCCTTTTAGCTAAAAAAAAAATTCAATAGTTTGCTTTCAAACCTGATATGTTTGCTAGTAGAATATGAATACTAAAATCTAAGTATCATATATGATTATGATAATATAAAAATAATAAATTTTAATGTTTTTATTTTCAATCTCAATTTTATTTACATATAAATATCAATAAAGACCTAGCATTTTATTAAAAACATTAAGTTATCATCCACATTATGTCATAATTTATCTGCATATTTCGTAAGCTACACAAATTAAATGACATAATGTTGCTAATTGCAGTCCTCGAAGATCGTGATTTTACGATTCAAATGCATGACCTTTCACTATTACTACAAGATTCGAATTCCAGTCCTCACTTTCCCACTTTCATTTTTTAACCTAACCGCATTTCCTTTTTTAAGAACGAACTACAGTCCATACTATGTAAACAAGCCCAATACAAATATAAAATAACGTCTTAGAATGGGAAAAAAAAGATGGGTCCCTAAGCCATGCTTTAGTAGAATTATACTTTAGCAAAGTTTGGCTTTGGTTGTTAACAAAATTAACTTTACCAGACTAAAAAACGTCAATCTAATCAAATAAACCGAACCAATTAACCAATTGGTTAAAAGATTATTTAACTGATAATTTTGTTTTTGGTTGGAGCTAATAAATGAATTGAACCGAACAATGCATACCCGTAAAAGTGGTTTTATTTCCCGCTGCATTGTGCGGGCAACCTACTAGTATTTTTATAGGTTTTACCGTTCCTAATAATTGTTAATCGTTGAACCGCGTGTACAGGCAAGCAATAATATAGTACCTTAATATTTTAAAGTGTTT
This sequence comes from Ambrosia x helenae, assembly GCA_030844895.1. Lineage (NCBI taxonomy): Eukaryota > Viridiplantae > Streptophyta > Magnoliopsida > Asterales > Asteraceae > Ambrosia > Ambrosia x helenae. The sequence goes on from CM061223.1 coordinate 101,426,508, forward strand.
AATATTTTATTTTATCTTATCTTTTTGAACACTTATGAACACTAAAAATGATATTAACATATTCTTTCAAGTTTGTTCAGTTAAACGTCTATGTGTAAGTGGCGGGCACATCACTGTCTTAAAAATTACTAGTTAGTGTATTTTGTTATTTTGTAATTATTACACTTTTAAGAAAAAGAAAAGATTTGGAAATTTGGAAGTTATAAGTAAAATCAAGTATGATTATGAAAGATGTATTTTATCATAGTGATTAATAATAATAATAATTGTATTGCTACATAATAATTAGTAAAAAAGATTTTTAGATCCTAGATAGTGGAATACATTTGCGCCTTAAGGCGGAAATTCGGTCAGTATTAATTTGTTTCGTTATGGTATCAATTCAGTACTTCCATTCCGTACAAGAATCGAAAGAGAAAACCCAAAAGTAAATTCATAACATGAGTCTTAAATCAATCAAAAATCATAAAAATGAATATCGGTAACATTTGTGATAGCATCTATATAGGTATCATTCTTGTTCGGTCGTAGTCGATTTAGTTTGTCACAAACCCAATACGGTATCGAGACTCCCTTTGCAAAGACAACTTTGTTTCAACGAAAATTGCTAGAAATTATAAAAACAAATATTGTTACTGCTACCGCGCTTCGGTTGCCACAATAAACAACAAAAAAGAATCACTAAGAGTTGACAGATTCGCTTTTTAACAAAACTTTTTTTGTTTTGAACTGTAGATGAATATAAGTACGTCACAACAGTATATTAGGAATTTTATAAAGCATTATATTATATCATTAGAATGGTGTAAAAACTAAATTACGCCGATTAAGAAAAAACTAATATAAGTTCATCACAACCCCCTAGAAGGGTATCCCCTAGCCACTCTACAATGGTCAGACTATGTTGTCTTAATCGGGTCCACGCTGACGCGAGAGTGGCCGGCGCACAAGCGAATCGAGGCTGCGCATAAGGTGCACTAAGGCTTCCACCCGGAAAATTTCCCGCCACCTGCCACTTGACAGATTTGCACCCTCCACAAGAGGCAAACCTCTCTGGAGTAAATGCACGGTAGTAGAAAACCGGGGGGCCATCAGAATCGAACCTGGCACTAAGGCTTAAATTAGTTCTAATGATAAAAAAGAAAACTAACAAATTATTAAAACAAAAATATAATAACTACTAGATTATACCCCGGGAGCGTTCCGGGTTGAGAAATTTAATATGATATATCAATTTTACATATGAAATAGACTGATGTATAACTCTAATATTAATATCTAACCTTGCGGGGCGCCGTGCCCAAGAATCGACTACTCGACCTCCAGCAGCCCCGCCTTCTCCAGATGCGCGGAAACCCGAGCCCCACCCGCCCGAAGGCACGACCGTGTTATAGAACTCGGTAAAACCTCGCCGCCCGTTAGATTCGAACCGGCGCCACCCGTATTCGATTTTCACTCGGATACCAAACCATAAATGATGGAAGTGGGAATTGAACTTTTGATCACATAGGTGAAATAAAAGCCACTTGACCACTCCACCACTATGGATGGATAATTTATAATTACACGTACTTCTAACTTTCTTTATCAAAATCTTATCTATTTATTCACTTTGTTTAATCTACATTAAGTATTTCATTCATTTATGAAGTTTAGAAAGCTATATTGTACTAATTATACTTGTTATAGTTTATACGTTTGATAGAGAAGTATAACAATCTTGAAACAAACTAAAGTTTGTTTAGAATTCCTAATCGCATCCATATCCTTTCAAAGGTCTTGAAAATGTTTTAAAAACCGGTTTTTTAACCATACCGGATTGGACCTTAAAATGGTTCAACCGGTTGAACCGGTTATATCGGGTGGTTTAACCGGATTGACTAATTAACCCTACAATTTTATAAATACAACTTTAACTCAAAGATAATATAATAGTATATGATTTCGTAGTAAAAAAATAATAATTTAAAAGTGAATCCATAATTAAAAAAAAATCCCAAAGTACTAAATTTTGAACAAAGCTGTTTTTATATAAAAGGGTATAATTGGTTTATATCATTAGAGTATTGAATTATAAAAACATCAAGTTCATGATCGCTTAAAAGATAAAATTCATTATCATCGTCATCCTTATCAATAAAAGTATAACTATTTTCATTTTCCACATTCTTTAATAAGAAGTTTTAGTTACCAATAATCAAAATATACTAAAATTATGTAAGATAAGTAACATATATACCAAGTAGCGTTGTCTTTGAGAAACCGGTTCATGTTCTTTGTCACTTAACATGACATCTATATCATCATTATGGGCCGATAAAGTTCAAAATTTAACCTTGTACCGGTACCGGTATAACGATATAAACTGCTATACAGGAATTTACCGGCGGTTTAAATCCTTTACCGTTTCCCCATATTACCGGACTGATTCGTACCGGCCAGAACACAGATAAGCGGTATAACCGGTTCAACCGGCCGGTATAAGCCGGTTTTTAAAACACTGCTTTAAATACCTTGAAAACATCATACCCTTCAATTTAACATGGAGTTATGATGTAAACATGTTAAATTTTGTGGTGTATATCCTTCAAAATGTTTAATCTGACACCATATGCATCAAAATAAAAGAAACTATGATACATACACTTTCTAAGAGCATTCATAACAAAATTTTCATTCAGGTAATTTCACTAAAAAAAATCATTACATTTTCTCTCTCATTTTCAATTAAATAATACATTTTTATACCTTTATCTCTTCCATAACCGATCCAATGTTTTTAGAGGCCCTAAGCGAAGTACAAAGTCAGGAGGCTATTTAAATTTGTATAATTGACAAAAAAAAAAAAAAAAAACCTTGTACTAGATGAACATTACAATCTACTTTCTGGTAACTACTAATTGATTGAATTAATCCATATATTTTAACTAGTTGCGCCTCTTAGATGTATTACAAATTAAGGACGTTTTCCAAATTAAATTTTGACCCAATTTTGTGGACCACAGTTTATTATATATTTCTGCAGGGCTTGATTTAATGGTTTTCTCAGCATCTACTTTGGTTGAGAAAGTAGATGAACATTATCTCGTCCAACCTTTATTGTAAGACCTCAATACTTGATCACTCTAAAAAATTATCAATCGGCAATAGCAAATCAAAAACGCAAATATTAGACTCAATACTTGTTTGTTTTTCACTTGAGCCAACATAAATGTAATACATGAGAAAAGAACTTTGGGGGCCCTTAGTTTTGGGAGGCCCTAGGCCTTAGTCTAGGTTGCTAAGGCAATAGGACCGACCCTATCTCTTCTCCACCTACAATTACTTTCAAAATATACTAAAAAAATAAATGCGTGGACACAGTCCTACATATACAAATGAATAGCAAAATTTTTTTTTCTTCTGTTCACAACCATTTGCTAAAATATACAAAACTTACTAACGAATATATGTAGAACTTGTTGTGAATACTCTAATAGGTTAAAATTTATGGTCTACGATTAATGATAATGTAGGGTGAAGGGGCATCCAACACCTCCATTAGGGTGAAAGGGGTGCTACTAGAGTCCTCTTTTTCCTTTACTGATTTCAACCAATCCTGCACTGCCACATCACTTCACTGATTTACATCATTGATTCAGTTTTTTGTAGGCAGCACTCCACTAATTCACTTCACCAAAATCTTTATTTTTTATTATTTTTTTAAAAGAAACATTAATTAAACATATTAATTAAACATATTATTAAACTAAATAAAATAAAATTACAATATTAAAAGGAAATAAAAATAGAAATACAAAAACACATAAATTAAAAATAAACTAAATAAAAGAAAAACTATTCGGAGTCCTCCTCGTCGAGATGCGGTAGATCAAGTCCGTCTAGATGTTCCACGAGATCATTTCGAAGTCGGAAATGCGTATCGAAGTCTGTCAACTCCGCAAGTGCTTGTTCGTCGAAGAACGGTTGGATTGGGGGATCGTGTTTGTGGACCGGTGATATCGCACGCCCCTCGTTTTTAATTATCATGTTGTGCAATATCATGCACGTATAGACGATGACACTACACCTAGCAACGGTTTTGGGCCTCAAGGGTCGTGCGATAATTCCCCATTTCCCCTTTAATACTCCGAACGCTCACTCAACATCCTTCCTTGCCGACTCTTGCGCCTTAACGAATTTCTTTTCCTTAGGGTCGGTGGATTTTATATAAATTATCTATACTTTCCATAATAGGAGAAGCATGAGTGACGTCAGAAAGCTGATGTGTCAGCTGGAGAGACTAGCCACCAATGCATGTATGATGCAAAAACTGACGTCATTAATCCCATTAAAAAAATCCAAAAAAAGGGGTGGGCCACGTGAAACCACCGCTGTTGGCCTCAACAGCGGTCCTCAATCCCTGTGTCTGCCAACCAACAGCAGACCTTTACTAATATATCCTCTCAGCTGTTTTAGGCCCTATGTTTTTGAATTTTAAGGGGGAAAATTTAAATCCACGTAGGGAAACGTGCTTCATCAGCTGCCTATATATAAGAACATAACCAATGCACCCATTTCTTCTATCAGCTTTGAATTTTCTAAAAAAGATTTTCAAATTTCCCTCTTAAAACTTTAAACAATGTCCACCTCAATATACGATGAAGAAATCCGTTGTGATCTGTATCCAACCAAAGACATGTGGTACACGAAGGCTCGAGTTATAAGAAAGTGGAAGAGGGCTTATCCATTGCGGAGTTTGATGTTGAAACACGAAGAAGAGTGTGGTTGTAGTTCTCAAACCGTTGGGACATAGAAGAAGGCTGTTGATGAAGTCATTGTACCAGGAATTCAAGAGGTTTCAATATTTTATTCGTATCTTTTATATGTCTTCACTTTACTATATTTTTGTATTGTTTAAAGTGTATGTTTAATATACATTGTGTGTGCAGCCGATGTCTTTTGTTGTTGTTGCCACCATAAAAAGTGTTGAAGAAAGCTATGGTTGGTTTTATGCTGCCTGCCGCAATTGTAACAATAAAGTTTTAAGTAAATCCGAGTTTTTGCAAAATGCTGAAGAAGTGTGTGAAACAGTTCTCAAATTGCCTGCTACTGCTTTAGCTTGTGGGAAATGCGATTGGGAATGTACTTCCATTACCACAAAGTATGTAAATCAGTAGATGTATACACTGTTTTTTTTCCAGAATTTTCATTTCATTTCATTCATGATTTTTATGTATACACTGTTTTTTATGTTTTATTTGTTTTAGGTTGAAGTTGCAGATAAGGGTACAAGATGAATCAGGAGATGTATCATTTGTGATGTTTGATAAAGATGTGATGATGATCATTGGAGCTACTGCATGGTATATTAGGGAAAGGGTGTTGAAGCAAAGCAACACAAATGATGATAATGGAATTGCGTTTTCTCCAGTTGTTGAAAACAAACTAACTTTCAATCTTGAGGTTTGTGATTACAGTCTTGTAAGTGAGTACCATGTGTACACTATCATTAAGATTAATTGTCAGCGTATTATAAATCAAGAGTTGGTTGATGGATATGAGAATGTACATGGTACATCTGCCGAGGTATTTATTCTAATTTTTTTAATAAGCATTTATTTTTAATAGACGTTTAAATCTGTTATTCTTCTTTATATTTGAGCACTTTTTAGGTCATTCAGGAAGTTTGTCGAAAAGTGTATGTTAAGCCTTTAGAATCTTTGCAACTTGGGTTTTTAGTTACTTCTAAGGTATTTATACTTTTGTGCAAGTATGTCTAGGTTGTTTCTACATCTTGTATTCTTATATAACATTGTATTAGTTGTTTCGTGGTTTGTTTGAAGGATCTTGTATGTGTTGATGCATTTGTTGATACTGCCACAAGTCTCAATGGAAAAAGAAGGTTTGATGATTGTTGTAATGTAAATTTTAGTGATCAAACTTCTATGGGAAAAAGATTGAAAAAGAAGGCAGCTAGATTTCAAAGTTAAGAACTTATTATTAACGTATTCAGATGTTTGTTAAGTTTTTCGTGTTGTAAGCTTTTGTTAACATCTTTGAAGTTAAAAGATATGTATGTTAATTTTGTACACAATGCTTTAACAACTTGGTATGAATATATTTTAGTTAACAGCTGTTGTTTAACATTTGGTGGCGTAGATGTTATGTTACTTTGTCATCCTCATCTGTTTTAACTTCTGTTATGCAATATCGGTTCTAACAATAACTTTTCAAAGTCTGTTTTAAAACTTTGGTGATATCATTGTTTACACATATTAAAATATTGGCTATAGTTAGTAAATTTCATGTCATTTCTTAAAGAAGTTTGTTGTGGAAATTTTATTTATTTAAAACATAATAAGTAGTCAACAAAAACTATAGGTATTTTGTTAGATATTGATTACAAGTTAAGTTTGGAAAGTCTGTTTTTAAACTATGTTTAAATCATCCTTTAGTTGGAAATTCTAATGTATCATAGTTGTTTGCAACATCCGTTGACAACTTATGAAATACTCTATAACTTGAATTTAGAGTAGATTACTATACCAAAGTTATTATTACGACATTGAACATAATAATAATATTTATATTAATAATTTAAAAAGATGTTTCTAATAACATTACTGAGTTATATATAACTACTATACAGTTTACATATATTAAAATATTAGCTACAGTTAGTATATTTCATCTCATTTCTTAAAGAAGTTTGTTGTGGAAATATTATTTATTTAAAACATAATAAGTAGTCAATAAAAACATACCTCCAAGAAAAGTCTTCAAGAAACACCCATCTAAGCACAATACCTTCCTACAACCAGCCAAGAATCCCCTCTTGACTTCATCAAAACAGACAAAAAGTCTGAAAATGTTTCACATGTAGCTTCTGGATCTGCATAATCGAACCCTGGAGGAGCAGTTAAGAGTTCAAATGTTGATGTTGGATTTGTTTTCCTCAAAATGTCCAAGTATGATCCAAGTTTACTATAGTGTTCCCTCATTGATCCATGTAACTTCTTATGTGCATTGGTTTTGGCCTTATAAGCAAGCCACTTAGAGATGATTACCTTATACTTTTGTTTCATAGCTGATTGGATCTCCTTGGCAGACCAATGTGGCTTAGCTTTAAATAGGGGCAGGAACTCATTGGCTATGAAACCAGTAGTCAATTGTCTATTTTTGATCATGTTTCTTTGGCAAGTGTGCTTGTTCTTCAGTGACTTAACCATATAAGCTTCTTTCCCTTTATGAAATGAACACCAAAGTGAGAAGGGACACCCTTTTACACACTTGAAATTTATTCGACCTTGTTGATTCTTATCACTCCGAGCTATGTAATGATTCCTACCATTTGTCACGTCATACCTTTTCACTACCTCTTTAAAAGCCTCCCTTGAAGCAAATCTTATTCCAACTTTCCAAATGAATTTCTTCTAGTCAGTTTTATCATCTACAACTGGAACAACTTCTTTGTACTTCTTACCCCTTAAGTCATCATCTTCACTGTCACCGGGTGTGTTAACATCACCATCCGAGTCTTCATAACTACTATCACCATGTAAGTGTGTGCATTTACTGTGACACCCGGCAAACTCAGGTTAGTAACGTTGACTAAACTAGTAAGTCTACCTTAGCGAGTCATGCATATTACGTCCTTAACGGGGTCAGTCGAGTCGGTATGATGATTCTGGGAATCATCGGGAGTTATTATGATGATCCGCGGGGTCATCGGGAGTCGGTCCATAACTATGGGTACAAGGATCGGCGATTCGTGGAATCGTCGGGTTTAATGCACACACGAGTCTCGAGTCCCGGGAATTGGTGAACGGATGTAAACGTGTTAGTTATCATGCATTATATGTTTGAAATCATTGTGTGACTTATCGGTATGTGAATACGTGTTTAAATATGTTAAAATAGTGTTTAACGCGCCAAAAACCCGTTCCAGCATCACTGGGGCGATTAGGAGCTGGGAGAACCCCTAATCGCCTATATCTTCATGCGAGTAGGAGAGTTTAGAGGCGATTGGGACCTAATCGCCTGATGTTATACGCGATTAGGCCCCCAATCGCATGTAAGGTCCTGCTAATCGCGTGAACAGCAGAGTCTGGGTCAAAACACCTATAAATAGAACCCTTAACTCCCCAAACACCTCTAGAACAACCCTAGCTGCTCCCAAACCACCCACACACCTTGAAACACCTCTGGAACTCATTTTGCTACAAAAATCACCATCCCCAAGCTTACACACCTTTCTTTAGCAAAACCCAAGGTGTGTTCTTCATCCCTAACCTTTGTAAAGTTGTTATTTTGAGTTCCCCCAAAGTTCCAGACCTTGTTTTACCAAAATGTGTCTTTAAAAACCTTTCAAAAGAGTCCTAAACTAAGTCTACACCTTAATGCTTGTTATATGTGAAGTTTACATGCATATGTTGGTCTTCTTGGTGATTTTAACATGAATGTTTTCAAGATATGATTGTACTTCTGTTATGTAGAGGTTATTAGGAAGGTTGTCTTAGAATCTTAGCCATTATTGTGGTGTTTTGAAGAAAATGCATATTTTGACCCATTTGTATGTTCTTGAGGATTTAGGATGATTATGGTATGATTGTTGATGCAATGTTGTTAGGATTCATGCTAGGAAGATGTTAGATCAGAGGTTTGATGATTTACATGTTTGTAAAGTTTGAAATCTGATTGTTTCCATTTAAGGAAAGATAAGGTTGGTAGAAGAAACCTAGTACTTTGCCATTTTAGGAAATAATTGCATAGAACATGCTAGACCAGTGATATGTTGGGGGTTTTTGCTTGAAATGGGTTGGTAAATGATTTAGGTTTGATATTGGGTGTTGTTGCATGTTTCGGATCTGATTTGGAGGGTTTAACGCGCGAAAATCCATTACACAGCAGCAACAGGCGATTAGGCATCCTAATCGCCTGATGCCACGCGATTGTGCAGACATGTGGGGCGATTAGGACCCTAATCGCCTCATGATTCATGCGATTAGGCCCCTAATCGCCTGTAGGCTAATGCCTACTCGCGTGTAACCTCCCTAATCGCATGTACTGCTGTCGTGAACGCGTTTTGACATCCCGGAACACGATTTGACACCTAGGAACATGTTAGGAACCCCGGGATACACCCAATGACTTAGTAAGACGTGTTCGGACCTGTTTATGCGTTAATTGGACATTATGCTAGACTAGGTGAACTCTTGCGCGCATTAAGTGTTTAATTGCATATGTTGCATGATGTCTTGCATTTATCTAACACGTGGAATGACGGGTCACCAATGGGATGTCGGGTCTTGTCTGGCACGGTCGGTTTAACGGTTAAAGGTGTTTTCAAACGTTTATGGTCACGGTCTGGACATTCGGGGACTAGTTAACCTACGGGTTATTAGTCCGGTTACTTACATACATCTTATGATAGGTCGCCGCTATTGGGGCTATCATAGCACACTGATTTAACTGTTTTCAAGTAACGCGATCTAAGGTGAGTTCACGGCCCCATACTTTATTGGTTTTGTTTTCGGGGTGAGAAACATGCGTATACATTTTGGAACACACATTTACATGTTATAAGTTATAAACACACGTTTTCATGTTATACTATGGCTCACATCTTATTACTATACGGTTCATCTAAGTCCCTTAGAAACCACTAATACGGGTATGTAGCGGGGAAATATGGATAGCGCTATTGGGCCTGACAAACCCCACTCGACGGCTGGAGGCCGGGCGGGTGCATGTTGTCTCAATCACACTAGGCTTACCGAAGATGAGGTAGTCTGTAAACAGGGGTATCACACGGTCAGCAATGGTTTCGCCCGTATGAGTAACACACTTGACGCCTAGCTAGCGTACGAACAAGCATAGTATGAACAGTAACAATACCGGTAACGGTAACAGTTTTCAAAGGATTAATGAAACGATTATTGAAAAAGAAAAACCTGTGAACTCACCAGCATTATATGTTGACATTTTTGGCATGTTTTCTCAGGTCGCTAAGGTAGCGGTTATTGGCTAGGCGCGCACGGAGTCTTGCACGGCGTCTAGAAGTCTTGTTGCATATTAAACTATGATTTGGAAAAACTGTAATATGTCTTTTGGTTGTAAACAAGAAATGCTTCTGCTGCTGGTTTATGGCTCAAAGCATAATGTTTTGGTTGTTTAATGGAATGTCTTACGTATTTTCTTACATTTAGTTGTCGTTTGTTGTGACCGTTGACTTGGATCCTGGTGTGTCACGCGCCTCGCGGTAAAACCCCGCATGTGGAAATTTGAGGGTGTGACAGATTGGTATCAGAGCCAATGGTTATAGTGAACTAGGACTGCATGTAGAGTCTAGTCTATAGCCGAGTCTTGCACACACTAGACGGTCACATACGTACGAGTCGTGTCTTTGGGTAAACATATTAACTTTGTCGGGGTGTCGGTATCCTTAACACACAGTGGCATATTATATTCCTTGTCTTTGTTGTTTCTATCACTACTCTATCCTTCCTTCGGGTTAAAGTCGGTGGGACTTGTTCGATGAACCTTGCACGGCGGTGGTGTACATTGGAGCAGCTTCGGCTCATTCTCGAGATCTGTCCAGGATTCGGACATCTCCCTCCTATGCTCCAATGGACACATCTGCTTACACACATTATCTTGTGCATGTACTCGTTGAAATCTATCTCTAAGTGATTAGTCACTTGGAAATTCCTTGAGTCGGTCGATTCTTCTAAGTTGAGGGTATAGAGTGGCTTGAGGTTCAAGCTCGGGGCACGCCTAGAGGACCATGTAGAGCAATTTATCATTTCGGGTGCACACGAAATCATAAGTTGAAATGCATGGAAGACTTGGTGGACCTCGCGTTGGGATCAATGGTCACGTTTGGACCCGATCCTTTGTTCCTTTTGATTTCCTGTTGGTTTAGCGTTGGTGATGGACTGAGTGTTTTGTTCTTGTTCTGGCAGAAGATGTCGGGAGCTCGTGGCGGTCGTAGGGGTGGCCGTGCTGGCGGCCGCGGTGGTGGCGGTCGTGGCAACATTAACATGACCCAGGAGGAGCTGAACAATCTGACGCAGCAGCACGTGAATATTGCTCTGGCTGCATTCCAAGCCGCTCATAATGCTATGGGTGGTAAGTCGATTGCTACCTACTCTACCTTGTTTCTGGGCATCTTATTTCCCTTCTTGATTGTTTACCTGAGCGTTCTGTCCCAGGTGGCGCTGTTAATCCCCCTCCACCTCAGTGCTCTTACAAAAAGTTCATGGATTGCAAACCCCACAACTTCAATGGGACCGAAGGGGCAGTGGGACTGCTTCGGTGGTTGGAAAAAGTTGAATCCGTGTTCTCTATGTGCAGTTGCCCGGCGGGCGACCGCGTGAAGTATGCTTCGGCGACCCTTGAGGGTCAAGCTCTGACTTGGTGGAACTCCACCACCCAGACCTTGGGTATTGGGGAAGCCCACGCTATGCCCTGGACGGAATTTGTCCAACTTCTGAAAAGCGAGTACTGTCCGAGGGACGAGGTCCAAAAGCTCGAGCACGAGGTCTGGAATCACAAAATGGTGGGGTCCGAGATTGAGGTGTATACGGCTAGGCATAATGAGCTGGCGGTGTTGTGCCCGGATCTGCACACGCCGGAGTACAGAAGGATTGAGCATTATGTTGCGGGGCTGGTACCGGAGGTTAGGGGGATAGTAGCTGCGGGAAATCTTGCGGTGTATTCTGAGGTTGTTCGGTCGGCTCACAGGCTGACGAATATGAAGGTTGCTGAGGGTGTTTTACCTCCTAGGGGCACCACTGTGAAAGCACCGGTGGACCACAAGAGGAAGTGGGATGGTTCTGGTAAGAGCTCGGGCTTGGGCCAACCGCAGCAGCAGGTGAAGAGGGTTGAAGCGTTGGGATCGTCGTCCGACCAGAAACAGGGTGGGTATACCGGGAAGAAACCGAGGTGCGATCTGTGTGGGTTTCATCACTATGGGAATTGTGACAGGTTTCGTTGCGAGCGCTGTAATAAGACGGGCCATTTTGCTAAGGATTGTCGGGCCAGTCTTCCAACTAAGCCGACTCAGGCTACAGGTGCTACTCCCGCTTCGTGGGGAAATCAGGGCTGCTACAACTGCGGGGAAACGGGGCATTTCAAGCGCGATTGTCCTATGATGAAACAGGACAATGACGGAGGCAAAGGGGAACCTGATGCTACTACCGGTACGTCCTTTATTTGTCGTGTTGCTTCACTTTTACTTTGGCTTTCGTACTGTCAAGGGTTTCATATACGTTAAGTTTTATCCGTACTATACGCTGTGTCTACACCTTGGGAGGGTAAGTCCTTGGTTATCGTGCATCGTGTTGCATTTTGTTCGGGTCTCGAGTGTCTAAATTCGATGTGAGGAGGTAGTCTGGAAGCACTGCTTGGACGGTACCTAATACTTCGTTTATACCGATCTCAAGGGTCTTCAGCATACCTCCGATCGGGTCGGGTTGGTTATGAGACCGCTAACTACAGCCGTTCCATATTCGTGTCGAGGAATTAGCTTCGCGGGTCGGAGTACTCATTCTTAACATCCCTAGTCGCGACCCTTATATCTTCCTGTACTTTCGGGGAACGTTGCTTTGGGCGCTGGATGCTTAGTTGCGTGCTTGGTGGGTCATCTCTTGTGTTACCTAGATTCATTACGGTTCACTTGGTGGGCCGAGACTCTGATGGGTCAGGGGTTCCCGTGTGCTTGGGTTGACACTCATTACTGTCGGAGAGCGAATCTCGGGGCGAGATTCCTTTCAACAGGGGGATGATGTGACGACCGGGAAAATTTTTCTTTTTATCGCTTCGTTCTATTTTGCTTCGGGAAATTTTCGGGACGAAAATTCTTTCAACAGGGGGATGATGTGACACCCGGCAAACTCAGGTTAGTAACGTTGACTAAACTAGTAAGTCTACCTTAGCGAGTCATGCATATTACGTCCTTAACGGGGTCAGTCGAGTCGGTATGATGATTCTGGGAATCATCGGGAGTTATTATGATGATCCGCGGGGTCATCGGGAGTCGGTCCATAACTATGGGTACAAGGATCGGCGATTCGTGGAATCGCCGGGTTTAATGCACACACGGTCTCGAGTCCCGGGAATTGGTGAACGGATGTAAACGTGTTAGTTATCATGCATTATATGTTTGAAATCATTGTGTGACTTATCGGTATGTGAATACGTGTTTAAATATGTTAAAATAGTGTTTAACGCGCCAAAAACCCGTTCCAGCATCACTGGGGCGATTAGGAGCTGGGAGAACCCCTAATCGCCTATATCTTCATGCGAGTAGGAGAGTTTAGAGGCGATTGGGACCTAATCGCCTGATGTTATACGCGATTAGGCCCCCAATCGCATGTAAGGTCCTGCTAATCGCGTGAACATCAGAGTCCGGGTCAAAACACCTATAAATAGAACCCTTAACTCCCCAAACACCTCTAGAACAACCCTAGCTGCTCCCAAACCACCCACACACCTTGAAACACCTCTGGAACTCATTTTGCTACAAAAATCACCATCCCCAAGCTTACACACCTTTCTTTAGCAAAACCCAAGGTGTGTTCTTCATCCCTAACCTTTGTAAAGTTGTTATTTTGAGTTCCCCCAAAGTTCCAGACCTTGTTTTACCAAAATGTGTCTTTAAAAACCTTTCAAAAGAGTCCTAAACTAAGTCTACACCTTAATGCTTGTTATATGTGAAGTTTACATGCATTTGTTGGTCTTCTTGGTGATTTTAACATGAATGTTTTCAAGATATGATTGTACTTCTGTTATGTAGAGGTTATTAGGAAGGTTGTCTTAGAATCTTAGCCATTATTGTGGTGTTTTGAAGAAAATGCATATTTTGACCCATTTGTATGTTCTTGAGGATTTAGGATGATTATGGTATGATTGTTGATGCAATGTTGTTAGGATTCATGCTAGGAAGATGTTAGATCAGAGGTTTGATGATTTACATGTTTGTAAAGTTTGAAATCTGATTGTTTCCATTTAAGGAAACATAAGGTTGGTAGAAGAAACCTAGTACTTTGCCATTTTAGGAAATAATTGCATAGAACATGCTAGACCAGTGATATGTTGGGGGTTTTTGCTTGAAATGGGTTGGTAAATGATTTAGGTTTGATATTGGGTGTTGTTGCATGTTTCGGATCTGATTTGGAGGGTTTAACGCGCGAAAATCCATTACACAGCAGCAACAGGCGATTAGGCATCCTAATCGCCTGATGCCACGCGATTGTGCAGACATGTGGGGCGATTAGGACCCTAATCGCCTCATGATTCATGCGATTAGGCCCCTAATCGCCTGTAGGCTAATGCCTACTCGCGTGTAACCTCCCTAATCGCATGTACTGCTGTCGTGAACGCGTTTTGACATCCCGGAACACGATTTGACACCTAGGAACATGTTAGGAACCCCGGGATACACCCAATGACTTAGTAAGACGTGTTCGGACCTGTTTATGCGTTAATTGGACATTATGCTAGACTAGGTGAACTCTTGCGCGCATTAAGTGTTTAATTGCATATGTTGCATGATGTCTTGCATTTATCTAACACGTGGAATGACGGGTCACCAATGGGATGTCGGGTCTTGTCTGGCACGGTCGGTTTAACGGTTAAAGGTGTTTTCAAACGTTTATGGTCACGGTCTGGACATTCGGGGACTAGTTAACCTACGGGTTATTAGTCCGGTTACTTACATACATCTTATGATAGGTCGCCGCTATTGGGGCTATCATAGCACACTGATTTAACTGTTTTCAAGTAACGCGATCTAAGGTGAGTTCACGGCCCCATACTTTATTGGTTTTGTTTTCAGGGTGAGAAACATGCGTATACATTTTGGAACACACATTTACATGTTATAAGTTATAAACACACGTTTTCATGTTATACTATGGCTCACATCTTATTACTATACGGTTCATCTAAGTCCCTTAGAAACCACTAATACGGGTATGTAGCGGGGAAATATGGATAGCGCTATTGGGCCTGACAAACCCCACTCGACGGCTGGAGGCCGGGCGGGTGCATGTTGTCTCAATCACACTAGGCTTACCGAAGATGAGGTAGTCTGTAAACAGGGGTATCACACGGTCAGCAATGGTTTCGCCCGTATGAGTAACACACTTGACGCCTAGCTAGCGTACGAACAAGCATAGTATGAACAGTAACAATACCGGTAACGGTAACAGTTTTCAAAGGATTAATGAAACGATTATTGAAAAAGAAAAACCTGTGAACTCACCAGCATTATATGTTGACATTTTTGGCATGTTTTCTCAGGTCGCTAAGGTAGCGGTTATTGGCTAGGCGCGCACGGAGTCTTGCACGGCGTCTAGAAGTCTTGTTGCATATTAAACTATGATTTGGAAAAACTGTAATATGTCTTTTGGTTGTAAACAAGAAATGCTTCTGCTGCTGGTTTATGGCTCAAAGCATAATGTTTTGGTTGTTTAATGGAATGTCTTACGTATTTTCTTACATTTAGTTGTCGTTTGTTGTGACCGTTGACTTGGATCCTGGTGTGTCACGCGCCTCGCGGTAAAACCCCGCATGTGGAAATTTGAGGGTGTGACAGATTGGTATCAGAGCCAATGGTTATAGTGAACTAGGACTGCATGTAGAGTCTAGTCTATAGCCGAGTCTTGCACACACTAGACGGTCACATACGTACGAGTCGTGTCTTTGGGTAAACATATTAACTTTGTCGGGGTGTCGGTATCCTTAACACACAGTGGCATATTATATTCCTTGTCTTTGTTGTTTCTATCACTACTCTATCCTTCCTTCGGGTTAAAGTCGGTGGGACTTGTTCGATGAACCTTGCACGGCGGTGGTGTACATTGGAGCAGCTTCGGCTCATTCTCGAGATCTGTCCAGGATTCGGACATCTCCCTCCTATGCTCCAATGGACACATCTGCTTACACAAATTATCTTGTGCATGTACTCGTTGAAATCTATCTCTAAGTGATTAGTCACTTGGAAATTCCTTGAGTCGGTCGATTCTTCTAAGTTGAGGGTATAGAGTGGCTTGAGGTTCAAGCTCGGGGCACGCCTAGAGGACCATGTAGAGCAATTTATCATTTCGGGTGCACACGAAATCATAAGTTGACCTACTATATCCCTTACTAACAGATTTTTGTGATTCAGGTGTTTGGGTTTAGGCTTGGGCTTCAGGTTTACTGGGCTTGGGACTGTTTTGGGCTTCAAGTTTAATGGGCTTGGGACTGGGTTGGGTTTCAGATTCATGAATTGGGCCATTTTGAATAAACACTTCAAGAAGTCGTTCTGGACTGGTCATAACCTTCATCGTCATTTCTACAACCTCTTTATCACTAAGAAATCGTTTTAAACCTCCATTATCAGGATTCAAACAATACAAGTGAAAATCTCTAGATTGATAACAACCAGTTTCCATACCATAATCAACTAACTCAAAAAATGATAGTGTATCACTATCTAAAACAAGCAACTTGGATTGACCTCCAACATACCTAGGGTGTGGAAAACCCACTTCAAATGTACCACCATAAAAAAGCTTTACCTGAATTTCTTCTTCCATGAGAGTTGTTGCAGATTTTAGGGCTTCAATGGAGATTAGGGATTGGATCGTGTTTGTGTGTTTGTGTGTTATGATTAGGGCATTAGGGCTTGGATCGTGTTTTATGTTTGAGTTTTGGTTAACTGTTGTGTTTATGTTTGTGTTATAAAGGTAAAGTACACGTCAGTTATTAATTTTTTTTAACCATGCCACGTATTAAAACAGATGCCACGTAATCAAAATGACTAACGGTGTTAGTCTTCTGTTAGACGTAGGGTGACACAATCCAAGAGGTTTAAAGTTCAGTGCGTTGGTGATCAATTTTATAGTACAGTGCGTTATCGGCCAATAACAAATAGTTGAGTGCGATACAATCCAATTTCCCCAATAAAAACTATAATTACACCTTTTATAGATGATGATATTTTTGTATAATTTTTATTGATATAAATTATATATTCAATTTTTAAAGATATAAGAACAATAAAAGAGTTCAAATTATTTGTAAGAACAATAGTTCTAATTGTTTTATTAATATAAAATAATAACATTATAATGATATGTTATGTTTCCATCTAGATCCTTCGTTTGTACAGTGGTCATCAAAGACTTTTAGGGCTCTGCGGGCTGTTTGTAATTATGAATTTGAAAAGACATAACTAATTTAAATTTATAGGTATTTTGTTAGATATTGATTACAAGTTAAGTTTGAAAAGTCTGTTTTTAAACTCTATTTAAATCATCCTTTAGTTGAAAATTGTAATGTATCATAGTTGTTTGCAACATCCGTTAACAACTCATGAAATACTCTATAACTTGAATTTAGAGTAGATTTCTATACCAAAGTTATTATTAGGACACTGAACATAATAATAATATTTATATTAATAATTTAAAAAGATGTTTATAATAGCATTACCGAGTTATATATAACTCTTCAGTTTACATATATTAAAATATTAGTTACACTTAGTATATTTCATGTCATTTCTTAAAGAAGTTTGTTATGGAAATATTATTTATTTAAAACATAATAAGTACTCAATAAAAACTATAGTTACACCTTTTATAGATGATGATATTTTTGTATAATTTTTATTGATATAAAGTATATGTTCATTTTTTAAATACATAGGAACAATAAAAGACTTCAATTCATATGTGAGAACAATACATTTAATTGTTTAATTAATATAAAATAATAATCTTTAAATTTAAGTTATATTTCCATCTAGATCCTTCGTTTGTACAGTGCTCATCAAAGACTTTTAGGGCTCTACGGGCTGTTTGTAATTATGAATTTGAAAAGACTGATCTAACACATGAAGTTTCTCTTGCACTTCCCTAAGTGCCTAACACATGAAGCTTCTCTTGCACTTCCCTGAGTGGCTAACAAAGAGATTGTCTTCTGATAATGTGTTGGCTTCAATATTTCCATTGGAACAAGGAGATCAGAAGTTCGAGCTTGGTATCTTGCTGACGAAGAAGAAACTATAACGCAACATATTGTATGCTTAGTCCCTAATCTATCACTAATAATATTATTGTCTAATAGAAAAAAGAGATGTCTTTTTAATCTTTAGGGCTTTTAGAACGGAATCATATTTAAATAGTAGTTGTTGTCGTGTAATTCTTTTTAATGTTTTTATTTCTGTATTTGTTCCGATGATCATGTGAAGAAATATCATTCTCTAGGGTTTGTTTGCTAGAAGAATTTTTTTATGTTTCGTTGTATTTTTATGTGCTTTTTTGTAAACTCGTATATTGTAATTTTGTTGTCATTAAAGTAGTTTTTTAAACATATTTGAATTTCTTCTTTTATAAATCTTCCATTTTGTGTTTATTTTGTTTTAAATTAAATATTTAACTCAAGTTATTTAATTGTATTAGTATGATTGAATCGTATAATAGCTGTTTTAAAGAAACTTTATTAAAGAGAAGTAAAAAGATTTTAGGAAGTGTTGAAAATCGCAGCTTAATTATTGATATGTAGTTTCCCTGTCTTTACCACTAGGGTTGCTTGGTGGGTTTGGTTGGTCAAAAAACAAAATTGTCTACTGTTAAAATCAACAGATGTTTGGTGTTTCGTAAAGAAATATTAAAATTGTAAATGTGTTATAGTTGCCAAAGTGATTGTTAGGACATTGAACATAATTATAATATTTATATTTATAATTTAAACAGATGGTTATAATAACATAATTGACTTATATGTAAATACTCAGTTTACATAAATTAAAATATGTGTTACATTAAGTATATTTCATGGCATTTCTTACAAAAGTTTGTCATTGAAATATTATTTATTTTTTAAAAGTTAATAAGTTGTCAATAAAAACTATAATTTCAAATTTTATAGGAACAATAAAAGACTTCAGATCATTTGTAAGAACAATAGTTTTAATTAAAACATTATTATTTTATATTAATTAAATATAAAGGACCATTTGATGATCAGCACTTTAGATCTGTCAAAATCTGAAGTATAGGGAACCATGCTGGATCCTTGGGATGTTCCTGAGTGTTGGATGTTTTCTATTTCTGTGACTCTCAGGTGGGATTCAGTTCTGTCTTCTTTTTGCACCACATCAGGTAATTTAAAAGTAGGTAAATGATGTTTAGTAACTACCTTTGTGTGCAGTTTGTCAGTGATAGTCTTCTGAATTTGGTAAGCAAATGTTGAAGGATCCTTGAACTGTGTTATCAGAGGTTTTTCTTCAATATCAAAGTCTCCTTTTACAATTGTGTTGCCTTCTAGCAACACCATCTTGAAACCAGTCTTTGTATTGTCCTCTAGTTTTCTTTTGGTAGCTTGTCTTTGTTTGACACTTGAAGTTCTAACTATTGAAGTTGATACTTCAGAAGTTTTGAATTTCTCTGGATTTGCAGCCTTGTCAGCCTTGTATTTCTTGTATGTGTCCAGTAGTTTCTCTTCTCTCCACTTTGACACTGAGGCTTTTGAACCGTAGTCATTAGCTACCAGTTCTTCAATGATCTCAGCTCTCTTGGCTTTTCTATCCTTCTCTGTTGCATTCTTGTCAGCAACAAGTTGAGCTCTTCTGGTTAGCTCATCCATTGAGAGCCCTTTGAGTGAATAGGCTTTTGTTTTGCTGTTCTTTGTTATAAAAGACACTAGTTGTTGTCTTTTGTCTTCTTCAGCACCTCTTTCTATTTCAGCTTGTCTATTCAACTCTGCTTCATAAGCTTGAAGCTTTTCATTTAAGCTTAAGTCTTCCCTTGCTTCCAAGTTGTTCCAGATCTCATCTTCCTTAGCCTTTCTTTAGGCTGCAATTAAACTCTTCTCTAGTAGTTCTTTGGACATTGAAATTGGACAAGGGTTCAGCACAGTCATTGTTGTTGTTGTAGGCCTTGGAATAGGAGTTGGTTGTTGTTGTTCAGTTGGTTTGGAAGGCTCTTCAATTGTTTGTAGGATGGAAGCGTTAACTGCTGAAGTGTTGATAGAAGTATCAACTACCGAAGGATTGTCTTTAGTACTTTCAGAGTCTTCAGCAGTATCTTCATTATGGCCTTGGGAAGTTTCACCTTCAACTTCAGTTCTAGAAACATGCCTTTGTTGATCTTCTTGTTGTTTCTTGGCCTTTTCTAGCAGTTGTTGTTGTAGAGCCACTCTTGCCTTAATCTTCTCCCCCTTTTTGGCTTCATCCACTTCTGGAAGCCTGCTAGGTTGAGAAGTTCTACCAGTGAATTCAGCAAGCTGTCTTGAGTTGTTGTCAATCTTGTTGGACAGCTCACCAAGTTTCTTGTTAATCACCTCAAATTGAGTTTTGGTTGACAACTCCAAAGCAGTTGTGAAACATTTGAGGTGATTGGCAATGAGGGTGTTCATCATCTAGTATAGGGCACCATCTGGGCTGTATAGTTGGTTCAGATCTATGCTTGATGACCCAGGAAATTGGGTAGGCATTTTTAGTGAGGGGTGTGTTTTTGGGTGATCTTCATGTTGTACAGAAGATGCCACTTTAGGGGAATCAGGGATCAAGTGGACTTTAACCTGATCTGGTGTGACCAGCTCTTTGAGCTTAGAGACACCAGGTGCAGGACCTTCACTAGCAGCCGTCAATTCATGTTTAGTGGACTGTGAATCATCATCCAAATCAATGGAATCATCTGAATCCCTGATTACATCCTCAATGAGGACAGTATCAGTTATATCATGAGCTGGGCCCAACCCAGTTGTCTTATGTACCTCTTTTTCTTGGTTCAGAGGATTTGCTACCTCAGGCATTAAGCCTTCATCAGTAGTTGCCACAAATGAGGTCTTAGCAATGTTACTTCTGTCCTCAGATCCACCACTGGGTGGTAAATGAGTAGTAGCAGTCTCAAATGTACCTAAGGTCTCTAACTTTGGGCTTAGATACCATGGTTCATCCTCATCTCCTGGGTTAGGGCTATGGATATCCACATTCATGTCTAAGTCTGATGGTATGTCCCCTGTTTGATGTGGTTGTTGGGGACTGACATGCTCTAATGGGATAGTCTCTTTTAGCTCAGAGAGAAGTTTAGCAATTTCTATGGTTTCAGGTTCAGAAGTTTGTGGTAAAGGTTTAGCAGTTTGGGGTAAAGGTTCGGCAGTTTCAAAAGAAGAGTCAATTGGTATGGTTTTCTTAAATTTCTTTCTTTTGAAGAGAATTGTGATTGGTGCTCTTGTGGGGGTTTGAGATGGATGAGACTGATAGGATGGTTCAGTCACACCTTTGTCAAGTGCAGATTGCACATTGGCAAGTTCAGGAATCTCAACTTCCTGAACTGCCTTTCTTTTAAGGCTCGTGGGTTTTGGTTTTTGTTGTTTTGGTTTCTTGGCCTTTTTGGGTGAGGGTTTGGAAGATGAGGGTTCCATGGGGACTGTTGTTTGTTCCCCTTGGTCATCTTCTGGCCAGGCAGCCGGTTTATTATGCCTAGAGTATGCTTGTGAGGTTAATGGGTTTAAAATAGTTGTTTTACCCACAATCACCTCTTCTCCAAGTTCTTTAATTATGCATTGCATAATGAACCTTGGATACAACAAAAACTTCTTTTTTAGAATTGAGGTGATGCAACACCAACTCATTAAAGAAAAGTGCTGATGCCCTGAATTTTGTTTCATTCACAATGGAATGAAAAACGGGTTGAAAAGTAGAGGGCATTTGATCATAAGATCTAGTTTTTGGACTCAAACACATGATGATGTAATGAAACAAAAGTTTGTACTTAGGTTCAAAAAATTTCTTAAAAATAGTAGCATGTGAGAGAGTACCTTGGTAACCACACTCTGTCATGGTCAGATGAATTTCAGAGTTTGGAAATTGATCTGGGGCATCCACATCATCTAGACCCAGTCTAATCCCCAAAGTTGCTGGTGTGATTGCCATTGTTCTCCCTTGGATGGTTTATTTGAGGGAGATCACTTGATCATTCACTGTCACCGTCTTCGCGTTTGCCCAAAACTCATTTAGAGTTTCAGTGTGGATTGGAGGATCAATGGTGAGGGTAGTGAAGTATTGGGATTTAACGACTAAATCAATGATTTCGTCGTATTGGGACCAGGCTTCATGTTTCTCAAAGTAGCCTCTTTGATTGTGTCCCCGTTTCAGTGTCAGAGCCATGTGGTTTGTGTGTGTGTGGATCGAATAGTATTTTTGCAGGTTAAGGGTTTGAGAGTGTTTTTGAGAGAGAATGAGGGAATTTTGCTTTTTGAAAGGATAAGTGTTGGAAAAGGTGTTTATCAGAAGTTTATAACCGCCCTAGGTCAAACTTCTGAAGTGGGAAATGTCTGATTTACCCTTAATGACAAAACTGCTGATGAATAACAACTATCATCAGTAGTTCCATTTTCTCTTCAGTAGTTTGTTAACAACTGATGAGAAAGTTTTATAAACACTTTATTCATAACTTCTGAAGATTATTTTATCAGAAGTTAATCATTTTTCAGAAAATATTCCCATACTGATGTTTTGTTTATCAGTAGTTTCTCTCCTTTTGTTTTTCAGAAGTTTTGGACTAAAAACAGATGTAAGTGAAAAATAAAATATGTGCAGAAAAGTAAAAGAAACACTTAAAAATTTAGCATCCCAAGCATGGATACTAACTTCTGAAATGTTGATGTGTCAAGGGGTTTAGTGAATATGTCAGCTATTTGATTAGCTATTGTCACATGCTTCACTTCAATCTTGCCTTTTTCATAGCAATCCCTTATGAAATGATACCTGATTTCAATATGTTTAGTTTTTGAGAACTAAACAGGATTTTGAATGATGCTAATGGCAGATTTACTGTCTACAAGCAATGGTGTCTTGGTCTCTTTGATTCCATAATCAAGACGTTGATATTGGAGCCATTGTATCTGTGATGTACAACTTGTAGCAGCAATGTATTCAGCTTCAGCAGTTGAAGTTGCAACAGATGTTTGCTTCTTTGATTGCCAGGACACTAGACAGTTTCCCAAGAATTAACAACCACCAGATGTTGATTTTCTTGACATTTTGCACCCTGCATAGTCACTATCTGAAAAAGCTGATAACTTGGTATTGCTAGAAGCAGGATACCAAATTTCAAGTGTAGGAATTCCTTTAAGATATCTGAAGATTCTTTTGACTGCAATTAGGTGTGATTCCCTAGGAGCTGATTGATATCTAGCACAGACACATGTTGAAAACATAATATCTGGTCTAGAAGCAGTTAGATATAATAGGGAACCTATCATACATCTATACACGGTTTGATCAACCTGTTTTCCTTGATCATCTGGTTCAACTTGTGTGGTAGGTGTCATGGGAGTGGAACATCATTTACAGTCTTGTAAAGAAAATTTGTTCAATAATTCTTTAACACATTTAGATTGATGTATAAAAGTTCCATTTGTTTGTTGTTTAATCTGCAGTCCTAAAAAGTACTGCAGTTCTCCCATTGTACTCATCTCAAATTTTGATTGCATGAGTTTCTAAATTCATCACACGGTTTTGTGTTTGTTGAACCAAATATGATATCATCAACAAAAATTTAAACAAGTAAGACATGATTTCCAACATGTTTTATGAAAAGAGTTTTATCAATGGAGCCTCTTGTAAAGTTATTTTTGAGCAAAAAGTTGGAAAGTGTTTCATACCAGGCTCTTGGAGCCTGGACCTAGCCCATAAAGAGCTTTGTCAAGCTTGTACACCCACTCAGGATGAGAAGGATCCTCAAACCCAGGTGGCTGACAAACATACACTTCCTCTTTAATCTTTCCATACAAAAATGCATTTTAAACATCCATTTGAAAAAACTTTTATTTTGATGGAAATGGCATAGGCCAGAAATAACCTGATGGCTTCAAGTCTTGCAACTAGAGCAAAGGTTTCGTCATAATCAATTCGTTCTTCTTGAGAGTAACCTTGTACCACCAGTCTTGCCTTGTTCTTAATAATCATACCAGCCTCATCTTGTTTTTTCCTGAAAACCCATCTTGTGCCAATTGGTAGCTTGTTTGGTGGTAAGGGACAGATTTCCCAAACCTGTTGCTTCTTGAGTTGAAGCAACTCATCTTGCATAGCTTCCACCCAATTGTTGTCTTTGAGGGCTTCTTGGTACTCTTAGTTTCCAACTGAGAAATGAATGCTGAGAAGAAGCAAAAGTTGGAAAGCTGGTTTCTTTTGAGAACACCTGATGCAATATCACCCATGATTTGGTCCAATGGATGATCTTTGTGTTCAATCAGTTGTTGTAAACCATTGACAGGTGTAGGTGGCTCTTGTACTTCATCAAACAAACCACTGAGGTTTATAATGTCTGGTTCAGCTGTTTGAACATCTTCAGTAGTTGTAGGAGCTGAAGCAGATGCTTGAGTTTGTACATCAGCAGTTGTTGAATAAGAAGTTTGTGAAACTTCTGAAGGTTTAAAAGTTGACTTAATGACTGTTTTAGGAGTCCATGGTGCTGGATCCTCATCATCAAACCTCTGATCACCATAATAAGTAGGTTTAGATGAAGTGACAGTCTTTTCAGGTCCGAAATGGAAGCTGTCAAGGTCAAAGAGTTCAGCAGGATGTGCTGGAATAAAAATGTTCTTTGATTCATTGAACTTGATATTCAGTGTTTCTTCTACTATCTTGGTTCTTGAGTTAAAAACCTTATAGGCTTTTCTAGTGGAAGAATAACCAAGGTAATAACCTGAATCAACTTTAGCAGCAAACTTTGAAATAGAGTCTTTAATGTTTAGAATGAAACATTGACATCCAAAAGCCCTGAAAAAGGAGATAAGGGGCTTCATGCCATGAAGAACTTCATAGGCAGTTTTGGAGTGTCTCTTGTTGACAAGGACTCTATTTTGAACATCACATGCAGTGTTAACTGCTTCAGCCCAGAAATACAATGGTAGGCCTGAATCAGCTAACATAGTTCTTGCTGCTTCAATTAATGTTTTGTTCTTCCTTTCTACCGCACCATTTTGTTCAGGAGTTCTGGGAACACTGAATTGTCTAATAATCCCTTTAGACAAACAGAATTCATCCAGAGTTTTGTTCCTGAACTCTGTCCTATTATCACTTCTAATGGCTTTGACAGATAGAGAATATTGTTTCTCTTCTTGTAGAATGAATAACTTGATGATTTCAGCTGCCTCATCCTTGGAAAATAAGAAGAATACCCATGTGAATCTTGAATAATCATCAATGATGACCAAGCAGTACTTCTTCTTACCAAGGCTCATGATTTTTACTGGCCCAAATACGTCCATATGGAGTAGTTGAAGACATGCAGTTGTTTTTAACTCTTCAATAGACTTATAGGAGGACTTATGCTGCTTTCCCTTTAAACAGGATACACAGTGTTCTTGACACTGGTATACTTTCAAGGGTGACCTCTGACCAAGCCCATTTTTGTGACTTTATTTATGGTTTTAAAGTTCACATGGCCAAGTCTCATGTGCCAGAGATCAGTTTCTGAAGTTGATGCCTTTGAGAAGAAACAGGCAGTGTTGTTCAGTACTTTGTCCTTTTCAATGTCCACCGCATAGACATTGCCACATCTTTTGGCTATCAACAAAGTATAATCTTCAATGATCTTCTCTATCAACTTCTGGCCTTCTGGTGATATGATCTTGCATGCTGTCTTTGTGAAAAAGGAAGAATATCCTTTATCAAACATTTGTGACAAACTCAGCAAGTTGTACTCAAGGTTTTCAACAAGATTGACCTTGTCAAACTGTATTTTGCTAGAAGAGACATTGCCATGTCCTAGCACATATCCCTTGGCATTGTTCCCAAAGGATACAGATCCTTCTCTTTGACTGATAAAATTGTTTATCAGGTATCTGCATCCTGTCATGTGCATTGAGCCTCCACTGTCAACATACCAAATGCTATTTAAGCCTCTGGAGACCCTCTGCACAAAGTAGCAAATTAGTTAGATTTGGGAACCCAAGCCAGTTTGGCTTTGGGTTTGCTCTTGAGAACATTAATAGTTTGTTCTTGACCAGGTTGAGGAATCCATGTCTTTTCGGCAATGGATTTTTCATTAAGAGCAATGGTGGTATCCTTTTGAGGACCATCATCAACCTTGGTCATCAGTAGTTGTACCATATACATGAGATCTTTAATCTCAGCAGTTTGTGAAACTGCTGATGATTTAGGTCTAACTACTAAAAGAGAATTTTGAGAAAAAGACTTTTGTTGAGATTTCATCTTTTTCAAAGAAAAGGTGTTTGCTGGTTGTTGTTTCTTGGGAGAAAAGGTTTCTTCAAAATCATTTTTGAGTTTTTTTCCCACAACCATTTGTGAAATTTTCTTGTTATACTGAATTCCGTTTCTGTATCTACAAAATTCTGTCTTGTGGTTAAACAAACCACAGATTTCACATTCTTTTTCTTTTCTTTTTCATTTGAAGGCAAATTTCTGACAGTTTTGATTTGCTTTAGGTCATCAGTAGTTTTCAGGTTCTCAACTCCTGATGTAGATGAAACTACTGATGGTTTAAAGTCAGATTTTATCAGTACCTCTGAAGAACTTTCTTTGTGAGTTTTTAGAAAGTTTTCAGGAAAAGATGTGCATTCTTTCTTTTCAGAAGTTTCATCTGAAACAATTTTTCTCCCATCTTCAGTAGTTTTGGGGGAAAAAATCAGTTGGTGTTTCAGTGTGATTTTACCCTATGCCAAACCTAACATTTGATGCACTTTGTTTGTTAAGCAGCAGCTGGTACCCTTTACAAGATTCTACTCATTTTTCACAAACAACCTTTGTGTCAGCAAGCTCTTTTCTGACATTTCCTAGGTCTTCTATCATGATTTTAAGTTGTGCTTGGGTTTCAATAACATTGTTAGTCAATTTAGAATTTTCTTTTGCCTTTGCAGCAAGTTTTCTTTCTAAATCACATTTCATCTGAGTAAATTTTCTCTCAGAGTCATTTGCTTTGCCTTGTAAATGCACATTGGTCTCTCTTATGAGAGCAAAAGATTCTTTACATGAAGTTGAACAAAGTTTTGTTAAAGATTCTTTTGATACTTGAGACAGGGCAGATTTTGAGATGCAGCCCTCAAATGCCATTAAGGCAAAATTCTTTCTGCTATTGTCAGGTTCTCCCTAGTTGTTGTCAAACATTTTGTTGTCTGCATCAGGATTGCCCTCAGTAGTGTCAAAAGGAAGACTGCTTCAGTCAACATACCCTGAGGTGAACAAACTTTGTTGTGAGGGTTGCTGAGTCTGTGGAGGTTGTTGAGCAGTTGGAATGGAAGGGATTGATTGTTGGCTCTGCATCTGTTGAGCAGGCATCTGTACATATTGTACTTGTGGTACATATTGGATTTGTGGAGCTTGTGCCAAAATTTGACGTGCTTGTCGTGGTACACATAAAATTTCCCAATCACAACTAACGTATAGTGGCAAGAAGGTATCGAACACAGGGAGTTTGTGGAATGTGTGTAAATTAGTAACTTTGCGAATTAACTAAAATTAATCTACTAAATAAAAATAAAGATCAAGAGTTGTTGATTGTTTTAGATTTGAACTAGATTATAAACTAATTACTTAATCAAAGTGAGTTTGTTTCTTGAGATTATAAAAGCAATGACCATTACAGGATCCGTTTTTCCTAAACACTTTAATCAAAAGTTCCAACTAGAAAGAGTTACATAGACATAACTCGTGCATGAACAATTGTTGTGATAAAAGGGAACAAAGTACTCGGATTATATTAATGCGAGGTTGTTGCCCGATGACCAATTAATCAATTAACCAACCCAAATCCTACCCGCAATATCTCGATTGTTAGCAACACCAAGAACGTACGATTAAGACTAAATATTGGCAAAGTAATTAACAACTACAAACAATTATTTAAACACCACAATAATCAAGCAAACATACTAGATTATCATTCTAGAAATTCATAGAAAAATACATAAAAGTTCAAGAAAAACTTCACCAAGGAATGATCACCAAGAGTTCTAGCCAAGCATGGTTTGGTGAATCATCATCACAATCAAAAGAAATGTTCATAAGCATCAAAAACATTAACCAAATGTTTAGAATTGTTCTCCAATGACCCAAACTAGCCAAAAATCGCCCAAATGCTTCTTAGAAACGTTCACACTGGAAGAGATGATGAATAGACACCATCAAGTAGTCTTTAAATAAGGGAGTTACACTTTTGGTGCAGGGGCCACCGTACCCATACGGTGCCACCGTATGGGTACGGTGGGTTATAAAATCTGGACGGCCATTACACGCTGCCATACGGTGGAAAATAAATGTCCTGAAGCCACCGTACCCATACGGTGGCTACCGTAAGGGTACGGTGGAACCCTTAAAAATCTTCATTTTTCTTTCTTGCATTCCACCTCGTTCCGATCCGTTCCGGTCCATTCCAAAGCCCGTATATCGTCATTTTTAGCTCCTTATTACACCTGCAACCAAAGCACTCGTAGTTACCTAATTCCAAGCAATAACATGATCAAGCATGGATAAAATAAGCGTTTTAATGATATAAAGGGTTGTTCCTTGAACCACCCGTCACCTGTACAAAATGTGCACTTCCCTGTGTTCCATTATTCCTATTATAACTAGGGTTAAACTGATTTCCAGACTGAGATTGGTTGTAGCTAGAGCTTCTACACTCTCTAGCAAAGTGTCCCAACTTCTGACACTTATGACATCTAATTTTAGACTTGTCAAAACCAATTTTTGTAGAACTGTTTAGTCCTGGAAATTTCCTTCCTGACCTTTTATAAAATTTGTTTGTTTTTATACTTAACATGGCCAGTTGAAGTAAGATGTCCATTTCTTCTAAGTCATCACTGCTGAAATTTTTTAAGTCATCCATGATAAAACACATGTTATCAGCAGTTTGACTATATTCATCATTGTCATAACCTGGGAATGATCTTTCTGATGAGATCCCAGCAGTTATGTCAATGTGGTCAAAAGATCCAAAACTATTTGAACAAGTAGGTGAGTCTTGTCCTAATAGTGCTGTACTACCTAGTAGATAGTCATCAGCAGTTTTACCTGAACTTTGCAATTTCTTCTTTTCATCGATTTCACTTTCAAAAGTTAGCAATCTCCCATGTAATTTTGTAAGAGTGAGGGAGCTAAAGTCTGGTGAGGATCTGAGAACTATAGAATATGTTTCCCATTTTTTAGGTAAAGACCTTAAAAATCTATGAAGCATAGATACAGTTGTATAGGTCTGACCATTTAAGTTTAGCTCAGATATTAATGAGGAGAATCTTTCAAATTTTTGAGTTAAAGTTTCCCCATTTATGTGAGCAAATGTTTCATATTGTTGAGCCAGGATTTCTCTAATGTTGGCAATCACCTCTTCAGTTCCTCCAAACTGTTCTTTTAGGCAGTCCCAAAGCTCTTTGGCACTATCACAATGTAATAGTCCAGAGTAGATTTGTTGGATCAGTATCGCTCTTTGTATGAACTTGCTAGTGAACACTTAAGTGTCTAGCCAGTTCTTAATCAGTATTAGCACAGCGGAATGATATGAGTTAAAGCTACACTTATCAACAGGAGTTATTACTCCCCCTGGATGTTTGATAAAACTAAAGACAAGTATTTAATGAGAATCTGAGTATTGAATGAGAATGAATACTTAAACAGATTCTCAGTAAATGAAATGGAAATAATAATGATAAGCTTTGAAGGATTTCTGTATTAAAAATCAATGTCTAAAACAGAGGGATGAACCGATCTATTTATAGACTTTACAAATACATGAACCTTGCCAAAAAGCAAGTTCAGAGACAAGTTGCAACAAGTTGCAATCTTGGAACTTGTACAAAAAGTTAAAGTACTACTAAATTAATAAACTACTGAAACATAAGGCGGTGGAAAGATTCTTGAACAAGTGCTGATGAATGACAAACAACTGATGAGTAGTTTGTCTTCAGTAGTTCTTCAGTGAACTGTCTGGTTTGGACTTCAGAACTTCTGATGCATTTCTTCTTCAGTGTTTGTAGAATCCTTCTTCAGTACTTTAGTCTTCTTTCTTCAGTAGTTCTATACTTAGAATATTTCAGACATAAGTGAATTAGATTTAGGTTTCCAAAAGTGGTTTCACCAATCCTCTTTGTCCTAACAATCTCCCCCTGGATTGATGAAGCCAAAACCTTTCTAATTCCTTATTGTTTTCTTCTGTCATTCACAATCTTCCATATCCCTTTGAACATGGAATTCTTTAATTGATTAAGCTGCTCATCAGTAAGAGATCCCCTTTGAGGTTCCAGATGTTGAATTGTAAGCAACTCCTGAGTTGATAATTACTTCAGTTCATTTAAGGACTTGTAGGTCTTGCTTGTAAGATCTCTCCTTGTCACTAATACTGAGTTGTCATCAGTAAAGGACCATCTGCTGATCAGCACTTTAGACTTGTCAAAGTCTGAAGTATAGGGAACCATGCTGGACCCTTGGGAAGTTCCTGAGTGTTGAATATTTTCAATTTCAGTGACTCTCAGGTGGGATTCACTTCTTTCTTCTTGTTGCACCACATCAGGTAGTTTGAAAGTTGGCAAGTGATGTTTAGTAACTACCTTAGTGTGCAGTTTATCTTTGATGGTCTTCTGGATTTGGTAGGCAAATGTAGAAGGATCCCTGAACTGTGTTATCAGAGGTTTTTCTTCAATATCAAAGTCTGAATGGACTACTATGTTTCCTTCTAGTAGTACCATTTTGAAGTCAGTCTTTGTATTATCCTCTGTCTTCTGCTTCTTGGTAGCAGGTCTCGTAACACCAGAAGTTCTAACTTACTGAAGTTGATACTTCAGAAGTTTTGAACTTCTCTGGATTAGCAGCCTTTGCAGCCTTGTACTTCTTGTATGTGTCTAGTAGTCTTTCTTCTTTCCATCTTGACACAGAAGCTTTTGAACCATAGCTGTTTGCCACCTGTTCTTCAATCATCTCAGCTCTCTTATCTTTTCCATCTTTATTTGTTGCAAGTTTGTCTGCAACAATTTGAGCTCTTCTTGTTAGCTCATCCATGGAGAGTCCTTTCAGTGAAGAGGCTTTAGTCTTGCTGTTCTTTGTAATGTAAGACATCAGTTGTTGTCTTTTGTCTTCTTCAGCAACTTCTTCAAGGTTAGCCTGCCTTTGTAACTCAGCTCCATAAGCTTGTAATTTTTCATTGTAAGTCAAGTCATCCCTTGCTTCCAAAGCATTCCAGATCTCATCTTCCTTAGCCTTTCTTTCGGCTGCAATCAAACTCTTCTCAAGTAGTTCTTTGGACATTGATAGAGGAGAAGGGTTCAGCACAGTCATTGTTGTAGTTGTAGTAGGCTTTGGAATAGGAGTTGGTTGTTGTTCAGTTGGTTTGGAAGGCTGTTCTGTTGGTTGTATATTGGAAGTGTTGACTTCTGATGTGTTGACAACTGCTAAAGGTTTGTCAACTACTGAAGGATTGTCTTCAGCACTTTCTGAATCATCATCAGAACTTTCAGCATCAGAAGTTTCTTCATTGTGGCCTTGGGATGTTTCAGCTTCTTCTATTTCTTTCTCAAAGACACCAAATTGTTGAGCCAGTTTTTCTCTTCTGGCTTTGTCTTTGAGTTCTCTTTCTTGGAGAGCCACTCTTGCTTTTACTTTAGCTTTGAATGACTCCTTTGGTTCCCTAGTTTTCTCCCCCTTTTTGGATTCATCAAGTTTGGAAGGTTTGGAGAAAGTACCAGTTAGAATGTTGATCTGTTTTGAGTTGTGGTCAATTTTGTTTGACAGATCATTGACTTTTGTTTTGATCACTTCAAGTTGGTTCTTGACAGACAGCTCCAAAGCAGCTGTGTAGGTTCTGAAGTGATTGGTGATGAGTGTGTTCATCATATGGTATAAGGGACCATCTGGGCTGCATAGTTGGTTCAAGTCTATGCTTGTTGACCCAGGGAATTGGGTAGGCATTTGTAGTGAGGGGTGTGTTTTGGGGTGATCTTCTTGTTGTACATAAGATGCCACTTTAGGGGAGTCATGGATCAAGTGGACTTTAACCTGATCTGGTGTGACCAGGTCTTTGAGCTTAGATACACCAGGTGCGGGACCTTCACTAGCAGCCGTCAATTCAATGTTTGGTTGTGAAACATCATCCAAATCAATGGAATCATCTGAATCCCTGATTACATCCTCAATGAGGACAGTATCAGTTACATCATGAGCTGAGCCCAACTCAGTTGTCTCATGTACCTCTTTTTCTTGGTTCAGAGGATTTCCTACCTCAGGTATTAAGCCTTCATCAGTAGTTGCCACAAATGAGGTCATAGCAATGTTACTTCTTTCCTCAGATCCACCACTGGGTGGTATGTGAGTAGTAGCAGCCTCAATTGTACCTAGAGTATCTAAGTTTGGGCTTAGAGACCCTGGTTCATCCTCATCTCTTTGGTTAGGGCTTTGAGTGTCCACATCCATGTCAAGTTCTGAGGCTATGTCCCCTGTTTGATGTGGTTGTTGAGGACTGACATGTTCGGATGGGATTTTCTCTTTTAGCCCAGAGAGAAGCTTGGAATTTCAATTTCTGGTTCAGAAGTTTGGGGTTCTGGTTCAATAGGTTGGTTTACGGGTTCAGCAGTTTCAAAAGAAGGGTCTATTGGGATTTTTTTTCTTCAATTTCTTTCTTTTGAAAAGGATTGTTATTGGTGCTCTTGGTGGGGTTTGAGATGGATGAGACTGAGAGGATGTTTCAGTCACATCTTTATCAAGTGCAGATTGCACATTTGCAAGTTCAGGCATCTCAACTTCCTGAACTGCCTTTCTTTTTGGGTTGGTGGGTTTTTGTTTTTGTTGCTTGGGTTTCTTGGCCGTTGGGGGTTTAGGTTTGGAAGATGAGGGTTCCATGGGGACTGTTTCTGGTTCCCCTTGGTCATCTTCTGGCCAGGCAGCCGGTTTGTTGTGCCTTGAGTATGCTTGTGAGGACAAAGGGTTTAAAATTGTAGTTTTACCCACAAGCACCACTTCTCCAAGTTCTTTTATTATGCAATGCATAATAAATCTTGGGTACAACAAAAACTTCTTTTTAGTATTGAGATGATGTAACACCAACTCATTAAAGAAAAGTGATGATGCCCTGAATTTTGTTTCATTCACTATGGAATGAAAAATAGGTTGAAAAGTTGAGGGCATCTGATCATAAGATCCAGTTTTTGACTCAAACACATAATAATATATTGAAACAGTAGTTTGTACTTTGGTTCAAAATATTTCTTAAAAATTGTAGCATGTGAGAGAGTACCTTGGTAACCACACTCTGTCATGGTTAAGTGAATCTGAGAGTTTGGAAATTGGTCTGGGGCATTTACATCATCCAAACCCAGCCTAATTGCCAATATAGCCGGTGTGATTGCCATTCTTCTCCCTTGGATGGTTGAATTGAGGGATATCACTTTGTTGTTCACCGTCACCGTCTCTGCGTTTGCCCAAAACTCATTTAGAGTTTCAGTGTGGATTGGAGGGTCGATGGTGAGGGCAGTGAAGTATTGGGATTTGACGACCAAAATCAATGATTTCGTCGTATTGGGACCAGGCTTCTTGTTTTTTGAAGTAGCCTCTTTGATTATGTCCCTGTTTCAGTACTAGAGCCATGTGGTTTGTGTGTGTGTGTGGATCGAACAGTGTTTTTGCAGGTTTAGGTCTTAAGAGTGTTTTGTGAGAGAGAAGGAGGGAATTTTTGCTTTTTGAAAGGATAAGTGTTGGAAAAGGTATTTATTAGAAGTTTATAACCGCCTACAAACTTCTGATGTGGGAAAAGGTATTTATCTGAAGTTTTTAACCGCCTAGGTCAAACTTCTGATGTGGGAAAAGTCTGATTTACCCTTTTTGACCAAACTGCTGATGTAACATCCGGCCCCTCTCACCACCAATATTGTCCGCTTTGCCCTGATGGGTCGTCCATCCAGAGCTCACGGATTTGTTTTTGGTTGCCTAGTGGAGACTTCCCAGGAGGTCACCCATCCTGGAATTTCCCCCACCTGAGCACGCTTAACTGTGGAGTTCTCCTCTCATCCACTAACATTAAGCCCCAAAACGCGTTGGTGATTTAAGAGGCTTTGGATTACTTATGAACCAAGGATCTCTCCTGGCCACGGCCGATGTGGGATTTGCATAGGGTGTCATACAAAGGTCCATGATAATCTCCCAAAAATCAGTACTGTTACAATCACCCCCCCTTAGGGACTCATCGTCCTCGATGAGGTTTGCCCCACAATCCCGAACGGCACAGGAGTGGCTCTGATACCATTTGTAACATCCGGCCCCTCTCACCACCAATATTGTCCGCTTTGCCCCGATGGGTCGTCCATCCAGAGCTCACGGATTTGTTTTTGGTTGCCTAGTGGAGACTTCCCAGGAGGTCACCCATCCTGGAATTTCCCCCACCTGAGCACGCTTAACTGTGGAGTTCTCCTCTCATCCACTAACATTAAGCCCCAAAACGCGTTGGTGATTTAAGAGGCTTTGGATTACTTATGAACCAAGGATCTCTCCTAGCCACGGCCGATGTGGGATTTGCCTAGGGTGTCATACAAAGTTCCATGATAATTTCCCAGAAATCAGTACTGTTACAATCACCCCCCCTTAGGGACTCATCGTCCTCGATGAGGTTTGCCCCACCATCTCGAAAGGCACAGGAGTGGCTCTGATACCATTTGTAACATCCGGCCCCTCTCACCACCAATATTGTCCGCTTTGCCCCGATGGGTCGTCCATCCAGAGCTCACGGATTTGTTTTTGGTTGCCTAGTGGAGACTTCCCAGGAGGTCACCCATCCTGGAATTTCACCCACCTGAGAACGCTTAACTGTGGAGTTCTCCTCTCATCCACTAACATTAAGCCCCAAAACGTGTTGGTGATTTAAGAGACTTTGGATTACTTATGAGCCAAGGATCTCTCCTGGCCACGACCGATGTGGGATTTGCCTAGGGTGTCATACAAAGGTCCATGATAATCTCCCAGAAATTAGTACTGTTACAGCTGATGAAGAACAAATATCATCAGTAGTTCCCACTTTCTCTTCAGTAGTTGTTAACAACTGATAAGAATGTTTTATAAATACTTTATTCATAATTTCTGAAGGTTATTTTATCAGAAGTTAATCATTTTTCAGAAAATATTCCCATACTGATGTTTTGTTCATCAGTAGTTTCTCTCTTGTTTGTTTTTCAGAAGTTTTCAGACTTAAAAACAGATGTAAGTGAAAAATGAATATATGTGCAGAAAGATAAAAAGAAACACTTACAAATTTAGCATCCCAAGCATGGATACTAACTTCTGAAATGTTGATGTGTCAAGGGGTTTAGTGA
This sequence comes from Ambrosia x helenae, assembly GCA_030844895.1. NCBI lineage: Eukaryota > Viridiplantae > Streptophyta > Magnoliopsida > Asterales > Asteraceae > Ambrosia > Ambrosia x helenae. The sequence continues at coordinate 101,461,797 of CM061223.1, forward strand.
ATATGTCAGCTATTTGATTAGCTGTTGCTACATGTTTCACTTCAATTTTGCCTTTTTCATAGCAATCTCTTATAAAATGATACCTGATTTCAAAATGTTTGGTTTTTGAAAACTGAACAGGATTTTGAATGATGCTAATGGCAGATTTGCTATCTACAAGCAATGGTGTCTTGGTCTCTCTGATTCCATAATCAAGAAGTTGATAGTGGAGCCATTGTATCTGTGATGTACAACTTGCAGCTGCAATGTATTCAGCTTCAGCAGTTGAAGTTGCAACAGATGTTTGTTTCTTTGATTGCCAGGACACTAGACAGTTTCCCCAAAATTGACAACCACCAGATGTTGATTTTCTTGACATTTTACACCCTGCATAGTCAATATCTGAAAAGCTGATAACTTGGTATTGCTTGAAGCAGGATACCAAATTCCAAGTGTTGGAGTTCCTTTCAGATATCTGAAGATTCTTTTGACTGCAATGAGGTGTGATTCCCTAGGAGCTGATTGATATCTAGCACAGACACATGTTGAAAACATAATATCTGGTCTAGAAGCAGTTAGGTATAAAAGGGAACCTATCATACATCTATACATGGCTTGATCAACCTGTTTTCCTTGATCATCTGGTTCAATTTGTGTGGTTGGTGTCATGGGAGTGGAACATGATTTACAGTCTTGTAAAGAAAATTTGTTTAATAATTCTTTAACATATTTTGATTGATGTATAAAAGTTCCATTTGTTTGTTGTTTAATCTGCAGTCCCAGAAAGTACTGTAGTTCTCCCATTGTACTCATCTCAAATTTTGATTGCATGAGTTTCTTAAATTCATCACACAGTTTTGTGTTTGTTGAACCAAATATGATGTCATCAACATATATTTGAACAAGTAAGACATGATTTCCAACATGTTTTATGAAATGAGTTTTATCAATGGAGCCTCTTGTGAAGTTATTTTTGAGTAGAAAGTTAGAAAGTGTTTCATACCAGGCTCTTGGAGCCTGTTTGAGCCCATAAAGAGCTTTGTCTAGTTTGTACACCCACTCAGGATGAGAAGGATCCTCAAACCTAGGTGGCTGACAGACATACACTTCCTCTTTTATTTTTCCATACAAAAATGCACTTTTAACATCCATTTGAAAAACTTTGATTTTGTTGGAAATGGCATAGGCCAGAAGTAACCTGATGGCTTCAAGCCTTGCAACTGGAGCAAAGGTTTCATCATAATCAATTCCTTCTTCTTGAGAGTAACCTTGTACTACCAGTCTTGCTTTGTTCTTTATAATCATACCAGCCTCATCTTGTTTGTTCCTAAAAACCCATCTTGTGCCAATTGGTAGCTTGTTTGGTTGGTGGTAAGGGACAGATTTCCCAAACCTGTTGCTTTTTGAATTGAAGCAACTCATCTTGCATGGCTTGTACCCAATTGTTGTCTTTGAGGGCTTCTTGGTACTTTTTAGGTTCCAACTGAGAAATGAATGGTGAGAAGAAGCAAAAGTTGGAAAGCTGGTTTCTTGTAAGAACACCTGATGCAATATCACCCATGATTTGTTCAAGTGGATGATCTTTGTGTTCAATCAGTTGTTGTAAACCACTGACAGGTCTAGGTGGCTCTTGTACTTCATCAAACAAACCACTGAGGTTTATAATGTCTGGTTCAGCTGTTTGAACATTTTCAGTAGTTGTAGGAGCTGAAGCAGATGCTTGAGGTTGTACATCAGCAGTTGTTGAATCAGAAGTTTGTGAAACTTCTGAAGGTTTAAAAGTTGACTTAATGACTGTTTGAGGAGTCCATGGTGCTGGATCCTCATCATCAAACCTTTGATCACCATAATAAGTAGGTTTAGATGAAGTAACAGTCTTTTCAGGTCCAAAATGAAAGCTTTCAAGGTCAAAAAGTTCAGCAGGATGTGCTAGAATAAGAGTGTGTTTTGACTCATTGAACTTGACATTCAGTGTTTCTTCTACTATCCTGGTTCTTGAATTAAAAACCTTGTAGGCTTTTCTAGTGGAAGAGTAACCAAGAAAGTAACCTGAATCAACTTTGGCAGCAAACTTTGAAATAGAGTCTTTGATGTTTAGAATGAAAAATTGACATCCAAAAGCCCTAAAAAAGGAGATAAGGGGCTTTATGCCATGAAGAACTTCATAGGCATTCTTGGAGTGTCTTTTGTTGACAAGGACTCTATTTTGAACATAACATGCAGTGTTAACTGCTTCATCCCAGAAATACAATGGTAGGCCTGAATCAGCTAACATTGTTCTTGCTCCTTCAATTAAGGTTCTGTTCTTTCTTTCTACTACACCATTTTGTTCAGGAGTTCTGGGAACACTGTATTGTCTAATAATCCCTTTAGACAGGCAGAATTCATCCAGAGTTTTGTTCATGAACTCTGTCCCATTGTTACTTCTAATGGCTTTGACAGACAGAGAATATTGTTTCTCTAGTTGTAGAATGAAGAACTTGATGATTTCAGCAGCCTCATCCTTGGAAAATAAGAAGAATACCCATGTAAATCTTGAATTGTCATCAATGATGACCAAGCAGTACTTCTTCTTATCAAGGCTCATGATTTTTACAGGCCCAAATAAGTCCATATGGAGTAGTTGAAGACATGCAGTTGTTTTTGATTCTTCAATAGACTTATAGGAGGACTTATGCTGTTTTCCCTTCAAACAGGATACACAGTGTTCTTGACACTGATATACCTTTATTTATGGTTTTAAAGTTCACATGGCCAAGTCTCCTGTGCCAGAGATCAGTCTCTGAAGTTTATGCCTTTGAGAAGAAACAGGCAGTGTTGTTCAATACTTTGTCCTTTTCAATGTCCACTGCATAGACATTGCCACATCTTTTGTCTATCAACAAAGTATGATCTTCAATGATCTTCTCTATCAACTTCTGGCCTTCTGTTGATATGATCTTGCATGCTGTCTTTGTGAAAAAGGAAGAATATCCTTTATCACACATTTGTGATACACTCAGCAAGTTGTACTCAAGGTTTTCAACCAGATTGACCTTGTCAAACTGTATTTTGCCAGAGGAGAGATTGCCATGTCCTAGCACATATCCCTTAGCATTGTTCCCAAAGGATACAGATCCTTCTCTGTGACTGATAAAATTGTTTATCAGGTATCTGCATCCAGTCATGTGCATTGAGCCTCCACTGTCAACATACCAAATGCTATTTAAGCCTCTGGAAACTCTCTGCACAAGATAGAAAATTAGTTAGATTTGGGAACCCAAGCCAGTTTGGCTTTGGGTTTGCTCTTGAGAACATTTACAGTTTGTTCTTGACCAAGTTGAGGATTCCATGTCTTTTTGGCAATGAATTTTTCATTAAGAGTAATGGTGGTATCCTTTTGAGGACCACCATCAACTTTGGTCATCAGTAGTTGTACCATGTTCATGAGATCTTTAATCTCAGCAGTTTGTGAAACTGCTGATGATTTAAGTCTAACTACTGAAAGAGAATTTTGAGAAAAGGATTTTTGTTGAGATTTTGTCTTTTTCTGAGAAAAGGTGTTTACTGGTTGTTGTTTCCTGGGAGAAAAAAGTTTCAACAAAATCATTTCTGATTTGTTTTCCCACAACCAGTTGTTGAATTTTCTTGTTGTACTGAATACCTTTTCTGTATCTGCAAAATTCTGTCTTGTGGTTGAACAGACCACAGATTTCACATTCTTTTGTCTTTTCTCTCAAAGACAAATTTCTGACTGTATTGATTGGTTTTAGGTCATAAGTAGTTTTCAGGTTCTCAACTCCTGATGTAGTAGAAACTACTGATGGCTTAATGTCAGATTTTATCAGTACTTCTGAAGAACTTTCTTTGTGATTTTTTAGAAAGTTTTCATGGAAAGATGTGCATTCTTTCTCTTCAGAAGTTTCTCCTGAAACAATTTTTCTCCCATCTTCAGTAGTTTTGGGGGGAAAATCTGTTGGTGTTTCAGTGTGATTGTACCCTATGCCAAACCTAACATTTGAAGCACTTTGTTTGTTTAGCAATAGTTGTTACCCTTTACAAGATTTAACCCATTTTTCACAAGTGACCTTGGTGTCAGCAAGCTCTTGTCTGACATTTCTTAGGTCATTTATCATGATGTAAGATTTTAATTTGTGCTTGGGTTTCAATAGCAGTGTTAGTTAATTTAGAAACTTCTTTTGTTTTTGCAGAAAGTTTTCTTTCTAAATCACATTTCATCTAAGTGAATTTTCTCTCAGAGTCATTTGCTATACCTTGTAAGTGCACATTAGTCTCTCTTATGAGAGCAAAAGATTCTTTACAAAAAGTTGAACAAAGTTTTGTCAAAGATTCTTTTGATACCTGTGACAAGGCAGATTTTGAGGTGCATCCCTCAAATGCCATCAAGGCAAAGTTCTTTCTGCCATTGTCAGGCTCTCCCCAGTTGATGCCAAACATCTTGTTGTCTGCATCAGGGTTACACTCAGTAGTGTCAAAAGGAAGACTGCTCCAGTCAACATACCCTGAAGTAAATAAACTTTGTTGTGAGGGTTGCTGAGTCTGTGGAGGTGGTTGAGCAGCTGGAAAGGGAGGGATTGATTGTTGGCTCTGCATCTGTTGAGCAAGCATCTGTACATATTGTACTTGTGGCACATATTGGTGTTGTGGAGCTTGTGCCTGTACAAAATGTGCACTCCCTTGTGTTCCATTATTCCTGTTATAATTGGGGTTAAAATTATTTCCAGACTGAGATTGGTTAAAGCTAGAGCTTCTACACTCTCTAGCAAAGTGTCCCAACTTTTGACACTTGTGACATCTAAGTTTAGATTTGTCAAAACCAATTTTTGTTGAGCTGTTGAGTCCTGGAAACTTCCTTCCTGACCTTTTGTAAAATTTGTTTGTTTCTAAACTTAACATGGCCAGTTGGTGTAGAATATCCATTTCTTCCAAGTCATCACTGCTGAAATTTTTTCAATCATCCATGATAAAACACATGTTATCAACAGTTTGACTAAAATCATTATTGTCATAACCTGGGAATGATCTTTCAGATGAGATCCCAGCAGTTATGTCAATATGGTCAAAAGATCCAAACTATTTGAACAAGTTGGTGAGTCTTGTCCCAATAGTGCTGTACTACCTGGTAGATAGTCATCAGCAGTTTTACCAGAACTTTGTAACTTTTTCTTTTGATCAATTTCTCTTTCAAAAGTAAGTAATCTCCCAAGTGAGGGAGCTAAAGTCTGGTGAAGATCTTAAGACTATAGAGTATGTTTCCCATTTTTCAGGTAAAGACCTTAAAAATCTATGAAGCATAGATACAGTTGTGTAGGTCTGACCATTTAATTTTAGCTCAGATATTAATGAGGAGAATCTTTCAAATTGTTCTGTTAAAGTTTCCCCATTAATGTGAGCAAAAGTTTCATATTGTTGAGCCAGGATTTCTCTAGTGTTGGCAATCACCTCTTCAGTTCCTCCAAACTGTTCTTTAAGGCAGTCCCAAAGCTTTTTGGCACTATCACAATGTAATAGGCCAGAGTAGATTTCATTTGGGAGTGTCATTGCCAACATAGAGAAAGCTTTAGCATCAAGCTCAAGTTTTAGGAAATCATCATCTGTATAGTCTTTTGGGTCTTTTGGTATTTCTTCTTTAGTTTCAAGATTGATATTTACTGGTTTATGATGACCATATATCACAGATTTCCAGCAACCTGTGTTGGTCTGTGATCAGGTATCTGCCATTCTTCTTTGCCAGATATTATATTCATTTCTTACTAGCATAGCAGGTTTATTGGCAGAACCAGTATTATGAGGATCCATTTTAAAGAGTATTGATTTGTCAAATATCTCTTAAAGTGATGGATGTTGATAAAAGTGAACTATTAATCCTTTATTGAATATCAATAAGAGCCTGTGTCTGATTCTCAATGTGTTAGATTGATATGTTATCAGATAAACCAGTGCTCTGATACCAATTGTTGGATCAGTATCGCTCTTTGTATGAACTTGCTAGTGAACACTTAAGTGTCTAGCCAGTTCTTAATCAGTAATAGCACAGCGGAATGATATGAGTTAAAGCTACACTTATCAACAGTTGTTATTACTCCCCCTGGATGTTTGATAAAACTAAAGACAAGTATTTAGTGAGAATCTGAGTATTGAATGAGAATGAATACTTAAACAGATTCTTAGTAAATGAAATGGAAATAATAATGATAAGCTTTGAAGGATTTCTGTATTAAAAATCAATGTCTAAAACAGAGGGATGAACCCATCTATTTATAGACTTTACAAATACATGAACCTTGCCAAAAAGCAAGTTCAGAGACAAGTTGCAACAAGTTGCAATCTTGGAACTTGTACAAAAAGTTAAAGTAATACTAAATTAATAAACTACTGAAACATAAGGCGGTGGAAAGATTCTTGAACAAGCGCTGATGAATGACAAACTACTGATGAATAGTTTGTCTTCAGTAGTTCTTCAGTGAACTGTCTGGTTTGGACTTCAGAACTTCTGATGCATTTATTCTTCAGTGTTTGTAGAATCCTTCTTCAGTACTTTAGTCTTCTTTCTTCAGTAGTTCTATACTTAGAATATTTCAGACAGAAGTGAATTAGTGTTAGGTTTCGAAAAGTGGTTTCACCAATCCTCTTTGTCCTAACAAGATTTCATTTGGGAGTGCCATTGCCAACATAGAGAAAGCTTTAGCAACAAGCTCAAGTTTTAGGAAATCATCTTCTGTATAGTCCTTTGGGTCTTTTGGTATTTCTACTTTAGTTTCAAGATTAATGTTTACTGGTTTGTGAGGATCATATATAACAGATTTCCAGCAACCGGTGTTGGTCTGAGATAATGTATGTGCCATTCTCCTTTGCCAGATATTGTATTCATTTCTAACTAGCATAGCAGGTTTATTGGCAGAACCAGTATTATGTGGATCCATTTTAAAGAGTATTGATTTGTCAAATATCTTTTTAAAGTGATGGATGTTGAAAAAAGTGAACTTTAATCCTTTATTGAATTTCAATAAGAGCCTATGTCTGATTCTCAATGTGTTAGATTGATATGTGATCAGATAAACCAGTGCTCTGATACCAATTGTTGGATCAGTAATGCTCTTGATGTTTTGCTTGCTAGTGAACACTTATGTGTTTAGCAAGTTCAATAAGATTTGCACAGCGGAATAAGTAAGTAAAGTTACACTATCAACAGGAGTTATTACTCCCCCTTGATGTTTGAAAACTAAAGACAAGTTTAATGAGAATCTAAGTATTGAATGTGAATGACAATAAATACTCAAACAGATTCTCAATAAATGAAATGGAAATAACAATAATAAGCTTTGAAGGATTTCAGTTTTAATTAAAATCAATGTCTAAAACAGAGGGATGAACCCATCTATTTATAGACTTGCAAATACATGAACCTTGCCAAAAAGCAAGTCTACAACAAGTTGCATTCTTGGAACTTGTACAAAAAGATAAAGTAATAATAAACAAATAAACTACTAAAACATAAGGGCGGTGGAAAGATTCTATTACAAGTGCTGATGAATGACAAACTACTGATGAGTAGTTTGTCTTCAGTAGTTCTTCAGTAGACTTGTCTGGTTTGACTTCAGAACTTCTGATCTATCTTCTTCAGTAGTTCTATACTTAGAATAATTTGCAGAAGTATGAATTAGACTAAGGTATGCAAAAGTGGTTTCCTCAATCCGTTTTGTCCTAACATAATATTCATACTATTAATTTAGATAGATGGTTATAATAACTTAAGGTTTTGTTATTTTCACATGATTTATGATTGTACCTGAAGAGAACTTAGAATAAATTTGTTACTTGGTATTAGTTCGGTTTTGGTTTATCATTTACTACACGTATGGTTCTTCGTAGCAGAGATTGTCTTTGAAAATTTGTATTAGTGACACTAAGAGTAAACTATATATAACATTATTTTATTAGTTATTTTGCTAATGGTTTTACTATTGATGCAATGAGTAAAAAATCTTATTATAATATGTGACACATTTTATCTCTCTATAAAAGGCAAGCAACTCGTCATTTCATTTTCCAAATTTATTTCTCTTCATTTATTATGATAAATAAATAAAGCTACCATCGATAAAAAATATTATTTTTTTTATTGTGAAAACAAAAAAATGGATAAGAGTAAAGGCTTTGATAATCAAGTTGAAATTGGTATTCTCGGAAGATTCTTACAATCAAAGGAAAATATTATTCTTATCACGATCTCCTTTACAGCCTGTCTAATTAGAGATGGGTGTATATTGAAATAATATGTCTATGTTTCTTAAATAGTTAGAGCTATTATCTGTAATTATTTTTGGTTTTGTTTTTGTCTTCTTCAGGTTTTTTGGTCATTTTCTCTCTGTATTTGTATGTATTTTCATTCTGATGGAAGAAATGTCATAGTTAGTATCACACCCTCAAATTCCACGTGTGGGGTTTTACCGCGAGGCGCGTGACACACCAGGATCTCAGTCAACGATCACAATAAACATACAACAAACATGCATTCATAATTATATTTAAAACCAAAATATCATGCTTTGAGCTGTAAACCAGCAGCGGAAGCATTCTTGTTTACAACCAAAAGACATATCATTGTTTACAAAACATTGTTTTAATATGCTTCAAAATATTAGACGTTGTGCAGGACTCCGTGCGCCTAGCCCATTGACTGCTACCTTAGCGACCTGAGAAAACATGCCAAAAATGTCAACATATAATGCTGGTGAGTTCACAGGTTTTCTTTTATAAAAGTGTTGTCACAAGTTCACAAAGATCATTCCCGTTAATACTATGTCATAAGAACGTTAGCTAGACGTTAAGTGTTTTTACTACTACGGTTGGGAACCCATTACTAAACATGAACCAAAAGATGATACCAGCCCAGATGACTGGGCTACCGATGCCTCGGTAACCCGATAGGTAGAGACAATATGCACCCGCCCGGCCCCGCCGTCGAGTGGGGCTTGTGAGGCCCAATAGATCTATCCACATTTCCCCCATTGTGCGTTCCAGCACATTCATGGTTTCCCCCTGGGACTTTCCATAAAAGCCGTATAGTAACATAAAGTGCCCATAGTATAACATGACCTTTAAATAGTTTGTACAAAGCATGTTTCTCCCCCAAAAGCAAGACAGTAAAAGTGGGGCTGTGAAACTCACCTCGGTTTGCGTTACTTGAAAACAGTTAAGAAATTAAGCTATGATAGCCCCAAATAGCGGCGACCTATCATAAGATGTGTATAAGTATCCGGACTAACAACCCGCAGGTTAACTAGTCCCCGAATGTCCAGATCGTGACCATAAAGTTTGAAAACATCTTTAACTGTTAAACCGACCGTGCCAGACAAGACCCGACATCCCATTGGTGACCCGACATCCCACGTGTTAGGTAAATACAAGACATCATGCAACGTATGCAATTAAACACTTAATACGCGCAATAGTTCACCTAGTCTAGCATAATATCCGATTAACGCATAATCAGGTCCGAACACGTCTTACTAAGTCATTGGGTGTATCCCGGGGTTCCTATCATGTTCCTAGGTGTCAAATCATGTTCCGGGATGTCAAAACGCGTTTACGACAGCAGTTCACGCGAATAGGAAACCTTCATGCGATTAGGAAAAGTCAACTAGTGAGTAGGAGGGAGGATATAGGCGAGTAGGGCCCTATTCGCCTGATGCTCTGCTGTTGCGCGTTTTCGCGCGTTAAACCTTCCAAATCAGATCCGAAACATGTAAAAACACCCAATATCAAAACTAAACTATTAACCAACCCTTTCCAAGCAAAAACCCCCAATTTATCTCTGCTCAAACGGGCTCGGTGCGATTATTTCCAAAAATGGCAAATACTAGGTTTCATTAACTAACCTTATCTTTCCCTATATGGAAACAATCAGATTTCATCTCCTACAAGTTGCAAATCATCATCTCTATGTTATATCATCATCTTAACATGATTTCTAACCATAAACAAGCAATGAATCACATCATACATCCTATTCTTCAAGAATTACCCAAATGGGTCAAAATGCATACTTGCACCTAAACATCATAACAAGGGCTTAAACTCATAGGTAATCATCCTAACAACACTTACACATCATAAGTACAACAAATTCATGGAAACATTCATGTTATAATCACCAACAATCATCATATGCACAAATACTTCACATATAGCAAGTATTATGGTGTAGACTTGTTTTAGAACTCTTTTCAAAGGGTTTCAAAGACACAAACTTAGTAAAACAAGGTCTGGACTTTTGGGGAATCAAAACAACAACTTTACAAAGGTGTAGGATGAAGAACACACCTTGGGTTTTATCAAAGAAGGGTGTGTAAGCTTGGTGATGGTGTGTTTTGAAGCAAAGCAAGCTCCAGAGGTGTTTCAAGGTGTGTGGGGGGCTTAGGGTCAGTTAGGGTTGCACAAATGGTGTTTGGGGAGTTAAGGGTTCTATTTATAGGTGTTTTGACCCGTGTTCAGCAGTATAGGCGATTAGCAGATGGTTTCAGGCGAGTAGGGCTCCTACTCGCCTATATATAGGCGAGTAGAGCCCCCATTCGCCCCTATCATGTCCTACTCGCCCCATGTATAGGCGATTAGGGCTTCCTAATCGCCTCTGTGATGCTGGAACGGGTTTTTGGCGCGTTAAACACTATTTTAACATATATAAACACGTATTCACATACCGATAAGTCACATAATGATTTCGAACATATAATGCATGATAACTAACACGTTTACATCCGTTCACCAATTCCCGGGACTCGAGACTCGTGTGTGCGTTAAACCCGGCGATTCCACGAATCACCAATCCTTGTACACATGGTTATGGACCGACTCCCGATGACCCCGCGGATCATCGTAACGACTTCCGATGATTCCCAGAATCATCATACCGACTCGACTGACCCCGTTAAGTACGTAATATGCATGACTCGCTAAGGTAGACTTACTAGTTTAGTCAACGTTACTAACCTGAGTTTGCCGGGTGTCACAGTTAGCATTACTTAAGTTTTGTATTGAATGTCATAGTTAACATTACTTCAGTTTTGTATGTATATTGGATTTTTTTTCCTTTGAATTCTAACGTTTTTTGTATTTTGGTGACTTTTGTATCGATATGGATATTGTATATACCTTTGTTAGAATTCTTACGTTTTTTATATTTTGGTGAGTTTTGTATCGATATGGATTTTTTTCTTAGAATTCTTATGCGGTTGTAATAATATAAAGTTGAATTCTATAACAGCTTTTTTATTTTTAATTTGCTGTTCAGTAAACAGATCATAGCTTTTGGTTTGTTTATGTTTTTTATATTTTGTTTATAATAATTGTATTAAAAAGATATATTATTCGTTAAGTTTCTTTTTAAGCAATAACTGTTTCTTATAACAGTTGTATCGTTAATAATCAGAGATTACTTATAACAGAGGCATAAGCATCAATAACCAGGCATATCAACAGCCCAAAAATAATGATTACGGTTTTGAAGTAACTTTATTAAAAATATTATTTTATTATTATTGTTGTGTTTACAGTTGTCTTTCATTCTATAAAAAATAAATTAAAATTTCCATAACTAACTTCTGACTTTATAGTTTCTTGAAATGCAACTAATAAAGTTGAAAACCAACTTTACCATTTCGAACTGTTATTATATTATATTTCAGTCTATAAAAGGTGATGAATTCCCAATATTCGTGTTCAATATTCTCACTTTACATCTCTCCATTCAATATGCATTATGATATTACTTTTAATTTTTCTACAAATTTTTCGAAAGATTATTTCAATCAAAGGAAAATAGGTTGCCAACAGTTTGTTGGTAAACTACTTCAAATTGATGTTTTCCCAGATTCTTCCAATCATAAGGAAAACATCAATTTATTATTATATATATACATCCACTTCCTATCTTCAATGGTTAAGCTTTTTGGATCAGGATAAGGGGGGACGGGGCGCCTACCGAAATGTCCAAGGGTACCAACAACCAGCACGGTATTACCGCCGCCATACACGCTGGTAGTGGTCCCGTGGACCGTTTTGTGGTTATGGTACCGTGCTGGTACCGGTTGGTTTGTTTGTTTTTATAAAATGCAAAATTTTCAATTTACCCCGTGTGTTTTAGTGTTATTTAATTTTACCGTTTAAATAAATCAAAAACATAAATAAAGGACATTTCATTAAACATAAAAATTAAAATTACATAAACCAAATAAAAATAAACTTAAGGTTGGCGCAACAAGCGCCATGCCTCAACATTGTCGAATTGTTGGCCGTAAAGAGCCTCATACTCATAGCTTGTGAAGCCGATAGCCAACTCGTCATCGAGGTCCAGATCGTCCCTCATCGTTTGCTCGTAGAGGGTGGTCCACCACGCACACTTGATATTGAGATCCTCCCACTTGACTTGGAGGTCTCGGATTGTCTTGATGGTGTTGGTGCCCACGTGTTGGATGAAGTCGCTAAACACGTGAGTCCAAAACACATCTAGGTAGTAGAAATAAATGTAAAAAACCGTTTGGTGGGACGGTTTCCAAGATAAAAAATTAAATTTGGCTGACCGTTTGGTGGGACGGTTGAAATAGTAGAAATAAATGTAAAAAAACCGTGTAAACATGTAAAAAATAAAAAGTTTGGGCATTTAAATGGAAATAAATAAAAGAATCAGTGGAGTTTTGCCTACAAAAACGTTTTCAGTGAAGTAAATCAGTGAAGTGATGTGGCAAAGCATGATTGGTTAAAATCAGTTAAGTGAAAAAGATATTCATTGAGCACCCCTTTCACCCTAATATTTACATACGAGCTGCTGTCCTGTGCTGGTTCCCTATTGTCAATCTTCAGGGCTTTTAGATTTAATATACTGGATCTTGCATATTAAGTTTGCAAAGATCCCGATGAATATATTCATGAATCTTCTTCATCCACGCATAAGTGTGAGACTCGTATTTCCCATTGGTCATCACTAACACCTGGATGATCATTTTATTAGTTAGGGCTTTTAGAACTGGATGACAATAAATATATTCTGATGATGCTGGCAAGAAATATCATTCTCTATTGTTAGGTTGTTATAAATATATTTTTATTTACGTTGTATTTTTATGTAGTTTGTAAAGTCACATATTGTAATTGTATTGTCATTGAAGTATTTTTTTTAAATATATTTGTATTTCTTTTTTTATAAGTCTTCCATATTGTATTTATTTTCTTAAAGTAAATATTTCACTCAAATTATTGAATCGTATAACAGGTGTTTGACAGAGACTTTGTTAAAGAGAATTATTGTTTTAAATATAAATTTGAGTATAATAAAACTGATTAAATAGTCTACCGTTAAAATCAACAGATTATTGATCTTTAGTAATCAAACACTTAAAATTTAAAGGTGTTATAGTTGTTAGTAGCAACTGCCTAAGTCACCAACTGTTTCAACCAAACACTTGAATTTACATCTGTTATCAACAGTTTTTTAAACAGTGTTTCAAAATTCTGCTATATTAACAGCGTCTTTTGAAGCACATTATTAAATACGGTTTTTCTTTCAACTTTATATATATTTACCTCTTAATTTGATTATCCTCTTTTTTTGTTTTGATATGTTTTATCTCAACAGACCTTTAATTTGTGTGTACATTTAACTGACATTTTGAATGGAACAAACCTTACAAAATACACTTTTTATTTTAAACACTAGATTGACTCTTTAATTTGATTTTTACCAAACAGAGTATAACAGTTGCTTTGTTTCCTTTTTTTGGGTTTTAGTAAACAGACCTTAAACTAATTATTTCCAACATACACACAGATGGTAATAAGCAGATGTTCTCAAAACAATAGACGATGGGATAAATAATGTTGTTTTTAATAAACAGAGGTTAACATTTAAAATTAAAACGTACATAATAATAATCATATCTACTATACAAAACTACTTAATTAAAATTTCAAAAATACTTTGTTTCTTTTTCAGTATCTCCCTTGAAAGATCCTCTTTTAATTCCGTCAAGGATTCTTTGATGTTGTTTTCGATTTGTAGTTGTTGCGTCAAATAGTTTTCTATCTTGTCTCTTAAAGCACTTGCTGGTTCATGCAAGGCCATATCTAGCAGGGCAATGTTTTCCCAGCATTGTTCCTTAATTTTTTCTTCGATCCTCTCTACTTCATTGCAAATATTTTCATCTTTCTCTTTTCTGTTAGTGACCAAGCGCTAGATAAAGACTTAACATCTGATGTAACAGCAAAATGGTAGTATGATCTATTTGCCATTTTTATAGATGAATTTTAGAATATGTACTGTGTGGAATTTATAGATAAATTTTTTTCGTCTATTTGTTTTCCAAAGTCTTTATGCATTTATGTTTCACACGTTAACCCAAGTATAATAAATATTCTACCGCATGACCTTTCATCTTCACGCGTTGTTAGTCTATAAAATAGTAGAGACATTCAAAAGTTTATCATAAACGATTTTAATTAGTAATATATTAACATTTACATTTTCAGTGTTCACCAATTGTATTAATGGCAGCCCCAAGTGTTAACCGTGAAGATGAAATGAATGACTTTTTTCTTAATCAAATTACACGACAATACTACCAGGATTTGAAGACTACAAGGGAGTTGAAGATTTGTTTTGACCGTTTGCACTCGGGCACGCTTGAGTGAGACGTTGTTCAGTGGATTTTGAAGTCAATGCCTTCAACTGATGTTCGTGATTTGTCGTTGTTGTGCAATTCAGAGTCTAGTATTAAGGATGTAGAACTTTGTGCAAGATTCAAAGATCTACACGCACAGCTTGAAGCTTCAATGGAATTGAAGCTTATTAAGTTTATTAATTCATTTAACTAGGCGTGGATACTATCCATCGCATATCAATGAGTTAATACGCATATTGAGTTTCATATCCCTAAAGTGCTTAAAGTTCAAGAACAAAAGGAATTGTACCTTCAAAGGAATTGAAGATTAAGTTTATTAAATCCTAATGTATATTCATATGTATAAACAGATGTTATGAAGATGGAATTCATAATGTATATTGATGTTTAAAGTTGATTATATTTGTTTTGTTTAATGTTGATTAGATATGGTTTTTTATATATCGCTACATATTGACTACAGGTTTTTAATCCGTCTGTAGAGTTTTTGTTTGTTTGTTGTTACCTTTCGGTTATTAAATATCTGATCAGTGTTAAAAGATATAAATAGTCGTTGCGAAACAGCGGTTCTTTCAGCAGACGTTTGCACTGTTGACGTGTCGGTCAGTCGGTGGTTAATGCAACAACTGTTCGAAAGAAACGTTTGAATTGATGTAATGAACAGAGTTGCAAAATGAACAGACGTTGACTTGCAAACCGTTTAGTAACAAACGATCTATTGCGTCAGTGTATTATTAACTGATGTTGTGTAATGAACAGACGTTACTAAATACAGTTTTTCTTTTACCGTTAGATGGAGTGTTTTGCATGGTTTGGTCTGCAGACGCGTCAGTGGTTAGTGTAGGACGGATAAGGGTTGGTTAACGTGCAGGCAGTCTATTGGTTGGGCTTAAAGCAGAGTTTGATCCTCCCGTGTGTTTCCACACGGGATCTCACCTAGTTATATATAACACAATATATGCATGTATTTTATTATTTAATTATTATTATAATTTTACTAATAAATGTTATATTAATATATAATTTATATATTAAATTAAAATGAAACAAATTATAAGCTTATTTAGGCTCTCAAATCGGATCAAACTCTTTTATTAACAACCTTATTTTGAGGGGATTTTGGCTCTCTTGTTTTTCACAATCGCTTTGCCCTATTTACTTATGGCTTTGGGCTCTTTTTTTTATAATATTACTATGATTGTTTCATGTATAAAAGAAAATTGTGACAAATAAATGAATTCGTTGTGAAGCATGATATATCGTGTCCTATTATCTTGAAGAATACTGGTGTGACATCCTAGGCAAATCTTACATCGATTGTGGTAAGGAGAGATCATTAGTTCATATGTAATCCAATGTCTCTTAAATCACCAACGTATTTTGGGACTTAATGTTAGTGGATGAGAGAAGAACTCAGTGAATGATACTTAGAGGTGCACTCTAGCAAGTACAAGTGTAAGATAGTGTGTAAGCGAGTGTGTCCATTGGAGTGTAGGAATGAGATGTTCGAATCTTACACAAGTCTCTGGATCATGCCGAATAGCCACTCCAATGTACGTCACTGCCGTGCAAGGTTACCAAGCTCGCCTCTTCATCTTCATAACCCAAAGTGGAAGAAGAGATAGAAATAAAAAATAGATAGAATACATGATGCAACATTTGAATGATGATGTCGACAACCCTGCAATGTTAGTTATTCCCCATATGTTACGACTCATAAGTGTATGATCGTCTAGTGTGTGAGACTCGGCTATAGACCAAAGTCTACATGCAGTCATAGTTCACTATAATCATTGGCTCTGATACCAATATATCACACCCTTAATATTCACTTGCGGGGTTTTAATGTGAGGTGTGTGACACGCCGGGATTCAAGTCAACGGTCACATAGAACGACAACTATATAAGTAAAATAACGTTCAATCAACCATGCAGTTTAAAAAGAGTTAACAATGATACAGCGGAAGCAGTTAAAGTTTACAATCCAAAATACCGGCATGAAACAATGTTTCCTAAATAGTTAATGATTAATATCTGACATGATAAAAGTAGAATGATAGAATGTAGTGCGACTCCGTACGTCCTATCCAAAGCATGATACCTTAGCGACCTAAGAACACATGCTAAATGTGTCAACATATAATGTTGGTGAGTTCACAGGTTTTATATTTTCAATAAAAGTAATTGTTTTAAAACCAGACCCACATAATCCTTACATCTATACCTGATGTTAGCTAGACATCATTACAAATTACTTAAGCGTTAGGAGCCATTGCTGACTGGTAGTAAAATGTATGTCTTATTTCGCTGTCACTGGTCATCACTCGGGGATGTAATGTTAAATAGGACAAATATGCACCCGTGCGACCTTCAATCTACACGGGTGGGGCTTGTTGGACCCAATAGATCTAATCACACTTTTCCCGCTATGTTCCACATATTCATGGTTTAAACTGTTTAGTGGACTTTAGATGAGTCGCTTAGTATACATGTGATATTATGTAATATATGTGATCTACTATATTCGTGTTTGCGTAACATGTTTCTCCCCCAACAAGATAACAGTAGAAAGTGTCACACCCTCAAATTCCACTAGCGGGGTTTTACCGCGAGGCGCGTGACACCAGAATCCAAGTTGGTCACAATAAATGACAACTATATGTAAAAATACGTAAACCAAAACCATGAAATTTTTATAACATAATCCACTACAGCGGAAGCTTAAGTAAATTTACATCCCAAAACAGTAAAATAACAAATGTCTGATAATGTTTGAAACAAATGCAAATGCGACCTAGACGCCATACAACTATTCCATAAGCTGCTGCCTTAGCGACCTGAGAAAACATGCTAAAAATGTCAACATATAATGATGGTGAGTTCACAAATTTTTATAAAACGTTTCCATAAGTTTGAAAGATCAATCCCGTTACTAATATATTATATGAACGTTAGCTAATCGTATGTATTGTTACTAGTACGGTTGGAAACCATTACTTGACATGAATATTAATATGAATGTAGGAGGATCGATTTGACAAAAACTATTGGTTTGATCAAACAAGTCTACTAATTCAGGTGCGGAATCCCTGAATCAGTTACAAAATGATAATAATATCAACAAAACACACAGATCATCATAAACATTGCTTTTCATTCATAAACATACTCAATTACACGTTAAAACGACATTTATAATGATTAAAAGACGTTTACAGACTTGACACAATAACTTAGGAGGACACACACTGGGAGGGAAAACAAAATGTCAAAAGTTACATTGCAAAATCAACTTGACCTTATATAGGCCTGCACATTCACCCATTTGTGTTGGTCGAATGTGCAGGTTCGACCAAACATAGTGGTCGAATCAAGTTTATACATTAAATCTATTTCTACCTTCGACCTCCTGTGCTCCTTCGACCCTATTCATCTACCTTCGACCATTCAAGAAACCACATTCGACCATTGAGAAACACCTTTGACCATTCGACTTAGAACAAAAACTTGTATTATTCAAAATCCAAAGAATTAGTCGCATATTATGCATCTACAAACTCCCCCTCGACTATTGCTTGGATTGCTTACGCTCTTGGTCCATCATCTTGTTCATGAGCTTGATACGTAGTAAAGTCTTCTGTTCCTTGGTCATTACAGGTTAAAAGTTTGTTTCGGCTTTTTCTTTTTAACTTCCGGAACTTCTTGAACCTTCACAAACTTTCCCAATTTCTTATCAAAATCACATCCAACATTCACATCCCACGCAAAGAATAGGAATACCACACGTTGGTATTTGCTTGCTTGCTCACTATCCTTAGCTTCGCAATAAATCGGATTATAATAAAGCATTATAATATCCTCATACGAATAGTTAATCAACCACATAGGATCAAAGATGTGAATCTTCTTGAAGTCTTTTACACCATCCTTCAACACTATAACAGCCTCTGCAGTCTTCCAGTCGTAATACCACCAAATGAAATCTTTAGAAAAGTGTTGAGGAATCTGCATCAACGGAATATGTTTCAACACTTTAGGTGGTTTGTACTTTAACGTCACCTTAGGCATTCCAGTTATCTCATCAATCTCCTTCTTATGAACAATCCGTTTAGGATACTGAGGAGTAAACAAGTTCCACCTAGTTCTGCTTTCTCTTGACATACGATCTGCAAAGTAAGCAACATGATCGTTCACAGAACCTGTCATCTCATGTCTACATATATCACGAATCGCCCAGTATGGAAGTGTCTTCAAATCATGGAATCTGTCAAAGTACAGTATTCCTTTTTCCCACTTAACAGCTACACACTTCAACTGTTTCACAAACTTCCATCCCAAAGCTTTCCCTTTAAACAACTCGTTATGGAACTTGTAGAAGCTGCCCTGAATCTCTGTCTTTGTACGATTAGCTTCTTTCTCATTCAGCTTTCTCAATAGATCTTTCAAAGTATCAGATTGTTCAGTGTTCGGCTTATCACAATTTGGAAACACTTCTTCAACAAATCTCTTACTCTTTTCATGAGCAAGTTTCTCGGCCTCTTTCAACAACTCGTCAGTAAATTCAGGAAATCCAGAATCTTTATTTTTCTTGAAGTATTCTGGATATTCCTCACTCGTTATATCTTCAATCTCAACTTCCTCAAACACTGGCACGTCTCTATCATCAGAATGATTACCTGCTTCTTTCTCAGGTAAATTAGGAATCTGATTATCAATCAATAACTCCTCCAGAGTCTTTCCAACTTGTTTCGCCAGTCCTTCCAAAATCTCTTTTGACATGGCCGCAGAAACTTCTCCATCTTCTAAGTCAGGATCATTATATTCCAACTCAAATCTCATATCACTGGACTCAAATATCTCAGGGAATCTGCCAGTCATTTCTATCGTCCAGACTCTGTCTATTAACATCTGGCGATACATATTCTTATCTTCATCAGATAAGGATCTTATCTTCTCATTCCAAAAGATACTATCATCGTCAACATTACCACCAAGAGCCTTTGAGCTGGATTCTCCTGCACCTTTTCCAAATCCTCTCTTCTCGCACTTATACTTGTCAGTGTCATCATCATCATCATCATCACTGTCAAAACTTGCAGAGCTGTTACCTTTTCCTGAATCATCTCCCGAACCATCATCATCACCATCTTTCTTCTTCTTAGGATCTTTACCAGCATCCTCATCTAATTCAACATCTTCTTTTTCCTCTTCATCGGATGGTTCGAAATCAACTTCTTCTTCATCACGCTCCTTATCCTCTTCAATAGCTTGCAATTGAGGAGCTCTAAAGTACAAGTCTTTAATCAAATTATCCATACT